>JAKGSA010000406.1:66894-184016 GCA_033558755.1 Philaethria dido
AAAGGATGGCCTTTCCTTAGAATGTGGTGGTTCCGATAGCGTACTAAAACATTGTCCTTCCCTTCCATCTGTATCTAGCTCGGCAACACATTTACAAGACCTCTAGTGTTGTAGATATTCATGGGCGAAGGTAACCACTTACCATCAGATGGCCCTACTGCTCGTTTGCCAGCCGTTATCCATAAATTAAAACAAAATAAAAAAATATATATATACATTGCCCCGAGTGAGGAACTCACGACGAATCGCGTTTAGAGTCTACGCGTTTAGTCTCTATACGCTATTCCATTACTCCACGATGTCACAAAAATTATTTTGTTGTTGCTAACTTTGTTTGATTGATCTTAGATGCAAATTTGTTCGTCCTCTACTCGTTCGTTGAACTTAGAGAACAATAATCTAGTCTTGTCTTTGTTTGTCTGGTCTTCCTGTACCGTTTATATATCAAAAGTAATTCAGAATTCTTGAATCATAATTCATCGTGGAGTGAATATTAAATGAATTATTAATAATATGTTATTTATTGTATTTCGATTATATTGTCGCGCATTAAGATATCTTCTTACTGCAAGGCCATGGCTGTAGATTCAATTGATTATAGATAAGCTACTAGCTTCTGTTCGCGTGAAATTGCAAAAGAAATCGTATGCGTATTGTCTGCAATTTAAATGTATTTGTATAAAATACGTTTTCAATAAATTCTCACAAAGATGATGAAAATAATAACATGTTGATCAAAGTGAGTCCTAAGAAATCGCTGTAGAAGATTTCATAGAAAATAAACACTACGTACTACTGCATGCAGCAATAGAAATTGTGGTGGCCATCGACTTGTTGGGATATAGGAAAACGCTTAGTATAAACTTCGTGTAACGAAACAATAATTTAAATTTAACTGTTACACCTTTTAATAATTGTCATTTGGCGTGACCATGTTTAATACTTATTGATATGATTGTGGTTTAATATGGTTTCACCTCGTTGATTTTTCAATATAAACTTTAGTGTATATATGAAGTCCTCTATTAGAGAATAATTAATTATGAAATATAAATAATATATTATTGTTTCTTATTAGTTGTTAAATTTTTCTTTTAATTCGGCGGAAAGTGGGTAACGGTAATTTTAAAATTTCCGTTACACTCCGTTCATTTAAATGAATTTAAATGAACGGAGTGTCCTAATATTACGTTCTCAGGTTCCGTCTGTCTATCGTGCTATGTGCGGTATACAGCGTGAGGGTAGAAAAAAAAACGTTTTATACAATTATATTTAATTGAATTCATACATAGCTTCACGCCATATCCCGCATATAGGAGGGTAGGCAGAGGGAACTTAGTATTAAGTCACTCCGTTCCCCACTTTCCACCGCATTAAGGTATTGCGTGCTGAGTGGCGGAACTTAACGCCGCGCTTTTGTCCTTTAAACTCAGGAAATGAAAAATTCTTTTTCCTAGAGTGGGAACCGAACCCACAATCTTTCGCGTTTACAATCGCACGCTTGGACCTCTACGACAGGCGTTTTTAACTGAATTCAACAATATTATATTAGTAATATTTCTTTAAAACTCGTAAAATAAAGCATAATTTGAGTCAATCAATTATAAATTAGATAGCAGTTATTGACTACAGTCAATAACTGCTCTCTGCATTCACATGAGTGTCAATTTGCATAACAGTGTTGATCTGTATACAAAGATAATTGAACCTCAAATGTATGTTCGTTATCTATTAATGGTTATTTAATGATTATTATTTTTAAAAATATTATTAAAAAAATATTTATAATATTTTTTTTTCTCGTATAGAATGCAAGTTAGAGAAAGGTTGATGTTGCCACTTTCTACCTGAATTTAAGACGTTACGCGCTGAGTGGCGAAATTCAACGCCGTGGTTTGTCTCAGTAGAGTGGAGAAACAATAATAATAAATATACATAGCTTCACGCTGTATCCCGCACATAGTAGGGTAGGCAGAGGGAACCTAGTGTCAAGACACTCCGTTCTCCTCTTTCCGCCGATAATAATAAAGTACATTATATACAGATATACTCGTAAAATATTATCTTTGCACCGAGTGCGCATCAAATTTAAAATCATCGTTCTTAAAGTCAGACACTATCCCACTGCGCCACGATGACTATTTATATTTATGAATAATATTTATATTCTTTTATATAAATGATTACTTACAGGCTTTTTCCAACAGAACTGCTACTGCTGGTGATAGCTTTCTCATGAAATGACTGATGATTCAACAAAACTTGTAAAAAAAAAAATATAACTGAGTAAATTTGAGTCTAGTTCTATAAATTTAATTAAATTTTAATTTTATAACGCTTTATTTTGTTTCACTTACCTCATATAATTAAGATTTTAAGAAAAAAATAAAACCGATTTCAAGCAAAATATACTAAAAAGTTAAATCATTACGAATAATACCAAAAATACTCGTTAGATCTTAGCTATATTTAAATGACAAATACACGCACTAAACACGAAACTATCATATAAATAAGGCATCATCAAAATTGGTTCGCCCAGAAAAAAATATGCGGTTACACATAAAAGAAATACAGTCAACCTGTGAACCCCCTTTTTTGAAGACAGATAAAAAGCAAACATAAGATACGTGGGTATAAAAAAGAGTATGGTATGTTCCAGAGGTTGTTTCGCTTAGACATATTTCAAGTGAGTCATAATGGTATTTACATTTCAACTAGCAATAGAGAAATTAGAACTAGAATGATTTAAAAAGTATTGTAATAAGAATATTTATATAACGCCTGTCGTGGCGCAGAGGCTCAAGCATGAGACTGTAAACGCGACAGGTTGTGGGTTCGATTCCCACTACAGGAAATGTAAAATTTAGTATTTTCATTTCTTGGGTTTGGTAACAAGGCAAAGTGCTTCGTTGAGTTCCGCCACTCACGCAATGCCTGAATTTGGCGGAAAGTGGGGAACGGAAATGTTGAAAGAGAATCGAGTGTCTCAACACTAGGTTCTCTGGTTCCCTCTGCTATATGCGGGATACAGCGTGAAGTTAAAAAAAAAAGAAGTAATAAAAATATTGAATATAATTCAGCCTGTATTTGGATACAGCTTTTAATAATTAAAAAAAAACTGACTTGAAGAAAAGGAGTAGGTTCTCAATGCCATTGTATTTCTTTTGTGTGTTACTGGTTAGCCAACGTACCTTGTATATGATACTTAGTGCTTCTCATGTGGTCCCATTGACGTTTACTTTAAAATATAAGAATGACATTTAAAAAATATAAAAATTGATTATAAGTTCATTGACTAGAAAATGCATTCTACTAGTTAATTAGGAATTTTACCATTCATAGAAGTTTTGGTCAATTGTTTTTAAGTAACTAAGATTCAAACTTACAAATCATTGGAAAATTTTATTATTTGCACATATAATATCAGTAGCATTTATTTCATCTCGTCCATAATCAATTTAATCCTCTAAAGAAACGAAAATGAGTGTGAGTGTAATAGCTAAATATGTATGTACATATATGTATATACTCAATATAACCTAAAAATGCGGTATAAAAAAGGCCATCGTGGATCAAGGGGTTTTGGGTTCAATCTCCAATCAGGGGAAAGATAATATGTATTAAAATTATTTTGACTTCTTTCCGCTAGTGAGACAAAACGCAATGTTCAGTTCCTATACAAAATGACTTTATTTTGATCGAAAAGTGGAAATTAAAGTTTTTTGACAGTAACCTCTTCCCTGAATATCGCGCTAAGGGGGATACAACGTGAACGGGGAAAAACTGCTCTGTATGACACATGAAAGACAAATTTAAAATAAATCGATAGTAATACGGGAAATGATAGACACAACAACAAATTTGAGAAAAAAAAAATATTTAATTATTTTAAAAATGATCTCTTCATTTTATCATAATGATAACATTTCACTAGTTAGTCATTTTTTCCTTTTATACATAGCATAGTCTGAATACGCCTACGTATGTATTTGCGTAAAAGCGATAACCCAAGAATGTGTAGTATTTTTAAATAAATAAATATTGTAATGAAACTATGTCAATGATTTATTATTTTGTAAACAGGTATAAATAGGTCAAATGTACTCATATATTGTTTGTACAATTTCATGAATCACTTGTTATCTTTCATAAGTAAATCGAGGGGATTCACTTTTATTTATGTGAGTTAGTGTTATAATTCACTTGAAAATATCAGTATAAATGTAAGAATTAATTTTTTCATTAGCAATTGGTATTCAGGATGCCTAGCAAATACGGTGTGTCGCTAAGTTTATTAGTAATATTTTTAAGGCAAATATACGGTGAAGATGCTCAAGTTGGTGAGTAATTAATAAGTAATGCTTTTTAAAGTAGCTTTACTGACTTTTAAATAATTGATAGAAAAAAGCCGTGTATTAATGTGGAGGCTTTAAAATACATTCGTTATTTCAGATGAAATTTATTCTTTGTCGGACGACGCAAGCTTCCGGACCTACATGCGCGGCGTCGATATGGGGATAATTAATGTGGAAAAATATCAGTTCGAAGCATTCCAGAGGGACGAACAAAGGGTCTTTAGAGATCTTTACGCGGAATATATGTCCATAAATGGTACGCAGCCACTTAGTTACGAAGAATGGCTTATAATGAACAACTATGGCATATTACCGGATACACAGGAGTCCTTATTTAAGAGTAGAATAAGTAAGCGCAGTACCGCAGATAACAAACGACGTTTTGTAAACACAGTTAAAAAGGGTGATATACTTATATCTGGTCGTAGTCAAGGCGGGTTAGCGGGCCACGCGGCTATCATGACTACTGATAATTGGGTACTTGAAATGAAAGGGGGACCGGGATGGGAAAACGGAATAAGTAGTAACAATCGCCAAGTAGACAAACATGCTTGGTTTGATGAACACAAAGCCGATTGGACTACAGTGTATCGTTGTCCAAATGGAAATGTAGCTAGTGATGCTGCGACGTGGGCAGATCACAATTATTATAACCCTCAAGGTGGTATTGAGAAACGAATACACGTAACATACAGACTTACTCCGGATATGAAATCAAAGAATCCAAGCTATTCTTCTAAACTTGTATTACAAGCGTATTATTTTGGAACTGGGAGAAGGCAAGTGATATCAAATTCTATTGCAGGTAAAATTATTGCACCGACGTCAATACCTGCGTATTTCTTAAGCCCTTATAGACTTGTCAATAAAGGGAAATTTTAGATTTTTTAATAATCATTAGTACTAGTATCCATAATATTCAGGATTTTTTTTATGTAAGTTCATAAATTAAACGTTTTTTTATATACTTATATATCGCATATAATTTATTAAATAAATATATTTTTCAAAGTGTTGTACGTGTATGCATTATATCTTAAAATGTATTCTCATATAAAATTGTAATACTAGATTTTATATACGAGTAATATGGTATTTCTTAAAAGGAAATTTCATTTTTCATTTGACTTTAATCTTAATTGGCGATATCGTCATAACGTAAATTCTTACATGATTTTATATTATTCTAAAATGGGCCTGCATCATTTATATGTATATATTGTTTTTATTATAACCCCTGTTGTGGCGCAGAGGCAAAAGCGTGGTTTTAGGTTCGAGTCCCACTCCAGGAAATGGAATTTTTCAATTCCTGGGTTTGGTAACACCGCCACTCTGCACGCAATGCCTCAATTCGGCGTAAAGTGGGGAACGGAGTGTCTTAACACTAGGTTCCCTCTGTCTACCCTGCTATATGCGGGTTACAGCGTGAAGTTAAAAAAAAAAAAAGTAAATACTAACAATACGAATCCTGTACATAATGCTAGCTCAAGCATTTTCACAGTTATTTTGTTATCTGGAGGGTAACATATAAAATTTAAGCTATTAATTAAATTATTAAAATATATACGTCGCATTTAGCAAAGTTGCGTTAATAGGATTATGTGGATATTTTGCGGAATAAAACACAAATAACATTAAATCAATTACCTTTGTTTAGTCTCTAATGGACATGCGCTATTATGACTTTATTAGGCTTATCATATCATATTATTATTACCATCATGGGATAAAAGCTATAGATTAGGCCTTATTGTACAGAAATAAATAGTAATTTTTATGATTTGTCTATTTTCCTTCATCTTGGACTTGGCATGTTGGGACTTGGTAATCTACAAAGCTTTAGTCTTCAGAAGGCGTGAAGATGAAAAAAGTTCTTGTATATATTATGCTAGTCATATTTCGTAAATAAATAAAATATTAATTTTTAACGCCTGTCGTGGCGCAGAGGCACAAGCATAAGACTGTAAACGCGACAGGTTGTGGGTTCGATTCCCACTCCAGGAAATGTAAAATTTAGTATTTTCATTTCTTGGGTTTGGTAACGAGGCAAAGCGCGGCGTTGAATTCCGCCACTCAACACGCAATGCCTCAATTCAGCGGAAAGTGGGGAACGGAATTGTCGAAAGAGAGTGGAGTGTCTTAATACCAGGCTCTCCGGTTCCTCTGCCTACCCTGCTATATGCGTGATACAGCGTGAAGTTAAAAAAAAAGAAAAAAAAGTCCACAATTACAATTTATTCCTGTAAAATATTACATTTACAAAATCTTCTTGGTCCTTTCATTGTCTATACTATATAAGGCAGCGATACCTTACCCTCTTATTGCTTGAACAAACTTTCTATTATCCATACTATTATAGCTTTACAGAGGGAACCTAGTGTTAAGACACTCCGTTCCCTACTCTCCGCCGCGCCGCGCTATGCCTTGTTACCAAACCTAGGCAATGGAAATACTAAACTTTTACATTTCCTGGAGTGGGAACCCACAACCTGTCGCGTTTCTATTATCCTATTTTTCTTTATAATGTTGCCAGCCTATATTAAAATAATATTTTCAATGTTCAGTCACATTTTTTAAATAATTTAATGATTTATTACTTTACGCAATAAATGTCATTCAGTCACGCCTAGCTTTCAGTTTGACTTTGCAAACACAAAAAGTTTGTGAAGTGACAAAAGCCGCGACTCACTCAAAGAAGTTAGTAAGGCTTAGTACAGTAGTGATGGTAGAAAGATTTATTTGCATAGACATTGGTAGAGTTTTTATGTATTTGAAATTTTAAAACTTGTATTTAAACAATTATATTTATATCTTAAATAATATGCTATTTAAGTATGTTGTTTTGAGATTTTTTTAGGGTACAAATAAAAAAAGTGAGTCTAAAGAACTTTTAAGAATATTATTACATATTTAAACTACAAAATTTTTTTTTTAGTAAAAAAGAATTACACGCTGTTGACTTTTGGGACATTCGTGCAACTACTGTTTAGAATTGCAGGATGCAGCTCGTAATTTTCATCGGAAACAAAAAAGTAAGTACTATTCTAATTGTCATATATTTCTCTTCTATGTGAACCAAGAAAAAATAAGAAAAATATCAAATTTATATTTTTTTTCGCCATTGAAAGGAAATGGTGCTTGTTGTAAAAGAAAAAAAATACATAAAAATTAAGTGATTAATTTCATACCGAAATATTACAGACACTTATATTTTTTTATAATACTATTTATATTTCTTATAGGTACTAAATATATACTTTGTAATATGCTCGTGAATATATAATTCAAACAAAAATATAACAAGCTGCGTAGGTACGCAATTCTTTTAATTAACAATTAAATAATTCTGTCCACTCTCCGTCGGATAATTCTTCTGTTCAATAACTTCTTCAGACATCTTATTCAATTATACTAAGCTGACTTACTTAAGTTAATTCAGAGATTTACCGACTGTGGTGATGTCAAACGAAAGGTATTGTAAATTATATGTGTTTTTTTAGTGTTTGATTTTTCACTTATTCATGCTGAATCAAAATTATAATTTTAACATAAAAAAAAAACCAACTTCAAATGAAATGCACAAAAATTTACAACTATTACGAAGAACTCATAAACTATTCGTCAGATTATAACTAAGTTTAAATGGGATGCTATATTAGAGCTGTCATTTAAAAAAGAATGATCAAAATTAGTTCACCAATTAAAAAGTTATGCGGTGCATACATAAAAAAATACAATCGGATCGAGAACTTCCTTCTTTTTTGAAATTAGGTTAAATATATACATTACACATTTAAACTTTTTAACAGTTACAATAAATTTTTCAATAACGAATATTGTGGACATATATCTAGTATCTGTTGAGTTTAAATTTGAGTCATATTGATTCTTTGCGTAATATATAAATAGAAAATTATTTTATTACTTAAAACAAAATATACAACATTTAGAAAGATTACTCTTCATAAAAATGACACTGAAAGGCTTAAGCACTTTTTAGTTGATACTTAACAGTCATTTTAGCTAATATAATTAGAATTCTTCAGAGAACTTGCTTCATTATCGCTGTAATTAACTTCCATTGTGTTACTTCTAACGAGTATTATCGCAGACATTGACATCCAGTCATAGTGCAGTATCCACCTCTTTTGTACCCCCTCTGTTTGCACGAAGCAATGCATTCATAGAATACACAACCAGCAGCAGGTTTCACATTTATAGTGGCCTTAGTTTCTAATCTCCTCTGCATATTATTGTAAGTATCTGCAAATAAAGGGAAGTTAGAAATATTATTATTTACTTTTTTTTGTAAGTTTATGCTATATTTTAGCATTATATGGTTGAGGTTATCGTGTCGCAGTGGAACAGCACCTGATTGTTAACGCGAGTAGTTCTGGGTTCGATTCCACTCGGTGGAATGGATATTTTTAATGTTTTTTACTCCCCGCTTTTTACTAGGACATGGCGAGGCATTAAATCCTAATACTTACGAAATGTCTCCATTCAAGTGGAAAGAGGAGAACGGAGTGTCTTGACACAAAGTTCTTTCTTTCTACCATACTGTGATAAAGCGTGAAAAAAAATGTTAGCACCAGAGAACACTGTCACTTTGATATTAGTTGTTTATTATGCAAGCATTACGTTGTAAAAGTACATATAGGTGGCGATCGTACATTTGTTATGTTTTATTTGTTTACATTTATTTAACTTATTTCTGAAGAAATCAACAGTTTTTGATTATTGAAATAAAATAAAAATTTGTACAAAAAAAGCCAATAAAAGTTTTCACTAGCTATTCATTTTTTTAATAGGTTATAGATTTAAATTTTTTATATTTTAGTGTACATCAATAATTTCCTGTTTAAAGGCACAGTAATAATGTTAGCAAAATCAATTAAAAGAAAAATAAAAGAGACATCCCCGTGTGTGCAATTTTACTCTTTTAATGCAATAGTTTGTTTTCTTTGAGTGGGTACTTTTTAACTAGATTATGTAAGATCATTGGCATATATGTATATCTTTCACTGTAACATTTATTATTAGGTATATAGAGAAGCAAGATCATATTATTCAAATATATTTTCAATATACTAACAGGTAGAGTTACTTAGTGCAATTACAATTAACAAGATACCCAAAACCAGATACATCTTCATGATTGAATTACACAATTTCACTGTGAAATGATTGAACCGAGCAATGTATTTATACATGCCTTATACCAGCATGCATCGTCGTATTCATAATTTAAGGCCACTAGAGAAAGTACTATAGCAATAGCATCGTTTCACAAAGTATCCATTGCGCTTTACTTTTGTCAATATATTGGAGTAAGAAGTATCAAAACATCAGTGGTCGCTTAGTTTGTGTTTGTTGAAATCACATATTAGAGAGTTGCAAGACGGGTAAATATTGGACGCAGAGGGAATACCCGGAGTCAATTTCGCTAGCACAGAATTGCAAGTGATAAATTTATATCCACGTTATACAAATAGGGACCGTAACACTCCGAGTGCAAAGCTTCGAGTCGTTTGTGAATGTCGCTTTTGTTTTGTTACAAATGTGTTTGAATTACTTCAGTGATAAGATTAAAGATGAAATGTTATTGTTTACTCACATTCCACTTTTGTGGAGTAACGTACTCGATTTAGCAAGTTCATGTGGACTATAACCATTCTCTTAGCAATTGTCCGAATTTCGTAAATTACAATATATTAGATATATTTTTCTGTTTACATATTACTAAGCTGTCGTGGCACATAGGCTCAAGCGTGCGATTGTAAATCCGACAGGTTGTGGGTTCGATTCCCACGCCAGGAAATGAAAATTCTTAGTAATATTTAGTATTTTCATTTTTCTGGGTCTGGTAACAAGTTAAAGCGCGGCATTGACTTCTGCCACTCAGCACGTAGTGTCTCAACCCGGAAAGTGGGGAATGATATTGTTGAAAGAGAACGGTATGTTTTTACACTAGGTTCTCAGGTTCCCTCTCTCTGTTTATCCTGCTATATGCGGGATACAGCGTGAAGCTAAAAAAAAAGAAAACATTACTGAGCTGTATATTTCTAACCATTTGTATTTGTAATAGGAGCTTCTATTTGCCAATGGGTCATATTACAATTTCTTATACGCAAAACAAATAAGTCTTTGTTGTATGTTAAGATTAAATTTAAACTAACAATAATACCACTACGTAGTATTTTGTGTTAGGAATTGAAATTCACAGAACAAGCGTACCTATTGTAATATGACCGGCCGATTACGACCGGTAATTTAATACTAGACAAACATTTAATATTTTGTAGTATGTAGTACAAGTTTATATGTGTCATTACTATTAGATTCCCACTCCAGGAAATGTTAGTCTTTTCATTTCCTGGGTTTAGTAACAAGGCAAAGTGTGGCGTTGAGTTCCGCCACTCAGTACGCAATGCCTCAATTCGGCGAGAAGTGGGGAACAGAATTTTTGTAAGAGAACGGAGTGTCTTAGCACTAGACTCTCAGGTTGCCTCTGCCTACCCTGCTATATGCGGGATACAGCGTGAAGTTAAAAAAAAAATAAATAAATAAAAAATAATAATAATAATAAGCCCGCAGGGCAGCTTGTGGCGAGCTGTTGGGGAGTGGCGACCCCACGGACCTGAGACCTCCAGAGGAGAATTGTAATTTATCCCCCGCCTCTGGCTTGCCTTCATTGGCCGGCAGAGTGGAGCGCAAGAACTATATGCTCGGAAGGGTGGAAGTGCTCAATCTGCGTAATAGCGGGGAAACCCGCTCACGAGCACTCTCGCGATGGTGAAACCGGTGCACACCTCTCGACACCCTTAGCCGACCACACCGATGTTGCGCCCAAGGCACTACGCCGCTTTGTGGGGGCCCATCTAGTGAGAGGCGAGTCTCCGTCCGCTAACCTTTTAATTTGAGACTGTTAAAAAGGCGGACGTCCGGTAGTCTCAATCAATAGCCCAGTACTTAGTCCATCCAAACTCCATTCCATAGCCCTATTTTAGTTTTCCATATGTTCCATAGCTCCTACGCATTGACCGGTGACCATCTCTGAGCAATTGGTTATGGTTACTCAGAGATGGATCCCGGTCAATGCGTCAGATTAAAAAATATTGTTGTCTCAAAGGGGCCTCTTCGTGTTGGAACTGTGTCCCCACGCAAGCCTTCCAAAGGACCGGGTTCCTTTGAACCCGAGAACCTGTATCGAGATACATAATAATAAATACTATTAGATGAAATATTTGATTGAATTACTTATTATGCTCTTTTTTTCTTTGTATATTTCGTTCTTTGCACAGGGAGTCCCCTGTTATTGCATCGTATTAAAATTAAGAGTGAGTCATGGAAGGATTGTCTTTAATGCCGCTTAAGTTTATATATCTAAATAAACGGTACAAAAAACTTGTCGAAATTTGCTTGTGTATTATAAATTGCTACTACCTACTTTGATTAGTTTTATTTGATCACTTATATAAATGTGCTTCCTCAAAAGATCGTACAAAATGTAGAGTACCAAAAGCTTACTTACAGTTCAGTTACAGTTCAGTTTGTTGTATTTAAGTATACTAGAGTTCCTGTTGACGCGTTAGTAACGCGTTGTCTAGCAACGTATATTTGTATTATTTTATATGTTATGTCTAATATTTTATATGTATTATTTTAATAAAATATTACAATTCTGCCCTCCTTTGCTATATAAATTATAAGTGTGCCAAATTGCATGTCCTCTGTCCACGTAAAGTTCCTAAAACACACAACAAAGGGGTACTAAGTTTCTGCTTCACGTATTGATGTATGGATAATTTTGTGTTAACATATTATATAGAGGTACATAACTACATAGACTCATATTATTTATCTCAAATTATATGACGTATTAGGTATGGAGCGAATTTTATTAATAATTGATTTTTACGTTACAAGTACATAAATACAGAGCTGTGTAAAGTTATTTAATTAAAAAAAAAATTAAGTTATTACCTGAAATAAAAACATTGCGCGTTGTGTGGCGTATCTCAACGCCGCGCTTTGTCTAGCTAGAGCAACGTAATAAAAATAATTTGAATATAATTATTATCACAAACGGGGATAGAACCCACAATCAGTCCCGTTTAAAGTCAAACACTATTCTACTGCGCCAAGATAGCCTCAGACACTTATTATCTACATATTTTTTAAGTAAATGTGAATAGAATATCCTTGGATAGGAAGAGGTTGGGTTAAGAAGTGCTATCTGCAATTTGTCCCAATTGCTGACGATATATCTTGGATTATGGGTGGTACCATTTATATCAAGCTTAAACTTGGCTTAATTGCCCTTTCGATGTAAGGCTTTACGTACATGCATGGATCTGAATACAAACTTTCTTTTTTTTCGAATTTATGCTTTATACCTAGTGTCTAGACACTCTGTTCTCCTCTTTCAGCTCGAATTCAAGATTTTGCGCGCGAAACTCAACGCCGCGATTTGTCTTACAAGACTAGAGAAATTAAGCGAATTTTCGACAAAGTGCGGCAATAAGCAATGGTTTCAAGAGGAAAATGGAGAATGGTGTGTTCCCCCTGAGTACCCTGCTAAGCGAAAAACAACATGAAATTGCTAAATAAATTTGAATGTTAAATAACCTCAAAACTTGATAACTGTAGTAATTTAGGTTCAAATCTCATTTGTGTAGATAAAGTTTTCACTGTCTCCATTAATAAAAATTTTGAAGCAGTGCATATTATTCAGAATAAAAGATTTTGTTTTGAGCGAAAAGTAGACAGAAAGTTGTACCTATCCTACATTGTATAATACCTTGCAAAGAAATTTAAAAAAAATATGAAGTTTTCAAAATTTGGTGAATGGGTGAAAATATAAAGAAGAAATGCTATTTATTAAATTGATTTATTTAAAAATTATTTAGCCTAAACCAATAAACCAAAAACATGAATATTATAATAATACATTTATAGGAACCTCCTACTTTAAAAACAATTTTCAAATAATTTTTCTTATATTTATAATCAATACTAGTGGAGAAATTACGAAGTATTTAGCTTTACGTAGTATCACTTCATGTTAATAACATGAGCATCCAGTGAAAGCGCAGTAGCCACCACTAAAGCCTCGTCTTCTGCAGTTAGAAGCGCACTCCCAAAGAGTACATCCCGATCTAATTTGCCGTTTCATTAGATTGTGGTAACCTTAAAGTAAGTAATATTGTTAGTGAGAAATATATTAAAAGAGATTTATTTAAATAACAATTCTATTTGAATAATAAACTACATACATACATACATAGCTTCACGCTGTATCCCGCATATAGCAGGGTAGGCAGAGGGAACCTAGTGTTAAGACACTCCGTTCCCGACTTTCCGCCGAATTGAGGCATTGTGTGCTGAGCGGCGGAACTTAACGCCGCGCTTAGCCTTGCTACCAAACCTAGGAAATGAAAAATTCCATTTCCTGGAATGGGAATTGAATCCACAACCTGTCATGTTACAATGATATATCGCGCAATATAAAATATTATATATCGCCTTGTGCCTCTGCGCCACGACAGGCGTAAATAATAAACTTTTTATTAATACATATATGCTATTTTTTTAAATAAAGTAAAACATATGATAAAAAGAAAGATTTTAAAAATAAAAGAGTATATTTATACTATGTGTTACTAACAAATTGACTATTATACTCGTAATCGTGTTGTTAGGAAGAGTTGTGTACTGTACACATAATGCTTGTTGATTTCTTTTACGGTAAATGTTTCTATTTTAAAAAACAAATTTTAACGTAAATTTTAATTTTAATGGTCTTAAATTTCATTAACTAACAGGCAACATTAAAAATATAATGAACTTTTCGATATACGTATAAGTCAAAATAAAAAAAAAACAATTGGGGCGAAATGGCAATAACAAATAGGTATCTGAGGATAGCCAGTGCGGTACTAGTAAAGTAATAACATATTTAGCATTACAAAACTTACTGGAATGAATACAAAAGTTTAACTTAGTTAAGCTCACGAGAAGCACATCACGAAATCATTTAATATTAATGAAAAACATTTATACTTACTAGGAGTATCGTCAGCTTCATAGCAATGCGCTATAGCGGCTAAAGCCAGCACGAGGAACAACGCGAGGACTACACACGACTTCATGATTGTATAAAATGTTTGTCAGTGATCAACTTATATATGCAATTCCTTATAAATACTGTTAAGTGCAAAGAAAATTTATTATGATGATAACAGTGAAGTAAATGTGTACATTGCGGATTATCTTAAGGAAAAAGCTGTCGTTTTCTGAGTTTTCAATCAACGGATACGATTAATATTAATTATTGCATATTTAGTTGTAAGCTTTCCAGTTACACTTAGTCAACATCTGGTACAGAGGGAATACCCGTGGTGCGTTCCCCTCAGATGTTACATATATATACAAGTTTTAATTATTCTGTTTGAGGTCGAGTTTCAATTAAATATAAAATAATTAGTATTTTAACAAAAAGAACAACTTGAAATACAATTAAAAAGTAAAATTATTACGAATAACTCAAAAACTATTCGTGATATCTTAACTAAATTTATGGAATGACATTCAGAAGCACTAGCTATCATATTAAAAAAGAATCATCAAAATTGGTTCACCCAGTAAGTTATACGGTAACACAATAAAAATACAGTCGAGTTGACAACCTTTTCCTTTATTGAAGTCCGTTAAAAAGAAGAGAAGAACTAGCATATGTAGTGGTCATATTATATATATTAATATTAGTCAAATAGCTTCACGCTGTATCCCGCATATAGCAGGGAAGGCAGAGGGAACCTAGTGTTAAGACACTCCGTTCCCCACTTTCCGCCGAATAGGCATTGCGTGCTGAGTGGCGGAATTCAACGCCGCGCTTTGCCTTGTTACCGAACCTAGGAAATGAAAAAATCCATTTCCTGGAGTGGGAATCGAACCCACAACCTGTCGAATTTACAGTCGCACGCTTGTGCTTCCGCGCCACGACAGGCGTTTTATTAAGAAAATATTTATTTATTTATTTAAAAGCAATGCTCTGGAATAAGGTTGATTTAGTATTGCAAATTGCATTGTTTAATCATTGATAAGATTATCGGTATGTTATTGTTTGTTTATTCTATTTTCTAGAAATCTTAAATGACAGAATATATTGTGTACTTAATATAATTTTCCTGTATTTCTTAACAAGCAAATTAGCGTGACGTGACTTGACGGCAAATGTCGCATTTATTGGAAAATGTACTAGAGTGAAAGATAACCTCTGAACATGTTATTATTATGATCGTTAAGTTACTCTGTATATAATTTTCTTATTGCTTATTCAATAATCATAACAAAAAATAAGGTCGAGGTGTCGGGGCACAAATGTATGACTGTAAACGGGACAGGTCGTGGGTTCGTTTCTCTCCAAGATATTAATACGTGAAGGAACCCTTTTTACGAAAATTAAGTGGATGGAAGAGAATGAAACTTGGCACAATTATAGTTTATATAGCGAAGGAGTGCACAATGATAGTATCTTTTTAAAATAATGCGTAAAAAAATATTAAATTAATAAAATAAATGTTACACACACTATATAATTAATCTTTGATATTTTCATTTCCTCGCTCCAGTAACAAGGCAGTGCAGTGTTAAGTTCCGCAACTCAGCATGCTCTGGTATAATAAATATAAATAACATATTTATATATAACATAGTAGAAGTAAGCTTTAATGTGCAGGAGAGATAAAGTTACTGCAGTTAACGGATTTAATAAGAGAAATTGTTGTTAGCTTATTTTCCGCCTCACGCTTAATGCCATATAGCATTCCGTTAGTGTTCCGCTAGATATTCCGTTCTCCTCTTTTGGCGTTACTAAGGGAACTCAACGCCGCCCATTGTCTTACCAGAGTGGGCAAACGAAAATAATATAAATATAACAATTACCTTGAGTGGGTATCGAACCTACAATCATTCAGTTTTACAGTTAGACTGGACCCCGTTTTTTTCATAAATATTATTTCAAATCTTCATTAATATGTTCAAAATAAAATTGTCTGTATATACAAAAACTTGTGCTGATGAAATGATGAAATCCAACAAAAATAAAAGAAAATTATAATGACGAACACTCAGCGCAATTATAATTAGAACCAGTTTTTAGCCGACTTGAAAAAAGACGAAAATTATCCATTCGAGTGTTTTTTTTAATATTTGTATATTACTTAGTACTTTTTGTATTTGTTAGCTAGTGCTTCTGATGTAGTCCTGTATAAACGAGTAGTTTTTTGAGTTATTTGTGATTATTTTACTTTTCAGTGCATTTCTTTTGAAGTAACCGACTTCACGACTTCTTCTTTTTTGTTAAAATCTTAATTATTGTTTATTTATGTTTAAGTGTGACGGACTTGGTAAGCATACAGACTTTCAGTCTGAGTTCCATTACTTTACGAAGAGAAATGTATAAAAATGTGTCGGCAGAAAACGCGGCAAGTTGTGGGTTCGATTCCCACTCCAGGAAAAGGATTTTTTATTTCCTGGGTTTGGTAACAAGGGAAAGCGCGGCGTTGAGTTCCACCATTCAGCACGCAATCCCTCAATTCGGCAGAAAGTGGGGAACGAAGTGTCTTAACACTAGGTTCCCTCTAGGTTGCTATATGCGGGATACAGCGTGAAGCTATGTATGTGTGTATGTATTTTCATTTTCCTGATCTTGTGAGGCGAAGCGTTGGGTTACAAAACACGTATTATTTGTAATATAGAATGTCTGAATGCAGCAGACACGAAAAGCTTAAAATAAGAAGGAGGCAGTATTTTTCCCGTTAAAAGTACTATTTTAAACGTGAGATAATCACTTATAATAAATATAACTTTATTATTTATTTTTATTATTATGTGTATCCTAACATGATTTTGATTTTTACGTTTATTTTATTTCTTAATTTAGATGATATTGGTTAATCTATATTTAAATGTTATACGAAATAGTATATTTTTGTGTTGTACCCAAAAAATACTTTATTAATAATTAATAATTGTTCTATTCTATTTATTATGCGGGGTACAGCGTGAATGTATGTATGTAATTGTATAATAATTATTCTAAATTTATTTCAAAATAATTTCGTACCGATTTATTTTTGTATTTAAATTTTAAAGTGTAATTTTATGTTTCATACATTATATACGTAATATGTCCAAATTCTAGACTTAAAATCTGCTATTCTTGCCTCATTACACTCCCAAAGGAGTTGGCAAATTTCAGCTTTCTAGCAGTTTCGGTTGTGCATTGTCTCTCATTTGTTCAGTGAGTATCGAAAGATTTTTTTATATTCATTGTAAAATATATAATAGTTAGCAAATTTTATTAAATTGGGCGGAAAGTGAACGAAGTGTTTTAACCCTAGGTTCTATTTACTTACGATGCTACGAGCATTTGTAAAGCTTAAGCAATCTTTTCATTATTAGTTAGGGATGTTGGAAACGGACTATGATATTATAAAAATATTAATAAAATCAAAATACGACAACATTCATATTCAGGCCGTCGATTACATTGTTCTTTATGTGTCCAGCTTCATGTTTTTTTCTGCATAAGTAGCGTAGACAGAGTACCTAATGTCAAGAATTCGTGTTCGCCGCTTTCTGTCAAATTTCGAGACATTGCTTGATGAAACGTAGTGGAACTAAACGCCGCGTTTTGGTTCACCGAAGCGTCAATAATTTGACTCAGTATACGATTATATTTAAATATGTCAATAATTTAAATATAATCGTACACTGTGTGGGAATCCAACCCACAATCTTGTTTAATGTCAAACACTGTTGTACTGTAAACAAACCTTCCTTTTTTATAGAATTAGATACTTCATAGGTTTTAAGTTGTAGTAGATTCTTAACATTTTTCATTTCAATTTTTCATTTCCTGGGTTTGGTAACAAGGCAAAGCGCGGCGTTGAATTCCGCCACTCAGTACGCAATGCCTCAATCCGGCGGAAAGTGGGGAACGGAGTGTCTTAACACTAGGTTTCCTCTGCCTACCCTGCTATATCCGGGATACAGCGTGAAGTTATGTATGTATACATACATTGTTGTATACACGTTAGATTCTTAATATCTAATAATCGTGAAACAAATCATGTATTTAATTTTTTTGCAAACGTAAGGAGATACCAAGAAAGTTCATTCATATAAATGAAAAGACGTAAATAAATATAAAAATAATTTATTCTTATATACTAAATATAAAACATATTTTAATACTCATATTTTTTTAAATAAAATTAAACATTAAAAGTGAATATGTAAATACAATACATAAGCACAATATTATAATTAGTAGCATTGGCATCCAGTGAAGGCGCAGTAACCGCCTTTAAAGCCGCGTCGTATGCAGTTGGAATTGCATTCCCAAAGCGCGCAACGAGGGTACATCGGGCCAATCGGCTTAATTTGCCGTTTCAGCAAATTGTGAATTTCTGTAACGAAATAACAATAGGTGTAATTTGAATATTATTTTATGATTTTTTTACAGTTACAGGTATTTGTGGTGTTAGTATGGTTATAGCTCATTTTTTACTTATTGAGATAAGAAAATATTATGAATTCATTATTTTTAAACAAAAAAATATATTTCGTTTCCTAAGGTTGTGATTAATACTTTAAAATTTCAAAAAAGAATGTACAAAGATAGTATTTTATTTATTGTTTTTTTTTTAACTTCACGCTGTATCCCGCATATAGAAGGGTAGACAGAGGAAACCAGAGAACCTAGTGTTAAGACACTCCATTCTCTTTCAACGATTCCGTTCCTCACTTTCCGCCGAATTGAGGCATTATAGTTTAGTATTATAGTATTTTTTTAATATATAAAAACTTTAAGTAAGCATAAAAACCAATAATATAACTAAAAAAATATATTTAAGTATACTTAAAAAGCAAGAAAATTAATACATTAAATAAAATATCCTAAAAAATGTACTTACGAGGTACATCGTCGTTGGCTTCGGAGCTTTGGGCAACCGCCACAAAAGCCACCACCAAGAACAAAGCAAGGACAACACACGCCTTCATGATTGTAACAGGAATGTATAGAACTGTAAGAGATGCAACCTTTATATGAGACTCTTACCTGCTAACTACCATATTATTTCTTATCAAAGTAAAACGAACCAATATTGAATGTTTTTTCTTAATCTCTAGTACATTGCTGTTTTAAAAACGAACTCTATACATCAGCAGTAAAGCTAGGCGTGCAATGTAAGTGAAACACGTAAAAGTGTCTTAATTAAAACTCTTGCATATTACATTAAGAATGGAGGGAAGATCCCTGGTCCCGCTATGAGGCAGCGCTACAAAGCATTAAGTTTTAAACAAGTTAATTAAAAAGCGACTGTAACTTATGAGATATAAAGTTGTCTTTTAATTGTATTACATCCGTCATACGAACAGCTGATAAGATTAACTGTAATGTTTATTCATTCGTATTCCAGTTTTTAGAAATGTTAAGTATATTTAATTACTTATCTAAAGGATTTCAATTGTATGGATTCAGATTATTTTGTTATTTTCCTGTTTGTGTAAACTGAAATTTTAATAAGTTTTTGTAAGATTTTTTTTGATTCCAATTGTCAACAGTCATTTATTTTTACAATATATTAATTATTTTGCAGTGTTTGTATATATTTTTACCACGGAATTCTAAGCCGTCGCAAACAATTTTTAACTGAATTTTAACCAGTTTAAAATAAAGGATTATTTTTAATCCATATGGCAGATGGCCTTTTTTTATGGATAACGGATGGCAAACGAGCAGAAGGACCACCTGATGGTAAGTAGCTATTTTCGCTCATAGACATCTACAAGACCAGAGGTGTTGTAAATGCGTTGCTTACCTAGACGATACAGATGGAAGTCCCTTTCCTCCCGGACAATGTAGTAGCTCGCTATTGGAACCACCATATTCTGGGGAAAGGATGGGGTGGGATAGGGGAAAATCTGGCTTACATGCCATCGAACTGAAACACATCATTAGATAATTAGCGGTTCGTCTTTGACATAATAGTGGTCGCGAGCCAGACGGAGGACAAACCTCCTACCACCAATAGGCCTATGACGGCGTAATAGTTATTTTGTATTATGTACTTCTACAATATGAGTATGAAATGAAAGGAATTACTGGAAAGTTTAGGAAATATATAATTTTTTTTTTTCTAAATTTTTATTACTTTTTTTATCCAATACGATCACTAAGGATGACGACTATTTTAGCAATCTCATATATGGCGCTGTGAGCTCTTGGTTTGGAAATTTCTCTCTGTGCCTGTCACCTTTCTTATGTTTAACCCATCGACGTATAGTTAAATGTACTACTTTTTCATTCTTTTGTGATTTATGAGTAGCAGTGCTTCCATTGACAAGAAATGACTGGATGGCTATTAATCATGAGAAAAGACTGCTTCACTTTATATGGAGAAGACAAAATAAATATTATAAGCTGCTTAGGGAATGCGTATTTTATACGTCAATTTTTATAGGTCTATTATTACTAATGTCTCCTTAAATGCGTTAAAAACGCATTGCGTTGTGACGTATATGTCACTTTATATAAACATGGATGTCAAATCATGATAGTGTGTGTAACATTTATTTTATTAATTTAATATTCTTTTTATTCATTATTTTATAAAAATATTAGCATTTTGCACTCCTTTCCTATATAAACTATAAGTGTGCCAAATTTGATGCTCCTCCGTCCGTGTAATTTTCGTAAAAAGGGGTCCAAAGTTTTTGGTTCACGTATTTATATATAGATATGAATATTTGGAAACAGAGAAAAGTATGTATTGGTAATTTCTTTGGCCCTCAACATGAAAGACATGTAAAGAAAATGAAAAAAATACCTATTCTATATGTTTTAAATGACATTAAATCATATAAAGTATTAACATTCTTTTTAATGAACAGACATTCAAATGCGTCACTAAATAACATTTTTTTGTCGTTACAACTTATTCAAGCAATGCGTTTACGCTTTGCATAAACATGTAATTGCAGCTTTAGTAGCGGGGAACAGGATTGTACGACATACATACATATATGTAGAATGAGTCAAGTTTTTTTATTAAGCTTAGGTTTTTTATTTTTATTTTCTAATGAAAAGACCAGGGGAATAACCTTATTTGATAATGAAATAAAAATAATTGCTTAGTTAGCTCGTAAGAATGAATATTTATTTACCATTTACTTTCCTAATTTACTTTTAGCTTTGTCCTAAATATAATTGAACAATTTTCTCAAAGTTATTTATTCTACTGTATATTTATTTGACTTTTACCATTATCTCACAAAAGAAATATTTACATACATACATACATAGCATCACGCTGTATCCCGCATATAGCAGGGTAGGTAGAGGCAACCTAGTGTTAAGACACTCCGTTCCCCACTTTTCGCCGAATTCAGGCATTGCGTGCTGAGTGGGGAAACTCAACTTCCTGGAGTGGGAATCGAACCCACAACCTGTCGTGTTTATAGTCGCACGGTCATATATATTTAGTCATTTATAAAAACCAGCTCCACAATCTATCTCGCATAGCAAGATAATCGGAGTAAACCTAGTGTTAAGACACTGTTCGTTGCTTTTCTCAAGTGTTAAGTGGCGTAACTGAACCCCGCACTTTGTCTTAACCATTTACATTTATAGGTAATCGAAAAGGTTCAATTAATAGCAAAAGAAATTGCTTCTTGACTATGCCTTTTACATGTAATCCCATCCAATTCCCTCTCTCACATTGGCGGCACTCTAGTACCTAAGTGCGTTGTGCAATTTGTCCCGATTGTCGACTGTATATCTCGGGTTACGAGCAGCATCATTCATCTAACCCAACCGTTACGGAATTGTACTACAAGTTGTGTTAAATTTTGACATTAAATAGCTGCTATCTTTCTATAATAAATAGCTATAGATCCCCACTCCAGGAGATAGAATTTTTCATTTCCTGGGTTTGGCAACAAGGCAAAGCGCGGCGTTGAGTTCCGCGACTCAGCACGCAATGCCTGAATTCGGCGGAAAGTGGGGAACGGAGTGTCTTAACACTAGGTTCCCTCTGCCTACCCTGCTATATGCGGGATGCATTGTGAAGCTATGTATGTATGTATGTAATTTCTATAATTTAACCGATTTCAGAAAAGGAGGATGTTATCAATTGATTGTTTTTTATCACATAACTTTTTGCTCGCTGAACCTGAAAATATTTGTTGAAAATCAGTGCTTCTGATGTCTGGTCCCATTTAAATTTGGTTGAGGTCGGACGAGCGGTTTCTGGGTTAATCCCAATAATTTCATTTTATGTGTATTTTCTTTGAGGTCGGTTTTATTTTCTTTGTTATTTTTCTGTTTTTAAATTTTAAATATTACAAATCATACAATACGTAGGAAGAGAGAACCTCTTATCAAGACACTGCACCCTCCGTTTTCCGCCTTAATACGAAACATTGCAGATTGAGTGGGGGAAGTCTGCTCCGGAATTCTTAATAATAGTTTTATTTAATACATAAACAAATGCTATAATAGATTTAGCTATTTCAAAGACTAAGTACAAAGATAAATAACAAATAACAAAATAGATTCCCTTAATTGAAATTACAGTTACATGATCAAGTCGTGTAACAATCTTGAAAAACATAATTATAAAAGGAAATTATTTAAATATCATAGCCTATTTAATTGTGTTTCTGAATGGCTTCCAAGAATAAGAAATAATATTGTTCTTATTTATCTAAGTTACAATTGAAAAGTCGAGATTAAAACAATAAGCGGGATGCGGACAAGCGGGCGAGACTAAGATAAGTTAATTTATTTTCAGCTTTTAGAGCGGGTATACTTATCGTCTAAACTCTAAGTGAATGTAATAACTTGAAACGCTTATACTAACGAATATATATATTTTAACTACTGTATTACTTTTTTTAAATTTGGTAGAAACAACTTCGAGATAGAGGCTCGTAGAAGAGTACAGCTTAGCTGGGCAGGATATAAGGAATTTTGTCATGTCAAGCAAGCGGTGTCGGTGATGAAAGTCACCGATGTAAACTCTTTAATGATTGCGTCCTATCAGTTATGACATACGGAGACGTGGGCACTGACAGTGAAACTGGTCCACCAGTTTAAGGTCGCTCAGCGAGCTATGGAGAGGACTATGCATAAAATATCGTTGAAGGACTGAATTCGTAATTATGTGATCTGATAGAGAACCAAAATTACCGACATAGTCCAAACGATTAGCAATTAAGTGGCAGTGAGCTGGTCACATTTGTCGCAGAACCGACAACCGTTGGGGTAAATGTGTTTTGAAGTAGAAACCGCGGTTTGGTAAGCGTAGTGTAGGACGCCCTCCAGCTAGGAGGAGTGTCGACATACGCAAAATGGCTGGCAACAGTTGGGAGCGGAAAGCTGAAGACCGAGCTTAGTTGCGTGGTATTGTAGAGGCCTATGTCCTGCAGTTACTACTACTTTTGGCTTATGACTTATTTTAGTTTTATGGGCTATTTTTATGTATGAAAAATTAAGTCATTAGTGTTGTTAGTGTTGAAAAATATTTTATACTAAAGGCTATTTGAGGTACAGTAGGACGATTTGATCGCACTCGGAGGAATTATTGTATTCAAACTGTTTTCATTTCTCCGCTCTATTAGGACAAAACGCGGCGTCGACTTCCAGTCCACTCAAGCAAAGTCGAATTTAAGCAGAACGTGGTAAACGACGGCGTTGAGTTCCGCCACTCAGCACGCAATGCCACAATTTGGTGGAAAGTGGGAAACGGAGTGTCTTAACACTAGGTTCCCTCTGCCTACCCTGCAATATGCAGGATACAGCGTACAGCGTGAAGGATAAAGCATGGAGCTGAACAATAAATCATAGAGAATTATAAATTTAAAGACCTTGATATATTAACTGTCTATAATAAGATTATGTTAATTGAATCAATTAATGCTTACGACGACTAAAAAAATAGAGACGAATGGTTGAATAAATGACAAAAAAAAATATGTGCATTTCATTTAAATTTACTAACTCATAAAACAAGGTCAAAATATGTCTTAATCAAACATGTTATATCATTAGCTTTTTCATCAAGCATTAATTTATTATTTTTTTGCATTTATAATTACTAAAGCACGTCATCGGTGAACAGGTATTTAACTATAAGTGGTAGTTATAAGTTGAAACTTTGCTTGAAAATATTATTCTTTATACTGTACTTTTTTAACAAAAAAAAAAAACAGTGCAAATTTTAAATATCCCCAAAACCAAGCAAATGATGTCTTTCAAAAGATTACTAATTTGTATTATCGGTAGCAGACATATTAAGCTTAATATAGAAAACCTAAATACTGTTTAGACTCTTTTACATCTACTGACTAAAAGATTCTTTAAAAGCCTTCTTTTTAAAGCCTTCTTTCACGAAGTTACATAAGAAAAATCATACACTGATTTTTTTTAGCTTCACGTTGTATCTCGCACATAACATGGTACGCTGAGGGAACCAGAGAACCTAGTGTTAAGACACTCCGTCTTCTTTTAAGATTTATGTTCCCCACTTTCCGCCGAATTGAGGCATTACCTGCGTCATACATTGATACATTCTAATTATACCAAAAGTTCATCGCAGCGGAGATGAAACAGCGCCTGACTATATTAGCAGACGACAGTGGGTTTGATCCCCACTCGGAAAAACGAAAATTATTTTTATTTTCCCGCTATGGCTATGGCTATTTCTTCACTCATTCGTGCAATGTTTCAAAACAAACGGGAAGCGAAGAGCGAAGGCTCTTACCACTAGATTCTCTTTACTTACCACATAACGTGTGGAAGACCTTAAAAAATATTTTTTTTGCTTCACGCTGTATTCCGCACATAGCAGGATAGGCAGAGGGAACCTGAGAACCTAGAGTTAAGACACAGCTTTATGCTATTATTTCCGTTCTACTTCCAGTTTTCGTCGAGTCGAGGCGTAGTTTGCGTTGTTACCAGGAGCGAGGAAATGAAAATATAAAGCATAAATAATTATTTAATATTAATATTTTCATACTCTGGACTGGAAATCGAACCCACAGCCTGCCGCGTTTACAGTCGCAGGTATGTGCCTCTGCGTCACAACATATTACAATATTATTACTATAAAAAAACTCTTAATCATAGTCAATAGCGTAAGTAGAATATAACTCTGTTACACCTTTAGAAAATAAATGAAAGGAAGTGCATCGATTTATCCTGCACTGCTTAGTACGGAGACACTTACTGTCTCGTTCCGCTTTACAGTATTAACGTGGCGCGTATAAAGTAAATTTATATTTTAAAATACGTTATAGAAAAATTCTGTTTTGTATAAATATATATCTTTTTAGGGCAGGTGCTTTTAAGTTTAAGTCTTATCTGTAAGTTCTGCTTTTATGTTGTTTAAATACTTTTTTTACTTTACCGTGTTTGGTTTACTTGAAGTTTTTTTTTTAGCTTCACGCTGTATCCTGCATATAGCAGGGTAGGCAGAGGGAACCTAGTGTTAAGACACTCCTTTCCCCACTTTCCACCGAATTGAGGTATTGCGTGCTGAGTGGCGGAACTCAACGCCGCACTTTGCCTTGTTACCACACCCAAGAAAT
This sequence comes from Philaethria dido, assembly GCA_033558755.1. Classification (NCBI taxonomy): domain Eukaryota; kingdom Metazoa; phylum Arthropoda; class Insecta; order Lepidoptera; family Nymphalidae; genus Philaethria; species Philaethria dido. The sequence continues at coordinate 92,919 of JAKGSA010000406.1, forward strand.
GAAAATACTAAATTTTACATTTCCTGGAGTGGGAATCAAACCCACAACCTTTCACATTTACAGTCGCACACTCTGAGCCAGGACAGGCGTTTCTTTTTTCATTAATTCACCCTCTAAATAAATCGATCCTATTGTTTAACAGTATTTAAAAATATTTGCAAGCCATCTCATTAACATGTGACTGGTACGTATTTACTCATCGTGTATACTAGACATTGTCTCATAATTATATGGCTTCTTACAAATATTATTAATGTTTGTGAATATTTCTGTTACTGTTACTCTAAGATTGAGTAAGAAAGTGAATGCGGCCAATTAAAATTGTGCGATTTTTACGATACAGTGGCATAAACAAGGCTTATAATATCTCTTGAAGTACAAAAGATTCGCGAAAATATCATTAACATAAGTATTGACAACACAAGGTTAGTACTGAAAAGATGTGGTCTAATATATACATTACAAATTGTAAATTGACCATTTTTAGCTGAAAATGGGACGACATTTTTTTGATGTGTGTGTGTCTATTTGTCTGTTTGTCTGCCCGTCTACAACTTAACAAATTTTGATGAAATTTGGCACGGAGATAGTTCAAAATCGGCTATCAAACGCGCTACCGTTTTTCCTGAAGAAATTTATTAATTGTTGACCCTACGGAATGCGCCTTAGTTTTCGCGCAATAAACCAAATTCGATGATGCTGTAGGTAAAAGGTAATAAAGTATTTATTTATTTTTTTATTAAATAAATGAATTCAATTTATTAAATAAGAAATAGAAACTTAACATATAAAAATAATGAAAATATAATATTGCCATGATCGATGATAGACCTTTAATTGTATGTTAAAATTTGCCGTATTTCCTATATTCTTTCACTGTTATAATATAAAAAAAACAATCGATAGATTGAATCTAATAATATAAAGCTGTTTTGTTTCATTTCATTGAAAACTATTCTATTTTAATTAAAAATTTTCTTCATATTGTTTCCATAGAACGGAAAATGTATGAGATAATAGATAAAATGTATTGTTGCGTGACAGCGTCTATTGTAGCAATATGGCGAATACTCAAGTGGAATTATTAAAAATTTATTTATTTGTTTGGATACGATAGCTTTCCTATGAGAAATACTCAATTTTTATTTTTCAAACACCTGTCGTGGCGCAGAGGCACAAGCGTGCGACTGTAAGCGCGACAGGTTGTGGGTTCGATACCCACACCAGGAAATGGAATTTTTATTACCTGGGTTTGGTAACAAGGCAAAGCGCGGCGTTGAGTTCCGCCACTCAGCACGCAATGCCTCAATTCGGCGGAAAGTCGGGAACGGAGTGTCTTAACACTAGGTTCCCTCTGCCTACCCTGCTTATAAGGAATACAGCGTGAAGCTATGTATGTATGTATGTATTCTTCATGTATCGCGCTCATTTATAACCAAGGCAATTGTAGAGAGAAGCCATCGTGGTTCAGTAGGACAGTATTTGATTGTAAACGCGAGTGGTTGTTCGTTCAATACTGACTCGGGGGAATGACTGTATTTAACTTCTTTCCATTCCCCCGTTTTGTAAGATAAGGTGCATCGCAGAGTTTCGTTACTCTTAATGGGCAATATCTTTGCCCAATTTGAACGGAAAGAGGAGAATGAGGAGTCTTGACATTAGGTTGTCACTTTCTACCCTGTTTTGCGGGACATAGTGTGAAGTTAAAAAAAAGGATTTCTTAATGTTTTCAACATTCCATTCTATTCTTCAATTTTAGATAAAATTAGGTAGATTTATCTAATATTGATTACACCTACAATTAGGAACACATACAAAATTGGCATCATGGCTCACTATTAGGTTACTCTTATCTATCGTCTCTATGTACGATAGTTGTAGGTTCGAGTGCCAAACTGGGGGATATCTATATTTTACTGATTTGGTCTAAAAAAAAGTACGTTTTTGAATTTCGCCAAGTAAACACGTGTATACCTCCATCTGAAAGCAAGGAAAATGCTCTTAAAATTTGAATATTTTAACAATTAATATTAACCAAGTTCTAAAATTAACATATATTAAAAACATAAAGACACTATTTTAAGTTCATTATATTCAATAGTAAATAAAGTCTGTAGACTTTGTTTGCGTAAAAAAAAATTTTTCGTAAAATCTTTTTACTCTATAGTAGTATTAATGTCTATCAATACAAATAGGCAGTTCGAAAACACAATTTAAGTTAGTCAACAGTAGGTTTGGCAGACGCCTGAGGCTTCTGGCAAGATTCGTTCAGACGTGTTGAGTGTTTTACGTACGACGTATATTTACTATAGATGGTACTATGTTCTCGTATGTAAATGCATTACATACTAAATATCACATATGTTAATATATATATATAACTTAAGTAATAGACATATATAATTTTATATTAGAAATTAGAAATATTACATGAAAAAAATGAGGTGTGGAGTAACACAATGGTGCAGTGTCAGACTGTGAATTGTAAAACGATGGATATGTATTCGATTCCCACTCAGGTGGAATAATTATATTTAAATTATAGTAGTAATAACATTGAAAGTAAAAAAATACCGTATAGAAACCTTTAAAGAGCCTCTGTATGATGTCGAAATATAAGTTTGCATAAAACAATCTTGTTATACGACAGGTCAAAATATTAAAAAAAAATGAATGAAATTACTTTGTTTGTAACAAAGTAATTATCATCAATAAATATTGAATACAAAAAACAAAACCAATTATTCAAGTAAAAAATAATTTTGTCGCGTCTGTTTCACAAATAAAGTTTCCTAAATGAAAAATATCACCAAAAGAGCTCGCTATGAGGAATAAAAATAATTACATCCAATGAAAATTTAAATGCTTTTGACACATCAACCGTCGCTTCCGAGCGCGATGTAATTTGTCACGAGTAATACCGGCGCGGAGAGACATAGGGCGCGGTGACAACCGAAGAAATTCCCCCTTACTAGTACTTATAGCATATAGGCAGCTTTGTCAATCAAATTATTAATTTATTCATTTTATTTTTTCTTATTTTTTATGAAATTTATAAATTAACAATTTGATGGCGTGGCGCAGAGGCACAAGGTTGTGGATTCGATTCCCACGCCAGGAAATGTAAAATCTAGTATTTTCATTTTTTGGGATTGGTAACAAGGCAAAGCGCGGCGTTGACTTCCGCCACTCAACACACAATGCCTCAATTTGGCGGAAAGTGGGGAACGGAAATGTTGAAAGAGAATGGAGTGTTTTAACACTAAGTTCTCTGGTTCCCTCTGCCTACCCCGCTATATGCGGGATACAGCGTGAAGTTAAAAAAAACATTTCATGTATTTGTTTCATTATTAATTCCCATATTTCTACTTTACATAGGTATTAATAAAATTGAATTTGTCAAAAAAAAGGACGTATTTAAACCAATTTACTTCTTAACCCCAAATTTGTATACGATAGTCCTAAGATTATTATCTTAGTCATATCATATTTAAAATAGGCTCATGCTCATTGAAGTGTATGATGCATTTTGAAGTAATATACGTAATTATAATAATAATTAAATCCTGTAGTGTCATACCTGCATATATTTAAAAATAATAATTGTAATTTTAAGATCTTTTATCTTCAGATACATCTACTTTAAAAATATTTTTTATACAAAAGACAAATTTAAAACGGTGTGCAATCAACAAAGATTACTGTAAAAATGGTTGAACGAAGTTCCTTACGGCGGGGTGAGCGTGTTTCTCTATTTGTCTCTCTCTCTCATAGAAAGCAAGTCAGCTACTTAGTCGTCTTTCTATTTCGTATTGAATACATATTACATTATATTTGTTAATAATAGAAAAATATTATTAAAAGAAATAAAAATGTTATTACAATTCCTTCATTAATTGATCGAAAGGAACTTCGGATCCATCCGGGTGTCCCTTTTTTAAATTAATTACGATTACATATTAACGAAATCCAATAGTTTCTTAAACAATCGTTCATTTTCTTAAAATAAAAAAAATATATTTATATTGAATAAGCTTTCTAGTATTAACTTAGCTGTGTAAACATGGCAAAAAGGCAATCGATCGCGGAGCTTCCACCTGGTTACAGCAATCTGAATGCGTGATATGCGTTAAAGTACTATGAAGCCACTGGAGTTTTTATAATTTCAACCTTATATCCTTTAATATTAAATTGAAGTTGTTTTTGCTATAAAAAATATATACCATCGTAATTTTATATATTCCTAAGTTTCTTTTAAGGGAGGCATCTGATGTCTCTATTATATTTTGATATCAATGTTTATTACCAGTGTAAATCTCAATCGTCTGGACGGAAAAGTCTAATAAAAAATAATAGCCAAAAATTTAGTTTAGTACACATGTTGAAACGTCTAGTTGAAAAATGTATATGATTATAATTAATTTTTTTATTGAAAAAAGGCACTTTCTGCTACTATATATGTATTACTGTAAAATTTTTTATCTCACTAACGCTTCTTGTTACTCAACCAGATTGCAGAAAGAAGGATAATCAATAATCAGTTATAAATGTTACATTTCCTTCTATGTCATAAAATTAAAAAAAATATAGTTTACTTATGGTAAGTAAAATAAATTATTTGCTATGAGAAGTATTTTAATGTGTGCATAATTAGTTAGATGCTTAGTGTGTGTCAATATGCATTTAACACCACCTATTGCATAAAGAGATATTTAAGTACTTAATATGCAAATTGCCATGATTTCGCTAAGATATAGTGAGAGATGTGCTTAACATAATTAAAAATAAAGCAAAGTACGCTTGTCATGGTGCAGGGCACAAGCGTGCGACTGTAAACGCGACAGGTTGTGGGTTCGATTCCCACTCCAGGAAATGTAAAATTTAGTATTTTCATTTCTTGGGTTTGATAACAAGGCAAAGCGCGGCGTTGAGTTCCGCCACTCAACACACAATGCCTCAATTCGGCGGAAAGTGGGGAACGGAATTGTTGAAAGAGAATGGAGTGTCTTAACACTAGGTTCTCTGGTTCCCTCTGCCTACCCCGCTACATGCGGGATACAGCGTGAAGTTGTAAGAAAAAAAAAATTAAATAAAGTATATCTATTACTTTATTTAATTTTTTTATCATTTGTTAATTTATCATTGTATAATATCTAAGAGTATTTAATATATGAAATATTTATGTATCTTTAATTTTGGATTTTAGAATCTGATTAGACAAAGCTTAGATTCCATCATTTAAGAGGTAGTTTTATTAAAAATAACTACGTTACTTATAAATGAAATAAGGAATCTTCCTTTGTGTGTTCTCTGTACAACGTGACATTGGTGAAGAAGAAGAAGAATAAAAGAACTGATAAAATAAGAAGAAAGTGATGTTCTCTGTCTGACAAAACAGTATATGTTCAACTGCCCCGTTCAAAATGACACAGCTATAGAACTGAACTGAACTAAACTATGTATATTTCCTTACTTCCCACAATGTAAATAACACTCAAAGTGAAAATATAACACTCAATATAGCACAAATTAATTAAATTCAAATAATTTATAATTGAAACAGTGGTTCTAAATGAAGCTCATTGTCAATATAATAGCTACGGACAATCTAACGAATTAGACTAAACTGTTGTAAATTGATTATCTCCACTTGGATAAATTAATCAATTGTCCATCCTGTATACGTGAAACAAACCGCGTATAAATCTCTCCCCAGCTCATAGAGCCGAAACAGTAACAAATGGTGGTATGTGTGTGTATTATGATTTATTGTTATGCCTGAAATATGTGGAATGCATGTTATAAGGGAGACTATAAATTATTGCTTTACGCGCGCATGTTTATTAAATGGAAAAGTATTGAAGTAGTTTTGAACGCATTATCGTTATTTTTTCTATTGCAACGAATTGTTATTATTTGGATTGTTATTATTTAGACCATAGTGGCACAGTGGGACGTTTGACTATGAAGATGATGAGTGTCGGTTTGATTCCCATAAGGGGTTAGATTATATTTATAGTTATAATTTTAAATAAATCATGATTATTAAAATGGAAATGTTCGTAAACACGTTTTTAGAATGTTACTTCAATAGTTTTAGAAGTAAATATGATTTCATAATATTTCAGTTAGATGATTAGTACAATAAAGGAATAATTCAAATTGTAAATAATGTTTACTCTTGTCTCAATAAATATTTATTTTATGATTATAGGAATATATTATGTAAAAAAAAAAAATAGTCAAAATAAGAGGCCGTTGTGGCGCAGTGAAACAGCGTCTACTTCTACGTCAATTGGTTGTGAGTTCGATTCCTTCTCGGAGGAATGATCATTATAATAATGACTTTTATTTTTCACTCAGGTAAAACAAAGCACAATATTAAATCTGACGGAAAGTGAGGAACAGAGTGACTTGACACTAGGTTTTCTTTCACTACCTCGTTATGAGAAAAAAAGCGTGAGGCTGCAAAAAAAGGTCAAAATATTAAAGCATTACCTTCACATACAAAAAGGGAGCTTGGATGTCATTATTTTCTAGTTATACGACACCATGATGGCAAGTACCTACTTCCAAGCACGTGTGCATAAAATCAGGCAAAGCTTGTTATGATATAACAAATTGTTATAAGGATTTTCTTTTGTGACGATATTATAGTATATGGAACATATTCTTATTTATTGGCAATATATTATAGAAGTCATTAACTCAATGAACATAGAACAAGGAAAGTGGGGAACTGAAATCTTCAGAACGGAGAGTCTTAACACTAGATTCTCAGGTTCCCTCTTCTTACCATGCTATGTGCGGGATACAGCGGGAAGATAAACAAACATATTTAAATTCTTGGTCCAAAAACTGACTACAAGTCATCACGCAATTGACACGCAATTTAAAATTTAAAGCAGACAACTCAGGTCACCTAATATTTTTGTTTTTTTTTAGGTTCTCGCTGCATCCCGCATATAGCAGTATAGGCAGAGGGGACCTGAGAACCTAGTATTAAGACACTCCGTTCCCCACTAACATGCAGTATGCAAGTTTCTAAATATATATATATACAAGAAATTTGTAGCTTAACTTTAAAAAAGTACCGTAGATGTACATAAAAATAAAAACTTTTTTTTAAAAAGAATGGAATAATTATCGCAGCATTTTGGCACCATTCTATACTGTCATGATTTAGTTTTCAGAGTTTCGTAATTAGTGCGCCGTTATTAAGGCTTCCTCGTCAGTCCATTTGTCTGCTCAAAAGATGCAGACAGTTATATTCTAAGTGATTACGTTTTATTTCTTGAAGTGTTAACTTTTATTGTTATTGTTTTAGTTTTGGTTTGTAGTAAAAAATGTATGAACAAAAGAAATTCAAAAAGGATGATATATTTAAATTTTATTATGGAGGCCTGCCGTGGCTCTGAGACAAGTATGTGGTTGTAAACGCGGCAGGTTATGGATTCGATTCCCACTCCAAACAATTAAAATATTAAGTAATATTTAGTATTTTCATTTCCTCGCTCTGGTAAGAAGGCAAAGCGCGGCGTTGAATTTCGCCACTCAACACGCTATGGCTCGATTCGGCGGAAAGTGGGGAACGGAAGTGTTAATAGAAAACGGGGCGTCTTAACGCTAGGTATTCTAGTTCCCTCTGTCTACCCTGCTATGTGCGGGATACAGCGTGAAGTTAAAAAAAATATACATATAATTGATTGACTTTGGCTAGATAAAGCGAGGTATTAGTTCTGGCACTCAACACGCAATGTCTCGATCTCGCGAGGAAATAGGAGAACGGAGTTTCTTTACAATAGGTTTTTCTCCAAACGTGACAGGTTGTGGGTTCTATTCCCACTACAGGAAATGGAATTTTTCATTTCCTGGGTTTAACAAGGCAAAGCGCGGCGTTAAGTTCTGCCACCCAGCACGCAATGCCTCAATTCGGCAAAAAATGGAGAACGGAGTGTCTTAACACTAAGTTCCTTCTGTCTACCCTATATGCGGGATACAGCGTGAAGCTATGTACTTTTATTTCCAAATAAAAAAAAATATTGTTCATAAAGAGTAGCATTTAAAATATGTATGTATATTTATATGGTGCATATACATACATTATTATAAATCAACAAACATAAACTGAATATAATTTAGAATTGCGAGGAAATTGTCTAATTCAAGATATTTACTGTGAGACTATAATGGACTTGGTCTTGTATGAAGAGACCTCGTTGCTCTAGCGGCGCGTTGAAACGATTGATCACGCTTCGCTTCAAGAATGCATTCAGGAGTTACGTTAGCTATTGATATATTTGCTAGCGAACAGTTTATTTTCTAGATTAAAACACGTTTTCTTGTTATAATTTAATTAAATTTTGAAACTTTATCCATAGTCTGTCTATCTGTAAATTAGTTCAGAGTTTTGGCCTCAATATGTAAACATTAAACCATAGAATGATCAAAGTCTCAGCAGGATAGTTTAGTAGTTATTATGTGATTGAGAAAAAAATAAACACACAAACACACAGACAAAAATATATGATATTTTTTAAGTTTTAAAGTGTTAATCACAAAAATATTTAGTATGGGACGCAGCCGGATATAGAACGTATGGTTTAGTGGTCAAAGCACTTGGACTGTTTCCAAGAGGCGCGGGTTCGAGTCCCGCTGCGTTCAAATTTTATTACGTTTTCTAAATAAAAGTATACGAGTTCCTTTTCTTTTGAATGTTATGACAAAATTAATTTAAGCTGCATCAATGCCACTTTTATATCGTTCCTCATCCGTAGTCAACGAAACTCTCACTTCACATAATTAAAATTTAAATACAAATTGACTTGATATATTTTCGCCTTCGACACAAAAAGAAACGTTTTCCTTTAAGGAAAAACGATAATTATATTTTATTTCGTAAAAAATAAAATAATTTGCGCTTGTTATACTTTTTATAGGAGATTTAATATTAAATATTCTCTTTTAAGTTAGTTCTTTGACGTATTTTGGAGTAATAAATAATTTATGAATTTATTTATGTCATGTATACAAGTAATTAAATGTAAATATAAGTAAAAATATGTAATAATTTTTCCTGTTTGTTATTTTGTCAGTTATTTTTAGGAACATTTTGAACCGATACTACAATAAGACGGGGAACATCTAGGTGTTCTTTAGCTAGCTAAAAAATGAGCTTGATGAAAGTTGAATCTACAACAATTTTTTTCTTTTCTTTTGTGAACATATTTCTAGATAATTCTTATTATTTTAACAAGGTAACTTCATGTGTTTTTCCCGCATAACAGGGTAGGCAAAGTAAAGTGGCTAGACAACCTGTTCACCACTTTTCGCTCGAACTTCAGATTTTGTGTGATAAGGAACTTAACGTTGTGTATTTCGTCCTGCTAAAGTAGGAAAATGAAAGAAAATTATATATAATCTTCCGATTCCAGATAGAATCTACAACCCTTGCGTTTACAGTAAGACGTCCAATTGCGCCACGATGGAGTTGCGTTGTTGCTGTAATATGAAGAAAAATGAAGTGACACTCCGTTAGTTAGTTTTTTTATTTACTATTGAGGAAATATAGATAACAAGCTTTCCGCCCGCGGCTTCGCCCGCGTGAAATTCGGTTATATCGCGCGATATGATAAGGAGCATCCTATAGTCTTTCCCAAGGTTTAGATTATTTGTCAAAATTGGTTAAGCGGTTTATGTGGTGAAGTTGTAAACAGTTAAATAATCTTACATGATTATATGTTTGACAATAAGGAACTTCCATACAAAATTTCATCCCCTATTTCAACCCCCTCTATCATTTTTTTCGCGATAAAAAGAGTCCTATGTCCTTTCCCAAGTATAGTTCTATCTTCATACCGAATTTCATCAAAATCGGTTCAGTGGTTTGTTTAGGCGTGAAAGCGTAACAGACAGACAGACAGAGTTACTTTCGCATTTATAATATTAGTAAGGATTTCATTATTAGTTTTGTGTTCGGCGAATACAGCATATTAATATTTTTGTCATTATCTCATTTCTTTCATGATGATGATTAAATTTTATGATTATAGTAATATATTATAATGAAAAAGTACAAATAATCTAACTTACTGAAACATGAACTTGCGAACTTTGGTGACAATAATAGACATCCATCTCATTGCATCGTGATGGTCATCCAAGAACATGTATATAACAAAGCACATACAGTATATTGCTAACTGTAATTAGGTGACATCGTAACTTGTCTATATGTTACTGAATAGTTAACTGTCATGTTCCCAGCTAGGAGATATTAGCTGAAGTTGGGGGCGGATAGCGACGTGATCAATTACCGTTGACGCGCTGTCTTTTGTGAAGAAAACAATGCTTCTGATTAGTTTATGTAATGCCCTACATTTACTTGAGTTATATATATATTATTAATATATAACTATATATTTATAGATATCGGTCTTAAATATCTATATGCATATTTAAAACCGATTTGCTCTCGTCAAGTGTAAGCTACTGAGCGATCGAATTTTTCTCCAAAAATATATTTAGTAGTAAACTGCTAAACCTGATCTTTATCTTCACGCATATAAAAGACGCATAAGTCACTGGTCGCTTATCATTTTTATTTCTGATGTCCATTGCATTTTGGTTGGCATGACCCAATGCAGATGAAAAAACATATGTATTAAAAGGTCCCGTAATCTTGGTCATACTTGCGAAGATATTATGGCCATGCTATGAAAATATTGTATTATCATCGGATCCGGATACCAGTGCAATTTTCGAGCCAATTTAACATTTCTTACATTAATAGATGATACGGGTGAAGCTAAATATTGTGGGTTAGTAAATTTTCCCTCTTGAATGGAATTCCAACCTATAACCATTGCGTGCAAACAAGCAGATAGGAACTGCGTGACAATGATGGTAATTCTAAAAAATATATATAATATAGTCTATTTCCCCAAAATGTGGTGGTTCTGATAGCGTACTACTAAATTGTCCTCCCCTTCCATCTGTATCCTCTAGGTTGGCAATCTACAACGCATCTACAACGTCTTTTTTGTTGTAGATGTTCATGGGCGAAGGTAACCACTTTCCATCAGGTGGTCCTCCTGCTTGTTTGCCATCCGTCATCCACAAAAAAAAAATGTAATCTATATTGATTTCTCCTTTAGTACTGTCCATCGGATTGAGGCTGGTTTCATTTAACTGATTGATGTGTTTTTGTTCACTAACATTGCCTTTTGATGTCCAATTTTATGTCCAATTTTTAATTTTATTTATATTTTGTTTTGTGAACAATTTTATTGTCGTTTTTTAAGTAATATATAAATAATAATTTTAAAATATTTCATTTTATATATAGAAGCAGATCGATGGTGCGCAATTGAGCGTCGATGGGCTCTTACTTAGAAGAACTAAAAGAAAGGTTACAGATATTCATATTTTTAGAGACTATTTTGGACAATCTTTAGGAAAAAATACGAAAGTTGTAGCAAAAGGGTGATTTTTATAGCCCTATAAGAAAACAAACATAGATATACAGATTCTACAAAGATAAGTAATAGAAAAATTACACATAAAATGTATATGCGGCAAATAAACTTGGTTTTGTTAATAGCCTCCAAGAACCTGCGTAGTATGATTGTTCTCACGTGACAGTTGTGGGTTCCACCCTCACCTTTATATCTTTCTTTTCACCGATTTTGGTAAAACAAAGTCCGGAGTTAAGCACCGCTAAATACCTTTAAAAATGGATCGGAAAGTCGTAGTATAGTCATAAACTGTCTGTTTTCCATAATTCGTAATCACTGTGGTCTCAATTGATACACACAAGTATAACTATTCAACTAATCACCATCTAATAGCATAATTAAATTGAGGATTTTAATTTCTTTGAAACAATTATTTGATCTTCTTACTTTCTCTTTCAAAAAAACACTTCACTCAAAGTAGATGTACGAAGTTTGCGAAAAGAAATTTAGAAGTGCAATTAAAGTAAGCAGTGGTGATTGAACAAACGGTTCTTGGAGGCTATGAACAAGTCGTGACTTGCCTAGTACTCTTCACAAATGAGTTGAAACTCTGAGACTGATATCAAGTTTCAGAAAAGAAACAGATACTAAAAAGTAAATTAAATAAAAGCTAAAGTCAACTTAGAACAGTAACCTTTGTTTAAGGCAAGCTTGAATAACATTTTAGTGCGAATGAATCATGCAATGATAATATACATATATAACAATGGGTAAATGATTTTAAAAGAAATCAGTTAATGTCGTGACAACAATTAAAATAAAAAGTGATTATACGTTATTCTTTAGATATTTAAGGTTTTATTTATTTTTTTTAGCTTCACGCTGTATCTCGCATATGGGAAGGGTAGACAGAGGGAACCTAAGAACCTAGTGTTAAGACACTCCGTTCTCTTTCCGTTCCCCACTTTCCGCCGAATTAACAATTAACAATCTGAAATTTATGCAGGACGCCATTAAGGTGCAATACATACATATATACATACACGCTGTATCCCGCATATAGCAGGGTAGGCAGAGGGAACCTAGTGTTAAGACACTCCGTTCCCCACTTTCCACAGAATTGAGGCGTTGCGTGCTGAGTGGCGGAACTCAAGGCCGCGCATTGCCTTGTTACCACACCCAGGAAATGAAAAACTCCATTTCCTGGAGTGGGAATCGAACCCACAACCTGTCGCGTTTACAGTCGCACGCTTGTGCCTCTGCGTCACGACAGGCGTTAAGGTTAAAGTGCAGTTAACAAACACTATTTGGTTTTCATGGAAGCGTGAAAATAAATAATATATTTTTAAATAGCGTCAACCTGCCATTAATCCTATTCACAGTGCCAGCTGTTTGAATTATAATAAATATTCTATGAGTCCAATGTTGTGTTGACTTTGACTCGATCATAAAATATACGCCACGCTAGTCACATTTGATGAGCCTCAATAATAAATATTATAGATAATAATTGGAAATAGAAGGGAATTACTCTGCGAACAAAACTCCACATATGTTAGAAAATTTGCTATTATAAAGCTTTTTGCATGAGTAAATATAAAGAAAAATATGGAATTACTGATTAGTTATCGATATAGTATTATTTTCTGGTTGGCATCATCTAATGAAACATCTATATAGATACGCGATGCAAAAATTTTGTACCCCTTTTTAGGAAAGTTACGCCGACGGAGGTGCATGAAATTTGGCACACTTATAGTTTATGTAGAGAACTCCTTCTCTGAATGCAGAATGCTAATTTTTTTTTTTTTAACTTCACACTGTAACCCGCATATAGCAGGGTAGGCAGAGGGAACCAGAGAACCTAGTGTTAAGACACTCCATTCTCTTTCGACAATTCCGTTCCCCACTTTCCGCCGAATTGAGGCATTACGTGTTGAGTGGCGGAACTCAACGCCGCGCTTTGTCTTGTTACCAAACCCAAGAAATGAAAATACTAAATTTTACATTTCCTGGAGTGGGAATCGAATCCACAACCTGTCGCGTTTACAGTCGCACGCTTGTGCCTCTGTGCCACGTTAGGCCTTTTTTAAAAATAATGCATAAGATGTATATTAAATTAATAAAATAAATGTCACACACACTATCATGGTTTGACATCCATGTTTATATAAAGCATCCATATTTATATATATTGCTAAAAACAACGCGTTATTAACGCGTCATCGGGGACACTACTTTATATTAATATCATAAATATTTCCAATACGCGAGCCCGGAGCGGTGATAGACGAATCCGAAGGATACCCGTATCAAAGTGAAACTGCGCAGAGCGACAAAAAGGCAATCGATGCTCTTCCACCTGCCTACAGGCAATCCGTAAGCGTGATACTCCTTAACTACCTATAAACGAAGTGTGTTCAATAAAATCAACCTTGTTTTATGCTCACAGACGCTATACAATTATATTTGTTTGCAATTCGCACGTCTGAGCGTTGTAGTCATATTGTTTTAAATAATGGTTGTTCTTGTATTCCTATATTTTACAGTTATAACCGGTTTTATCTACGCAAATTATGTAAATAAAGACAAGCTTTGTATTGTGAATTGCGCGCGTATAAGAAAAATGGGTGATGAAAGTTAATAGTGAAAATTATTTGTAGTCTGTACGTGACCCGTTTATTTATGTTACTTAGTGTTGTTTCTTACTTTATGTCATTTTAATTTTATAGTGCAATTCTTAATAAAAATATTACTTGACATTACAACTTTTCATTTCTTTATTTTAAAAATAAAAGAACAATTTATAGTAATTTTAAATGTATCGAGTTCTGTTTTCAGGAACCTCATATTGTATCTATGAGGCCTGTCGTGGCGCGGAGGCACAAGCGTGCGACTGTAAACACGGTCAGGTTGTGGATTCAATTTCCACTCCTGGAACTGTAAATATTAAATAATGCTTAGTATTTTCATTTTTTCGCTCTGGCAAAGGCAGACGCGGCGTTGAGTTCCGCCACTCAGCACGAAACTTCAGCCGAATGGGCTGAAAGTGGGGAACGGAAATGTTAAAAGAGAAAGGAGTGTCTTAACTGTAGGTTCTCAGGATTCCTCTGCCTACCTATCTATGTGTCGGATACAGCGGAAGCTAAAAAAATATATATTTCATTTATAACTTAACGTCTAGGTGATGTATTTTACTTTAAACAGATCATCACAGGTAACGCAGTTTTAGAAAGAACCACGATTCTCTTATATCATTTTCCAATGTAAAATTCACCGAGTAAATTCAAAAACGACTGTCCATGACCTTAAAACGTTTTATACTTATATCAAAATAATTCTCATTACTTTTGTATTCGTTCTAATTAATCGTGCTGGTAGAGTGACAAGGGCAAACGTCGCACTAAAAGTGCACTTTTGAGATCGTTGAGGGCTGGCCCGTCAAAGCGATTGATCACGCTCCGTCGACTTCTCGAGTGTACATCTTGTAATAATTATTTGTGTTTTTTTATTACTCTTAAATTTTTGCAGATTTAAAGGTAGACAAGAATTGAGTACCAAAGCACTGTAATAATATTTACGTAAATAGAGTTTGTTGGTTAGAGATGTTTTTAAGAAAATATCTAATGAGCTATAATAAAAAACTTGATATTTATGGTTTTAAGTCATTAAAATATTTTTTTTTTGTATAAAAGTGACTTATTGCATTTGGTAATGTTTAGACTAACATAGATGATATGTATCTTTGTATCAACAAAAATTTCTTCCTGTCGAATAAGTAGAATTTCTATTAGTATTATTATATTATTAAAAAAAATGTTTACAAAGCCGTCATTAAGTTGTCGTGAGGTGTGCGAGGTTGTGAGTGGTCACAATGTTAGGACACAATGTCTCAAAATCGAGCGGACAGCGGCTAACGGAGTGTTTTGACACTAGGTTCACTTTGACTACCCCTTTATGCGGGGTAAAGCTTAACCCTTTCGCTACCTGAGACAAAGCGCCACCACAGCCCAGACGTTTTATTATTTTAATATTATATCAATTGTCATTCATTTTTGTGGGATGTATTTCGTTCTAACTAAGTGAAATTGTCAATTTTACCAGACCACTAACATCCTGCATCTATTTTACGGTTTTATAACATAACCCATATATGTACGGTACGATCTGGGACAAACTATTGTCATAAACTGGTAATGAACGCCCGTCACATATTTGTGACGCCGGGCTCTGGTAAGAAAATCGGGTCGCCACATATATGTGACGCTGGTAACGAAAGGGTAAAACCAGCTTTTTTATTATATAAAGCTTCATTTAATTTCACAAAACTTACGAAAGTTAATTTACTTAGAAATATCAAAAATATCAAAGTCATTTAACAGAGTAACAATTCAGATTAAACTTTCTATTTAGTTACATAATGTTACGTGAAATATTGTACCAAAATTGCCATTGTTTGAGTTTAATAGTTTGAAATAGGGTTCTCTTGTTAGAACAGTTCTATTTGGTGGTGCGTTGTTCAAATAAAATAGTATTGTACATTTGTTACAATTATATAGTTAACATTATAGGCCAATATGGTGCAGTGGGCTAGTGTCTGACTGTACGCGATCGGTTGTGGGTTCGATTCTCATTGGAAGTCATTATTATATTTAAATTATTTTAATTCCCCCATTATGTTAAGACAAAGTTGTTGAGTTCCGCCATTCAACAAGCGATGTTTCGAATTCAGAGAAAAGATAGTGCAGCCATTAGATTGCCGGCCTACCCTGCTATGCAGGAAAAAATATCATAGAACTTTTATTACTTCATACTATAATGGCTTTATTTAAAATCTTCATATTTAATACTCGTCATAATTCAATCAAATCAGGCATCTATTTAACTTCTCGGCTATTGTTCTGTTTAAATTCATATAGAATAAGTAGGGAGAATCTAGTGGCATTGTTCACGTTCTCCATTTATAATGTATTTAAGAATATTGCATGTTATATTGCGAAAATCATCGACCAAACAAGAAAAACGAATATTTATCATATTTATATAAAAGTTACTTAACAAAGAATCGAACCGACGACTAACGCGTACAGACAGAAATTCTACAACTTAGCAAAGTCATACTAATATCCTATACCTAAAAACATTACCATATATATCATGACAATTATTAAATTACACTTAAATGCTTTGCATGCTTCACAACATAAATTAAATGAGCTTCCTATTCCAATGAGCAGATAATGAACGCTCGTCGACTGCAAGTTAATTAAGTATGATATACGATTAAAGAAAAGATACATATTTAATGTAATATATTTATAGAACGTGATATCGTACAATTTTCGAGTTTTATCTATTGATTAGATAAAGAAACAAGTATTAATTCATTTTTTCCCGTTCAAGCAAGATCGGGCGCGGCGTTGAGTTCCGCAACTCAACTCGTAAACTCTCGATTTATAGTGGAAAGTTCTGCACTTTCCGGAGTGTCTTGAAATTAGGTTCTTTTTGATTACCTTGTTTTACGAAAATAAGCGTGAAGCAACTTTAGATAATATCAGCATTTGTTTTGTTAGAGAAAGCAAATCCTTAGTTACCACAATGTTTATATAAAAAATATTAATATCACCCAGAATAGGTCCAATAGGTCCAATAACATTAAATATAATGAAATCTTTGATTTTCACGATTTTTACACATATTAAATGAAACTTTACAATATTAGTACTGTAACCACGGACTACTGTAAAGTGTTCGAAACGTCAGATTTCAGAAAATGTATTTTGACAGAGGAAACCTGAGCACCTAGTGTCACGACACTCCGTTCTCTTTTAACATTTCTTTTCCCCGCTTTCCACCGAATTGAGGCAATGCGTGCTGAGTGGCGAAACTCAACGCCGCACAATAGAATACCTTTATTTGACATTAAATAGTCCAAAAATAGCATATAACGTTGAAATAACAATAAAAGCTATAAATTCTCAATAACTAATTCAATGCTATGTACTGGCAAGTGTAGATTTTGCCTTTGACCGCGTAAGGGTAGCTACGTGATCAATTACAGGCAGCCCACTCTTTGTTAGAGGAAACAATGCGCGTTAAACGACCCTGCCTGATCCGGTCATCATTTACCACTTTCCACCGTGATACAAATCGAAACCAAACGAATTGTACTAATAGATTATAAAAGATTTATTGATTTGTATATAATAAATATATTTTTAACTTCAGAAAAGGAGGAGGTTATCAGTTCGATTGTTTTTTTTATGTGTGTTACCTCATAACTTTTTCATTTGAATTTAGTTGGAGATTTGACATGTAGTTTTTGATTTATTTCGTGATAGTTGTACTCTTTAGTGCATTTTCTTTGAAGTTTTATTATTGATGATGATGATGATGATGATGATGATGATGATGATGATGATGATGATATTTATTATTAACTAGCTTTCCGCTCGCGGCCTCGCCCGCGTGGAATTGGGTTATATCGCGCGACAAGATAAGGAGTAGCCTTTAGTCTTTTCCAAGTTAAGTGGTTTAGGTGTGAAAGTTGTAAACAGTTGAACAATCTTACATGATTTTATATTTGACAATAAAGAACTTCCATACAAACTTTCATCCCCTATTTCAACCCCTTCTACCTTTTTTGTCGCGATAAAAAGTATTCTATGTCCTTTCCCAAGTTCAGGTCTATCTTCATACCAAATTTCATCAAAATCAATTCAGTGGACTAAGCCTTCATGCCTAAGCATGAAAGCGTAACAGCCAGACAGACAGAGTTACTTTCGCATTTATAATATTAGTAAGGATTGACAATATTAATAATATATGAAAATTCCGCATAAAGGGGGATTGGTAGAGAGATCATTGCTTTACATTATTTAATTCTCCACTCTCTCTTCCGTTTAGAGATTTGTATATACAGGAGTTTAACATCGCATTTTATATCGGCAACCGATGAAACATTTATTCTTTTTTCTTGGCTAGTTATTTCATGGTCATTACAGATACTTTTGCAAATATAAAGAAAAAAACATAAAATAATAACCAATATACGTGAGTATATGAATATACTGTATCGATACCACCCACGCAAGTTGTATGCTACAACGGCGTTCTTATAGCATACTACGAATACGTGGGTGGTATCGATATTAAGCTATCTTTTTGATCTATGGAAATAAAACGAGGCGCATTCGAATTATGGCTCGCTGAATACAATAATTGTTACTTTGAATCCTACACGTTGGAACATTCATAATGATAAAATGGGCCTGTTTTATATGATAAATTCTTAAGTAATATAGTAGTGATGGTGCAATGGGGGAGCTTCTGATTGTAATTGCAGTTGATAAGGGATTCGATTCCCATTTGGGAAAATGATTATATTTAACTTAACGCCTGTCGTGGCGCAGAGGCATAAGCGTGTGATTGTAAATGCGACAGGTTGCAGGTTCGATTCCCACTTCAAGAAATGGCATTTTTCATTTCCTGTGTTTGGTAACAAGGCAAAGCGCAGCGTTAGGTTTCGCCACTCAGCACGCAATGCCTTAATTGGGCGGAAAGTGGGGAACGGAGTGTCTTAACACTAGGTTTCCTCTCCCTACCCTGCTATATGCGGGATACAACGTGAAGCTATGTATGTATGTACGATTATATTTAATTAAAATTATTTGTAATTATTTCCTCGCTTTGCCCTGACAAAGCGCGTTGAGTTTCGCCACTTACGCCGAAGGAAACGAAGTGGCTTGACACTAAGATCTCCCTGATTACTTTGCTGAGTGAGATAATGAAAGTTGAAAAAGTGAATACCACGCTGTTTGAAGTTTAGCTAAGCTCTGAGGTCTTAAGTGACTTTACAATAGTTATGATGTCATAATTTTTCCGTAAAATTAGCTTATATTTAATCATTACATAAATTTTGATTCATTTAAAGAAATAACAAATATCCAAAACCAATAACTACAGCACAAACATAATTCTATGTTTTGTAAAAACAATCATAGTACGAATATAAAACTACAAATTGTGCTGGTATTAAATCAGATCGAGTCTACATACAGTGAGTAATAAGAAGTAGATAAAGTGGTATTCCGTGTAACCGCAGTCCGCCCTGCCTCGGCAACTCGTTAGCCTCATCAATCCCTCAGTCAATTTTCGTAGTGGAATTTTCTTTTTATTACTTTAAAACTGTATCGAGCTTTAAACGTAATTAATAATTTACATACATACGTTTGTTTGTTTTACTTTAAATAATCGTATGATATGTCATGAGGCTATCGTAGCGTAGTGGGACTAGAGGTTTGAATTTAAGCGCGATAGGTTGTGGGTTCGACTCCCACTCCAGGAAACGAAAATTTTAAATAATTTTTAGTATTTTTATTTCTTGGGTCTGGTAACAAGACAAAGCGCGCCGTAAGTTCCGCCACTCAGCACGCAAGGCGTCAAACCGGCGGAAAGTGGTGACAGGAAATGTTGAAAAAGAACGGAGTGTCCCAAAACTAGTTTCTCAGGTTCCCTCCATGTTACCTTTATGTTACCTCTATGTTACCTCTATGTTCCCTCTATGTGCCCTCTATGTTCCCTCGATGTTCCCTCTATGGTCCCTCTGTGTTCCCTCTGTATTCCCTCTATGTTCCCTCTATGTTCCCTCTGTGGCCCCCTGCGTTCCCTCTATGTTTCCTCTACGTTCCCTCTATATTCCCTCTACGTTCCCTCTATTTCTCTCTATGTTCCCTCTATGTCCCCTCTATATTCCCTCTATGTTCCCACTATGTTCCCTCTATTTTCCTCTATGTACCTCTATGTTCCCTCTATTTCCCTGTATGTTCCCTCTATATTCCCTCTATGTTCTCTTTATGTTCTCTCTACGTTCCCTTTATGTTCCCTCTTTCACCCTGCTATGTGCGGGATACAGCGTGAAGCTAAAAAAATATATTTATTTGCTCTGTAAAGACAAAGCGTAGTTCTAAGTTCCGCCATTGAATACGTAATATCATAATTTCGGGCGAATAAAGTGTCTTAACACTAGGTACTCTCTGACTCTACTGCTTTATGTCTAAAAGCGGAAAGCTTTATAAATTTTAGCTACAATTAAAATCATATTAATCATTTACTATTTAAATAAACAAAAGAATTTCAATCAGTGTGTATGCACATATATATAACATGATATAGCCGCACGCATAAAAGCAAGCGCGATCGATAGCTACTCATCCAGTATTCTATTTAATTAAGATCCGATTTGTGAACTAATTTGACGATATCAGCTGTCTGGGTCGAAGTTAAGATACAGTGGTTGCTTCGAAATTGCATTTACTAATGTCAAATATATACTTGTAATTAACATCTTGTTGATTAAATAGTATATGTATACCTAATTTGCATACTAAATAATACAATTTAAAAAGGATAATTGGATTTGCTGAACCCCTAATTATAATTTTGTTTCTGAGAAACATGTGAGGGAGTAACAAATACTGTGTTTCATATGCTGAAAATTTTAGAAACTGGCATTTAATACGTCTGTCGTGGCGTAGAGGCACAAGTGTGCGACTGTAAATGCGACAGGTTGTGGGTTCGATTCCCACTCCAGGAAATGGAATTTTTCATTTCCTGGGTTTGGTAACAAGGCAAAGCGCGGCGTTGAATTCCGCCACTCAGCACGCAATGCCTCAATTCTGCAGAAAGTGGGGAACAGAGTGTCTTAACACTAGGTTCCCTCTGTCTACCCTGCTATATGCGTGATACAGCGTGAAGTTATGTAAGTATGTATGTATAGCTTTACCTATAAAAATTTAGGTGTCTATCTGTGTTGCAACCAATGTTAGAACAACTCAACGATATTTTGACCTACTTTTTGTCGTCCGATTTGCCTCAAAGTTTGCACACGAGTCCGTGTCTGGTAACTATTATTATTTCTTTAGCAAAAATCTGATGACCTTTCCAGGGCGATTAGTTCTTTTTCTTTCAGTTTCTATATTAAAACATTTGACACTTATCTACTATTTGGTAAGTAAGCAATCCCTGATCTGTGAAATGCAATTTTAATAGTTTTTAAAATGTTATTCATTTATAAAGGACATAGAGAATATATAACATACATAAAAACCTTGGCTTGGAATCATTTCAAGTGCTCTAGCGAATTAAGCTACATGTTAAAACATATGTGAATCGGTGAGTGCAGAAACAACGTAAGTCCGGATTTTCAAATTTTCATTTTCAGGAGAGAAAAAAACAACATGCATCTTGCCTTTCTAAGCAAGTTTAAATGGATTACGATTTTTTGCATTTTTTGTGACTTACGTTGCACTCACCCATTCATTTTCTAAATGTTTTTTTGACTTTATGGTATTTGTATGATATTTGTGCGATATTACATAGCTTACACTACTACAATATCGTTCTAGAGAATGATGTTTGCGAAATTTTTATTGCGATATTTCAGAACGTAAAATGAAATATTTCGCCGTGTAAATGTTTGCTTGATCTAAACAAAACCGAGCTTTCTGTGCTAGTGAATTTCTCAAATAATACACGACTTGATGACCTCTCACTGCATTGCGAGAGTGTTTTGAGGCGTGTTTGAGATGGCGTTAGGCTGTTAGGTTTGGTTAAGTCATGTTAGACTCTTGACTTTAGATTAACTCAACTTTGGCATTTAGGACAGAAGGAAAGTGGAAAATATATGTATGTAAAACAATGTCAGTGTAAAATTATTTGTGCTATTACTATATTTTTGCTAGTAATTTTTAATAATTTAAAAGTTACGGAGTTACGGAGTTACGGAATTCGAACTCAAACTAATAAAACCGTACAAGCACTCTACGCCAATAAGCTATATGTTGTCATTCCGCTTCCTTTAAATTTTTATACAGTAATTCTTGTAGGGACTTCAAAATGTTTTCAATTCTAATTGTGCTAATGCCTATTATAAAATATTTTGAAGGTATACAAAAATATGATTTATATTTATTCTCTTAGTTACTTGTAGGTAAATGTATACAATTTTTATGATTTTCTTTGAACCCTCTTTAATTTAACATGTTTTCCATTATTCTGAAAACAGATTATCAAATTCTGTGAATTTTGGATAAAAAAGAGAAATTTTCCTTATATGTTAAATTTCTTAAATTTTGACTGAAGGGAAAGCTGAAATTTTAACATTTGATAGTCTAATTTTAACCCTGTAATGTACAATGTAACATTGTACTCGAAGTGAAATCCTTAAAGTTTGTTTAAGCAAAGGTTTTTGAATGTGGTTAGTTTGTGTAGGCAAGTAGGTACTCAGTTCGACGTTGGTTTATTTACACAGTCGTGTCTGTTAACTTGCATCCATTTACATTGTAAGGGAAAATATTAGTGAATTAAATAATAATAATTGATATGTATCCGTTTTACTATAGAAATCAGTATTATAAAATATATATATTTTAACTATAAATAAAATAATAAAAAAATAAAAAAAACAATATATTTCTTGTAATAAAGTATGTACTATATCTAAAAGATAACAAAAATCGTGGAGTAAAAATAAGTATAAGTAAGTAGTGTTCTAGTAGTAGTTCGTTTTTTTTTGCTTGCTATTTTCCTTTCTTTATGGATGAGGAAAAAAAGAATTTTGTAACATATAGATCAAATTACAAAAAAAGCGTTATTGCAAATTGATAGTTTTAACTAAAAAATAAAAAGATTTTTTTTTTCTTCTATAGAAAAATACTTAATACATAAGTATTTGATTTTGCGGTAAGTCTTTTAACTTTTGTACGCTGTTTTATAAGAGTTCTTTGCCTGGGAAGCTTACATTCTTTTCTGAAAAGTGTTTTTCTCGTGTGTTTACGTCAAGTCTTGCATTAAATCCGACAGTAAGCTTACTACAATTATATAATACTATATATTTATAGTTGTATTATGGACAAATTACACAAAATGTTTATAAATTAGAACACAATAGAGTGTGTGTTATTTTTATTTATGTGTTATATTACTGTAAAAGGAGATCCAATAAGTAGTTTTTACGAGAAAGAGTGACACACATTCCATGAAAAAGTAATACCTATCCTTTCTCACAAGCTTTCATATTTTCAATAATAGTAATATGTTTTAAAGATAACTTATTAAATTCTTATTTTTATCAATTTGAAAACACTGTAAATTTGGTATTTTTTTTAGCTTCACGCTGTATCCTATGTATGTAGAGTAGGCAGAGGTAAGTTGAGAACCTAGTGTTAAGACACTCCATTCCTCATTTTCCGCCAAATCGAGGCATGGCGTGGTGAGTGGTGAGTGGCTAAACTTCTACATTGAAGTGGGAATCGAACCCACAACCTGTCGCGGTCACAGTCGTACGCTTGTACCTCTACGCCACGACAGGCGATGTACAGACAAATATATATGTAACTTTTATATAAATTTACAGCAGATGTTGAATTATAGCAACATATACACATTTCCATATGATGAGAAGCAAGGTTTTTGTGTTTCTTTGGCGTTTTACAAAAATGTTTAGATAATGACAAGTGATAAAAAATGTGGAAAAAGATCCGCAAGTTTGAAGTGGCAGCAATTTAACAGATGACATCTATTAGTACAAGAGTGCTGAAACGGTGAGATGAGATCTCAGACGTTTTCACAAAAACTTTACATGTCTAGATTAAATGTACTTGAAGTGAAATCATTTATTTTGTACATTCACATGCATGTCATATATAAAAAAAGTAAATTAAATAACTTCTGCCCATGTCGAGAATTTAGGTAGAGACCTTTCTCTACCCTTAGTTCCATTACCTCCTAGGCGAAGTGGAGCGTAGTGGAAGCGAAGGTTAGTGTGCACTTTCGGAAACCTTAAATGATTTACTTTTTTATGGATAACGGATGGCAAACGAGCAGTAGGACCACCTGATGGTAAGTGGTTACCTTCCCCCATGAACATCTACAACACCAGAGATGTTGTAGATGCGTTGCCAACCTAGAGGATACAGATGGAAGGGGAGGAAAATGTAGTAGTCCGCTATCGGAACCACTACATGATTAATTAGAATTAGTTATAATTCTACGTCAACTCTCCGACTTCCGACAACCATGTTGGGCTTGGGACCTGAACGAGGAATCCATGGAATGTTAAGGAGTTTCTTCATATAGCGAAGCGGAATCGAATGCCAAATTAGTTCATGGTAAATATGACAGATATATATTTTCACAAAAATATGTAATCCGCCATTTTGTTGCGGAATTAGAATATATGTAATAACATGTAAGTTATGTTTACACACAGCCAAATAGATTGATAACAATTAAATAAAAAAAACATTAAAAGAATTAAATATTCTTACATTTGTATATTATTAAATGATATTGATAATATGTTTATATGGTGTGGAAACGAAATCAATGGAAACTCAATATCTTTTGCCATATAAAGCAAATTGCTTCCGGTAGGCTCGATAGTGACAAGAAGGATATATTTCAAATTTATCTTAAACGAATAGCGTGATTTGTTATTTAGTGCGAGTGTTCTTACAAAAATGTCTACCTTTGTCAAATCAGATCTTAAGGAACTTGAGATTACGTAAATAGATATTTGGCTCAATGATTTTCCTCCATATTTTTTTATTTCTTATTAAGTAAAACTTGTTTTTCTGCTCATAAATGCTAAAATGTTATCTGTCGCTGGTTTTTTTTTAAATTAAAATTAAAGTAAGTCATTTATTGAAATACAACTTTTTATAAAAATAAATATTTATATGAACGATATGAAAATAACGCCTATCGTAGCGCAGAGCCACAAGCGTGCGTCTGTAAACGCAATAGGTTGTGGGTTCGATTCCCACTCCAGGAAATGGATTTTTTCGTTTCCTGGGTTTGGTGACAAGGCAAAAAGTGCGGCGTTGAGTTCCGCCACTCAGCACATAATGCCTCAATTCGGCGGAAAGTGGGGAACGGAGTGTCTTAACTCTAGGTTCCCTCTGCCTACCCTGCTATATGCGGGATACAGCGTTAAGCTATGTATGCATGTACGTATAAACATAAAATAGAAAAAAACAACACACAAAATACAGATTAAAATTTATATATCGTTACCGTGTTAGAATATGGAGAATAGACTTTTTGTTTTTGGATTTACATTAACGATCATATTTCATTGACTAACTTCAGAAAAAGAAAGAGGTTCTCAATTCGACTGTTTCTATGTGCATAACTTTTTACCGGGTGAACAATTTTCATGATGTTTTTATATGATAATTATTGCTTTTTATGTGGTACCATTTAAATTTAATTAAGATTTGACGCTACTCGTCAAGTTTTTGAGTTATTCGTAATAATTTTTCTTTTTAATTCATTTTATTTAATTTGTGTTTGTTTTTATCCTAAAAAATTAATTACTTTATAAACGTTATCTATATTAGAAATATTATAATACGATTATCAAGTACCTCGCTAGGGATAAAGCGTGAAGCTAAAAAAAGTAAGATTATAAAATTAAAAAATAACAAAAGGCACATAAATGACTTCCAAGTATTCCTTTTCTTCTATACAGCTAAATTAACATTTCGCTACGCAATTAAAAAAATGAAATTGCTTTATGGTTTACTGGAGTGAGTATTGTTACGGTGAGCTCCGACTCCTTTGATATTCAATGAACTGTTTTTATTTGAGTCATTTAATTTCTAAGACAATTTTTTTGCCAATAAAATTTTTCAGGCGTAAAAATAACTAAAGAGTGATGAATATCTTTGATGGTTTAGTATAAAGGTCCCGATAACGGATTAACGGTGGTCCGTACGTGGGATCACCTATTCATTTAATTTTTTTTCGTTTAGCAGTTTTTGATAGTTCAGTAGATATTTGGAAATTTGTGGTTTTTTAATTGGTTTTTGACTGTAAGTCTTATCCTGTGGAGCTTGTTACAAAAATGATCGTATGAAGTATTATGTTATAATGAACCACTATTTTTTTATTTTTATAGCTTAGGCACGGAGTATCTATATATTCTAATTTTTTGATAACATTAGTTTCTCTACTACCTTGATGTATGAGAAAAAGCGTGAAGTGAAACAATAGAAATACGCTTATATTATCTATAATATACTATCTATTTTATACCTATGATAACTATGAAACAGCGAAAATCAACGTTGTCTTAATAGAATAAGAAAATTAAAATTATTTAAATTACCAAAATCAAAATACAGTGCAAAAGTTGAGTTTTATCCCATAACCGTTGCTTGAATACATTAATGTACCTACGAAACGTACAGCTACGAAGATTATGGATAAATCATGAATACTTTAAAAACTTTCTCCTTTGAAATAGAATAGTACACTAGTATTTTTTTTTTTTTGTTTTTTATTATTCCGGATGGCAAACGAGCAG
Source organism: Philaethria dido (assembly GCA_033558755.1). Taxonomy (NCBI): domain Eukaryota; kingdom Metazoa; phylum Arthropoda; class Insecta; order Lepidoptera; family Nymphalidae; genus Philaethria; species Philaethria dido. The sequence continues at coordinate 119,745 of JAKGSA010000406.1, forward strand.
AAGGACCGCCTGATGGTAAGTGGTTACCTTCGCCCATGAACATCTACAACACAAGAGATGTACTAGATGCGTTGCCAACCTAGAGGATACAGATGGAAAGGGAGGACAATGTAGTAGTCTGCTATCGGAACCACCACATTTTGGGGAAAGGATGGGTGGGAAAGGGGAAAACCTGGCTTACATGCCATCGAACCGGAACACATCATAAGATATTTGGCGGTTCGTCTTTGACATGATAGTGGTCGCGAGCCAGACGGAGGACGAACCTCCTACCACCAAAAAACTAGTAATTTAATTGTCATTAAGTGTTTAAGAATAGCAAAAGCTTGGAATTAAAGTTCGATGTGTAATATCATTAGCCTATAAAGAGATTGACTTTGCATATTTAAGCCTGTAAAGTGCAGTTTCATGTCTCCGCAGCTCAGTAGAACAACTTTGTCGCCCAAAATACTGTCTAAATTTGAAATTCATTCTAAAGACATCAAATTCATGTTTTATAGCTCTAAATGCATCCTTTTACGTTTATTCTGTTCCATTTTTTAAATTATCTTTCTTCTTTTTTTTTCTACTTTGAGTAGGATGAAAAACTATTAAGTTTTAATATTTAAGATTTTAATAATAATATATTTAATCCTTTTAAACTTTGATACATATAATATCTTGTAACGATGATAACTACATTAGTATACAACTGTGTCGCAGTTTTTAACGCCCGCCTCACAAGAGAAAAGAAATAATGTAACATTTATGTCAACGACATTGAAACTTGAAAAAAAATTGAGTTTAAGAATTCTGATCGGAACCAACTTCCAATAAAATGCACTAAAAATAAAATTATTACGAATAACAAAATCAAAAACCATATGAAAACACTAACATAAAAAAGAATCATTAAAGATCGTTCAACCAGTTCAGGTATGCGGTTACACATAAAAAAAAATCAAATTGAGTCACATTGAGTACCTCCTATATTTTTTCTATAAAATCGGCTAAGAAGATTTAAAAAAGTCAAACCTGTCACCAAAACAGTAGTTAAATGAACATTTCAACCGTACTGGTATTTCGAGTATTGATCGGTACATACATCGGATTCGGCGTCACTAGATTGACTTTGCATACTTAAGTTTGGCCAAGTGCAGTCTCTAGCCTACTGCATTGACAATATACGTCGCCTAATCAAATTGCTGAAACGTTTTACTTGAAGTTTCAATTTAAAAACAAAAAGAGAATAGAGCTAGGGCGTTTGTTTCATGGATTTTAAGATGTTTCGTGACACATATGAAAGGGTAATATGCCACAAAACGTGTATTCTGAAATAATTAATTAGCATACATACATACATAGCTTCACGCTATATCCCGCATATAGCAGGGTAGGCAGAGGGAAGAACCTAGTGTTAAGTTGCCGTTGCCCACTTTCCGCCGAATTGAGGTATTGCGTGCTGAGTGGCGGAACTCAACGCCGCACTTTACCTTGCTACCAAACCAAGAAAATGAAAAAATCTATTTCCTGAAGTGGGAATCGAACCCACAACCTGTCGCGTTTATAGTCAAACGCAATGGCCTCTGCGCCACGACAGGCGTTTTTTTTGACAGACAAATAACTAGCGCATTAATATTATTACAATTTTGATTTAATATTGTGTAGTGTTGGCTGGTGGAAACCATTTTTACATTGTTCAACGAAAATATTATTTGCCTAAATATCTCTCTTACTAGCAATTAAATTTAATTCAGAACATTATCACTACACAAGTGAGGCTTTTTAATTAATTATTGACATACACATTCATTTTTATCAGTTATTACAGTATAATATAAAATTTCATAAGCGCTTCGACATACAAATCACAAAAAAACATATATAAAATATAATATATAAAAAACATATATTAACTCGACCAACAAAACTTTTTACTGAATTCTCGTTACAAAAACTCTTCTCATCAAAAAAAGAACACAATTTCCCATACAAAAAAAAAAGAAAATTCAGAGCAAATTGTCACTGTCAACTGAAAGCGCATCACAAAGAACACAAGTGCTACTTGCAATATTGTAGTACCATATTAATCAGACCGGGTCGTAATTGACGTGTCTCCAATGGGCTAATAACGATTGCTTCGAACTCAGTTAACGATGAATTAGATCACATGATTGCTTTATGCTGTACTGGGTATGATTAAACTTTGATGACGTGCGGACGAGCTTATATTAGTCCCTTATGAGTGGTAATATTACCCCCTTGTCTATGTTGAGACAGATAAGTTGTTGTTAATTTGTGCAATGTGCTGTTTGAAAAATTCTACTTCTTGGCTTCGAAGTGGTAGGATTTTCATATATTAAACCAATTTCAAAAAAAAGGTGGTATGTGGTGGTTCCGATAGCGGACCACTACACTGTCCTCCCTTTCCATCTGTATCCTCTAGGTTGGCAACGCATCTACGACAACTCTGGTGTTGTATATATCTATGAGCGAAGGTGACCACTTACCATCAGGTGGTCCTTTTGCTCGTTTACCATCGGTTATCCATAAAAAAAAGGTGGTTATGATTGAAACTGAAACTGTATTTCTTATGTGTATCACCGTATAACTTTTTGATGGGAGAACCAATTAGTTTTTGAGTTATTTGAATCGGACTTTTTTGTAAATCTTAAATATGTATTAACGGATTATTGTTAAAGGTTTCGTCGCCAGATAGAGAAAGAACATTCTTAGTATCTCTATGAATATATAGAGTTATTATAATTTACAGTAAATGTGTCAAGTTTTTACTATTTTAAATAGCTTCACGCACTATCCCGTACATAGCAGGGTAGGCATAGAGAACTAGAGAACCTAGTGTTAAGACACTCCGTTCTCTTTCATCTGTTGAAATCCCCACTAATTTAAATAAATATATTGTAAACATTTTTTAAAAATATTTATAAGTTTTAAGGAGTATCATAAGTCGCTTTAAGATTGGTGTCTCATACACATTTAATGGAATTCAGTGGTAAGTTACCGCTAAAACAAAATTTAAGAAAGCAATCGACTTTAAATCAGAGCTGGAATACCCACACGTTAAAGCAATTTGAGAATTTTCTTTTTTCTTTTGTTTCTTTTAGAGTGCTTTATTTATTTTATAGTATAGAAGTTATTTTTCGTAGTTTTTAGAAATCAATGCGGTTTTAATGTACGAATAAATGGTTGTACTGTTTTTTTTAAATTATTGTATTAAGGCCTGTCTTTGCGCAGAGGCACAAGCATGCGAACTAATCTAAACGCGACAGGTTGTGGGTTCGATTTCCACTCCAGGAAATGTTAGTATTTTCATTTCCTTGGTTTGGTAAACAAGGCAAAGCGAGGCGTTGAGTTTCGCCACTCAGCACGCAAAGCCTCAAATCTGCTGAAAGTGGGCAACAGAATTGATGTAAGAGAACGGAGTGTCTTAACACTCAGGTTAGTCAGGTTCCCTCTGCATACCCTGCTATATGCGGGATACAGCGTGAAATTAAAAACAACCTTCAAATAAAATGCACTAAAAAACAAAATTATTACGAATAACTCAAAAACAGCTCTTCTTAACTTCTTCTTTCTATCTTAACTAAATTTAAATGGGGCTACATAAGAAGCAATAGCTACCATATAAAAAATGATCATCAATATTACTTCTCCACCGTAAAAAGTTATGTAGCACACATAAAAAAACCAGTCGAATTGGCGATTTCTTTATTTCAAGTCGGTTAAAAACGATTCTAAACGTAACGTGTAGTGTAGTAAAGATCTTTACAGTGGTATTTTCCGAGGCACAAATTACATATGATTTGATCGTTGACGTTTCCCACTCTAATATAAAACGACGCGCGTTACGTGACTCATGTAGTAAACATGAAAAGTGAACAATTCTTGTTGTTTTCGATTCTTTTAGTATTGTTTTTGGTGGTTTTACCCACAGTATGGGGTGATCGAAGTGCAATAGATGGAAATGTGATATAAAGTTATAGTAATAATTATTTATGGCACATCAATAAATAAAAAGTAATAAAAAAGTATTTAAAAAATTGCAAATGAAAAAATCAGAAAGAAAGTAGTTTCCATTATCCCGCTTAGCAGAGTGACTTCTCTCTGACTGAGAGAACCTAATGTTAAGTAATAGGTTAAAACACTTCGTTCTATGGTTACCGCTCGAAATTGAAATATTGTATGTTGAGTGGCGGAGTTCTACGCCGCGCTTTATCTTACCAGAGTAAAGAAATGAAATGCCTCTAAGTTTTGCCTCTAGGTTAAGGTTGTGAAAAATTAAATTAAGGAATCTGCTTAATTTATGAAATATATAAGAATCGCTATAAAAGCAATATCTGTAAAATTTATGTCATATTAAAACTTGTAAGTAAATTTTTCTAAAGATTTATTTAAGTCATGCAAAATTTTATAAGAATAATTTATTTTCCAGTTGCGGGCAATCGTAGATACTGTACCAGTAGAAGCTGCCAGGGGTCGTGTAGGGCTATGAATTACAGAGTGGGACGGTGTAATAGGAATGGAGTGTGTGTGTGTTCACGAAGAAACTAATAAAAGTTATACCTTTAGTCACTCAATGGTAAATTATATTGAATTATTTAATACTCCCGTAAATTTTAGGTCAAGTTTTAATAGATATCCCTACATATAAACATGACTGACGCATATATGACAAGTAATTTGCTACGAGTTCTATTCCAAAGTGATTGATTTTTTCTTTTTTTTTTTAACTTCACGCTGTATCCCGCAGGGTACGCAGAGGGAACCTAAGAACCTAGTGTTAAGACACTCCGTTCTCTTTCAACAAATCCGTTCCCCAATTTCCGCCAGATTGAAGCATTGCGTGTTGAGTGGCGTAACTCAACGCCGGTCTTTGCCTTGTTACCAAACCCAGAAAATGAAAATACTTCATTTCCTGGAGAGGGAATCGTACCCACAACCCGTCGCTTTAGAGTACACACTTGTGCCTCTGCGGCACGACAAGCGTTAATGATTGATGATGATCAATTTACATTTTCAGATCCAGAGAAATGCTTAAAACTAACTGGGAAAGACCTGTTTCATGTTTTTTGTCAGTAACTGTTTATAACACAAGAAAACAATTCAATTGTAGTATTAGTCATTTCAATTGTATTCAATACAATTGTAGTATATATCTCATTACGTACTAATTTAAATTTACGTACTATCACTCATATATCACATGAAACAACGTTATTGGCTACGAGAAAGTAAACTTAATTAATACTTTGTTCAAATAACTGAATCGTATACCTAATCCCTTGGCACAAATTGACTAACACGGTTTAAGCTAGCTCCAGACCTACAAATCGAGCTGTACAGACAATTACATGCTTAGACTTTGTTCATTCAATTAATTGCTTAAAATATTTCTGTGTTCCTTACACTGATATGTTACTTTTGTAATTTAATTCTATTTTGTATTGTTTTTTTTACATAAACTACGAATTACGTTTAAAGAAGAAATTTAAAGGACTTCGCCAAATATTATTTTCTCGCTGTCTTAGATGTCTTGATAAGGATCATCGTCACCATCCGGACACGTGTGCAAATTTTCAAACTAATCGAATGGCAAAGTGGTTCAAAATAACGAAGATAAACATTGATGAATACAGATCAAGCTGATGAAAGTCACTGTGTGATTTGTATTGACTACCAAATTAATACTATCAATATTGATTGTGATTATCTTCTTGATAATAAAAATATTTATTATAATAAGTTTATCCAATTAGCCGGGTTATTGCGATAAGATAAGCCACTTTTAAACATATTTTTTGTATTGTATTGTAGTGTAATAAATTTACTTATAATTTTTTATTGGTACTGTTACATTTTTAGTAACAATGGTTGAACTTTTTATATTTCTGATATCTGTTCGAACTATATCAAGAACATGGGCTACATACGTACATATGTAGAAATATACCTTAGTATATAATGATTTATTCTTGTATCAACCAAAACAAGCCAATCTTATTAAAAATCAAAGAATACAATATGTATTTATGTTCCTATCCATAGTATTGCTATATGTGTTTTATCATATTAATGTTATAAGCGCCAAAGTTTGTAAGGACGGATGAATGCTTGTTATTCTTTCACACAAAAACTACAGAACAAATCCAGATGAAATGTTACACTAATATAGCTTATATAATAATATAGCTTATAATTTATAAATATTTTGTGTCATTTAGCTTATAGTTTAGTATGGAGTAAATATATAAACATTGTGACTCCATAAAGCTCACCAACATCATTATGTCACTTGTAACTTAAGAAGAAAATAAAATCTAAGCCCGTTTCGGTTTCAACACAAGAATTACTGAACCTAACTCTTAAAGCCAGTAACATGTCAAAGACAGTGGACTGGAACAAACCTAGTCCATACAATCCTCTTACTGGCCGATATGTCGCTTTTAAAAGAGATTGTGGCCAAGGAAACTTCTATTTTAAAATGGCTCTTTCGGTTGATTGAATTTGAGTTAACTAAGCATTTTGTATTATGAAATATATTTATTGCTTTGAGATATTAAGGTTCTTTCTAATATTTTCAGTATTTTGCGAAATGGGGAGATATAATCTAGCAAGAAAGTACTTGATTTTGATAATTCTATTCATTTAGAAAAGTTGTGTACTGAATGGGGGATCATCATGGTCATGGTCCATTTCGTGTTTTATATAAATTAATTTAGAATATATTTAGGTGAAACTTGGACCCTTAATATCGCAACATATTATGTACTTTTATGTCCAGTTTTAAGTAAACATTAAGTTTCGGTTCGGCTGCAAATGATAAAATACTGTTTTTTGACACCTCTGTAAGATAATTATTTTAAAATCTCCTTAAAATTAGAACTAAAATTTGTCTCAATACATCTAGCAGTAATTTAAGTCAGTTCTATAATTACAAATTATTTTTTGGGAAATTAAAATTACTTCTAAGTCTAGATAAGTAACAAAATAAAAATAATTGTAATAATCTTGAAAAACCTAATAAAAAGAACGAACCACGTGTTTATAGCGATCAGAGAACCACATAAGAATGTTATTCCTTGTGCTTATACGAAGAGTATGTTACTATTAAGTTTTTTTATTTACAAATATTCTTTTAGAATCTTCAGCAACTTTTATTTTCCTAACCTATTAAAGTTTTAAAGAATAATAAGTAACAGCGAGGAAAAAACTTATCCAAAGTAGAATATTTAAGTTTGCAAAAGCTAAGGAACTAGCTTACCACAAAATAGAGAAGTTCCATCAATAAATAACTAAATTTTAATGTTTTCGAAAGCTTTTTTGACTGAAAAGTTGTTGATAATAGACGTATTTATGTACTTTACGTAATATAATATTAAATCATTTTTACATACATACATAGCTTTACACGCGGTATCCCGCATATAGCAGGGTAGGCAGAGGGAACCTAGTGTTGAGACACTTCGTTCCCCACTTTCCCCGGAACTGAATTGTTGAGTTTCGGAACTTAGCACGTAGTGCCTTAATACGACGGAAAGTGGGGAACAGAAGTGTTAAAAGATAACAGAGTGTCTTAACACTAGGTTCTCAGGTTCCCTCTGCCTACCCTGCTATGTACGGGATATAGCGTGAAGCTATAAAAAAATTCTGATATAGTAAGTGGGCTTTAAGATTAGGGTCTCTCTGACTACCCTATTATGCATTCTGCAGAACCTACCCGTTCGATACGAAAATATTTTTGATACTTTGAAATACTTTAAAAGTATTGTGGAGCGTATAAAATACACTTACATTGTTGGTACGTTATAAAGTGACCTCATAAAAGGATAAGTAATCTTTTTCCTTCCAAGCAAGCTAATAAAATACATTGAATTTCACTTTAACTTTGAAATACATATTGTATTACATATTACATTTTCACACACAGTGTAAATAAGATTAGGATTTATCACAAAATTGCTACATTCTTCCAGCTATTATTTTATAGTGCAGTGGGACAGTACCTGATTTTAACGTGATTGATTGTGGGTTCGATTCTCATTCGGGGGAGAATATTTGAAATATTTTTTTTTCTCCTCTTTCGTAAAAAAAGTGCGGCGTTCAGTTACGTTATCCAACTGACTGTGTCTCAGATTTGGATGGAAATTGATAAACGGAATATCTTGTTACTAGACTCTATAAATACAGTGCTATACGAAACATAACGTAAAATTTCAAAAAAGGTGGTGTTGGGATAATATTTAACTTTTGACTGATTAATAATAAATATTCAGTTCTTTTCGGTACACGCTAACAAGATTTTTTATGTATTAGCAATATGAGTATATCCAAATTGTTTTCGTGTAAGATTTGATCAGTAACAATCATGCATGCATGAGTGCATCTGGCTAAACGTAGCCAGATGCACTCTAACCGCGTCATAAGGACGATTTTCAAAATGTTGTTCTTATATTTATTTTAACAAATTAAATGTATAATGAATTGTTTTCTAGAGTAATCAAAATAATATCAAAAATATTTAATATTAAAAAAAATCAGATACATTAAGAGCAAAAGCAAATCAAATGACAAGTTCCTTTTTTGTAAAACAAAAGTTTTGTACAGAAATCGTTGCATTCCTTGTTGTTTTTGCAGAAGAAACCTCCTCCACCCTTTATTCGGCGTTTAGTGATATGATGATCCAACTGGCTTGTCTCAGGTACAAGTTGATTTAATATATTTTCATCTGAAAAGTAAAAAACAACAATAGAATTAATACAATTTATTTTGGCCTTTTATTATTACTAATGTCCCCGTTGACGCGTTAACAACGCGTTGTCTTATATGTCACTTTATATAAACATGGATGCCAAACCATAGTAGTGTGTGTAACATTTATTTTGTTAATTTAATATACTTTTTATGCATTTTTTTGAAAGAAATGTTAGCATTCTGCACTCCTTCTCTATATAAATTATAAGTGTGCCAAGTTTCATGGTCCATCGTCCGCGTAATTTGCGTAAAAAGGGATCCAAAGTTTTTCATGTATTTTTATATAGATTAAAATAAAATTAATTATATAAGACTTCACTAAGACTGCTATGTATGTAATAGAGTAAAGTCGTCAAGCGGCACCTAACATCGGACAGGACTTACTCGACAACGCAGAAAGTGAGTGAAATAAAAGTGATTAAAAGACGTGCAAGACAAACACTTATTGTTGTTTGACATTGAGGCTTCAAATCACTATGGCAAAAAGTTCACAGATTTTTGGTGGTTTGTCGAGTCTATGTCTATGTCTAATCTATAATAAAAATAAATGTTACTGTATTCTGTTATATTTTTAGTAGCTTAGGTTAGCCTAGAAACTTGCTTCAGGATTTGCTTCTAGAAATGTTGATCTTGGAAAATTGGTTTATATAGAAATAATCTCTTTCAGTAAAGTATAAACAAGTTTTAGTGACGTACGGTAAAAATTTTATCAATAGACACAAAGCCAAAAGAAAAAAAGGTAAATAAATTAAAAAAGAGACAGAACGCAACACTTTGCCTTGTTACCAGAACGAGGAAATGAACATACTAAATATTATTTAATATTTTCATTTCCTGAAGTGAGAATCGAACCCCAAACCTGTCGTGTTTACAATCGCACACTTGTGCCTCCGCGCCACGACCACAGATCTTACTTATATAATAATTAAAAGTTATAAACGTTTAAAATATTTACAAATTCACAACAAGCAGTCAAAATATCACGGCCATTATGATAGATAAATCAGGTTAAGCAAAGCTTGCTTTAGTCAAAATTTTAAGTATCTACGAGTACAATAAGATTTCACGTTTCTGAGGGCACGTTAAACAGTCTATTTCGTTTGTAATTTTAACATAAATGTAATTTTAAAATACATTACAGACAGTTAGACCGTCGTTATTAGGACAATCACTTAAAATAAAATTACATACATACATAGATAGCTTCACGCTGTATCCCGCATATAGCAGGGTAGATAGAGGGAACCTAGTGTTAAGACACTCCGTTCCTCATTTTCCGCCGAATTGAGGCATTGCGTGCTGAGTTGCGGAACTCAACGCCGCGCTTTGCCTTGTTATCAAACCCAGGAAATGGATTTTTTCATTGAATTGAGTGGGAATCGAACCCACAACCTGACACGTTTACAGTGCCTCTGCGCCACGACAGGCATTAATAAAATTACTACAAATAAAATAAATATATGAAGTGGAGAACGATCTTGACACTAGGTTCTCTCAGGCTCCTTCAAAAAGGCGTGAAGGTAGAAAATATTTAAAAAAATAGTCTTACCAGGTAAAGCCTGAATGGTAGATGCCATAATACAAATTAAAGTAAATAAAGCTATAAAGACCTTCATGTTTGTAACTATATATCATACTGGACTATTAATACAAAGAATTCTTTATATACTACCAATATGAGTGATTCTTGTAAAAGGGGAATTTGTTGTAAAATTGCGTCAATTGCATTTATTGCAAACAAAGTATACACAACGAGTTGTGTACTTCGCGATAAGCTATTTTTCTTATCGCTAAACATAATTATTATTTGTATTCAAGAAAATATTGGAACTGGTCTAAAGAGATCGATACTTTTACGTTTCTAACGTATAGGTAGGTTAATCAATTATGGATATCGAAGTGGTGTGCGTAATCTTTATATATAAAAATGAATGTTTGTCTGTATGCCCTTTATAGAATCGTGATCCATGCATGATCCATCATGAGATGATCTTTAGCAAAGTTGTTATGCATGAACCCACGAAGGTTTCTGAGTGGGTACCGTCAATTTTTGACAGATGGCGCCACACAATTTTTTCAAAATTAATAAATTATTAAAATTACTCAATATGATTTGAATATTTGTACATAATGTCTTTCCTTCAAATTTGTTTTTGGTGGCGTAGCAACACGCGCAGTGTACAGGGGGTATTATAATATTACCAAAATAACTAAGGAATATCTAAACTGTAATGTTAAACCAAGTACTAACATCGTCAAGTTAAATAATCTGAAAAAGGACAAAATTATCTGATATTTTTAACCGACTTCCAAAAAAGGGAGATTCTTAATTCCGTAATCTCAATAATCTACCGCATAACTTTTTACTGGATGATCCAATTTTGATGATCTTTTTTTATACGGTAGCTATGCTTCTGATGTGGCCCAATTTAGATTTAGTTAAGATCTAATTAAGTTTTTGATGTATTTGTTATAATTTCACTTTTTAGTGCACTTTTTTTAAGTCGGTTTTGTTTTTGTTTATATCTTAATAATTATCAGTCTAACGCTTGTCGTGGCGCAGAGGCACAAGCGTGCGACTGTAAGCACGACAGGTTGTGGGTTCAATTCCCACTCCAGGAAATGTTAGTATTTTTATTTCCTGGGTTTGGTAACAAGGCAGGGCGCGGCGTTGAGTTCCGCCACTCAACATGCAATGCATCAATTTGGCGGAAAGTGGAGAACGGAATTGTTGTAAGAGAACGGAGTGTCTTAACACTAGGTTCCCTCTGCCTACCCTGCTATATGTGGGATACAGCGTGAAGTTAAAAAAAAAGATTATCAGTCTTATTTAAAATATAAAAGTATAATAATATATTTGAAAGAAATTGAGATAAATCACAAAAATATGTTTTTATCTAAAAGATAGACAAACCTTCCTAATTTATTTATCAATATTTACTACAAATAAATTGACTTATGAGTAATTGTAAAGGAAAAGATTCTATTATATTAATTTTCCTTTTAACGTTCATTTAAAAGTACCTTCTTACTAATTGCTGTTTCCAGGAAAAAGTTAAAAAGTAGAATTTTGCAAGTTTCAAGGATACTTAAGAAGCAGGCCCATAATGAAAGACGGGAGTGTTGAATATGTAGGGCACGGGAGATATAATTTATTTTAAGCTTTAAATTACTATTCTTAAGTTTGGTAACAAGGCAAAGCGCGGCGTTGAGTTCCGCCACTCAGCACACAATGCCTCAATTCGACGGAAAGTGGGAAACGGAGTGTCTTAACACTAGGTTCCCTATGCCTACCCTGCTATATGCGGGATACAGCGTGAAGTTATGTATCTATGTATAATATGTTTACATTACATAGTGTTCAAACATTCCGCTCTCCGTGTTTTGCAGAATTTGCGATATTGTGTTTTAAGTGGTATAACCCAACCTTTGACAACCCAATTTTACTAAAATGTAAGCCGGAACATTTGTGTATAGACATTGTGTGTTAGGTGGCGGAACTTAACGCCGTTATTTGTTTTATTAGAGCGGAGACATGAAAAAAATTGCCCTGAGTGGGAATCGAACCCATAACCACTCGCGTTTACCCTCACACATCCCACTGTGCCGTGGACTCGATATTATCTAAACATCAATAATTAATTTCACCCACTTTCAATATTTCTTCGTCTGACGGAAACTCTTCATTATACGTGTTGATGAAACTTCTAAGCATTCATCACTCTATTTGACGTGAGATGTAATTAAAGAGCATTCGTATCCGAGGGAAATCGATAAGTTCAAGGACACGCTGAAATACTTACTTCTAATATTTCTCATAACTTCAAATTAATATTGATATATTATTTGAGTTATAAATGATAGCGTATGGAAGTCGGACGTGTCTGATACACACGATGGTTGTCGATTCGAATTCTACTTTTTTTTTTTTTAACTTCACGCTGTATCCCGCATATAGCGGGGTAGGCAGAGGGAACCAGAGAACCTAGTGTTAAGACACTCCATTCTCTTTCAACAATCCCGTTCCCCACTTTCCGCCGAATCCTACTCGAATTCTACTTGAGGGAGTATATTTAAAATATATTTAAGTACGTAGTATATACGAGTACACTTTTGGTGATAAGGCCGCCTTTGCTTACTTACATATTTGTCATTTTGTTATTCTTGTTTTATTATTATTATTATTAAAATATTTTGCATTTTTCTGTTCAGTTTAAGGTCCAAGTCTTGAAGTTGTGTGACAACGTCATATTGTAAAAGCGATAGTTTTGGGTTCGATTCCCATTCAGGGAATTGATTATGTTTAAACTGGTACCATTTCTATACTTTGGTAGGACAAAACGAAGCGTCGACTTCCGCCATTTAACACGCAATATATTTAATTCGGTCAGATAGAGGATACCGGAGAATCTTGACACTAGGTTCTCTTTATCTTTCTTTCTTTGCGGTTAATAAGCGTGTAGCTAATTTAGTTAGGCAAAGTGATGCATTGAGTTTCGCCACTCAACATGTAAAGATTCTGTTTCAGTGGAAACTAGGGAAGGCTATTATTTTTAATAAGTTATTTATTCCCAACCCTGCATAATGCAAGCGAGAAATTGTTTTTCAAGCTTCCTAAAAATATAATATTATGAACACTGTGTTCTACGAAGTTTAAGCTCTGAATTATAAAAGCCTCTGGTGTCGTCGTATATACGTGCTTTATCTTGTTCACGTATGCTTGCTTATATTTAACCTTTGAATATTTCCTAGATCCATCCGATTTCTTTCAGGACGTTACTGAGGAACTATACGTGCGTAATATCTAATATGGAATATTTTTAAATCAATTTCTTCGTATATAGTATGGTTATTATATATTTTTAGCTTCACGTCTTTGCGGCATAGCAGAATAGACATATTTTAGTGTTAAGACAGTCAGATCTCACTATTTTGCTCGAAAAGGAGACATTGCATATGGTGAGGCGAAACTTAACAGCGCGCTGTGTCTTATCAGGGCGGAAAAATATATATATTTTTTAACTTCACGCTGTATCCCGAATATAGTGGGGTAGGCAGAGGGAACCAGAGAATCTAGTGTTAAGACACTCCATTCTCTTTCAACATTTCCGTTTCCTACTTTCCGCCAAATTGAGGCATTACGTGTTGAGTGGGGGAACTCAACACCGCGCTTTGCCTTGTTACCAAACCCAATAAATGAAAATACTAAATGAAATAAATAATAAATAAAAAATTAAAATAATTTAAATCATATCATTTCTTCAAGTGAGACTCGAACCAACACTCAATGGCGTTTACAGTCAAACTCTCCCACTGCATCACGATGGTTTCAATATTTTAAATAATGCTTATATGAACAAGTTTCGTATTGAATGCGAATGAGAGAGAACCTTATATGATTTTTTCCGTACATTATAGAGATATAACTTCCAAGGGCATTGGCCATATTAAATGTATGTATTTCTTTGAGAATTCGATTCATCCATCACCTGTTAAATTAGATACTTTTGAATTGCGCTACGTCGGTGTCTTGAATTTAGAAACCTGTGATTCCTAAAAGTGTCCCTAAAAATTTACTTAAAGTAAATTAAGGTATTTTATATTTAAGTATAGTAAGAATGAAGAAGAACGTGCTCAGGTGGTTTGGCCACATCGAGAGGATGAGTGATGAAAGCAGTAAGAGAGGTAAGGGGAGACCTCGGTAGACCTTCTAGAACACAGTATCAATGATACTGGAGGAAGGTCACGTAAAAAGCATGAGGACCCCCCGAAGGGCATGCATGAAGAGGTTAATAACTGTGGACGAGGCGAAAGAGGTATGCAGGGATCGTAGCGTTTGGCGCTCCGTTCTCTCTGACTAACTGAGTTAAGTAAGTAAGTAAGTATTACGCTTGTATCTTTTGTTTCTATTTGTGATTTTTTTTATTTCTTTGTAAAATGTCTATCTATCTAATATTTCAACTTATTTTGGCCAAAAAGTACTACATACATAAGTGACTAAAATATAAAGAAGCCACATAGTGAAATATCCACTTGCCTGCATATCAAATCATTTCACGCGAGCGCGCTGCACACCCCACTGGCTCTACAGATAATAAAACGTTATAAATTTATCAAAATATGTTTCTGGATAAAATACTGTGCGATGAAAAATTCTCTCTTGTTAGTTGCTAACCATTTGTTTATACTAACAAGTTAACTTACGTAATGATACTCGTACGTTGAACTAACGTTGTTTGTTGTTTTTGTTAAAGTATATTTTTAGCTTAAGCTCTGTTACTTATGGTACTATAATGAAATATTTAATATTTAGAAACTTTGTATATCAATGCTTTTCATGGCGCGGGTTGTGGGTTCGATTCCCACTCCAGGAAATGGAATTTTTCATTTCCTGTATTAGGTAACAAAGCAAAGCATGGCGTTGAGATCTGCCACTCAGCACGCAATGCCTCAATTCGGCGGAAAATGGGGAACTAGTGTAAAGACACCCCGTTCTCTACTTTTTTGATATCGATATGTATGTTGAGTAACCCAACTTATCGCTTCGCCTTGTTTTACCAAAACGGGTAAATATTTTTATTCAGTAATTTCCCCGAGGGTGAATCGAACATTTGTCTATATAAATTTGTCGCTCTCCTCGCCACGACGGCATCTATACTAATAAAATATGAAACATATTGTAACAGATTTATGAAAAAAAATATTGAGGTCAGTCGTGGCACACTAGACTCGTCAAGCTGTAGCGCGATTGGTTTCGGGTTCGATTCTCTCTCGGGAGAATGACTGTACTTAAATTATTTTCATTTTCTTCGCTTTGGTAAGACAAAGCGCGGCATTGATTTTCCCCCTAACTAACGTAATGTCTCGAAAGGCGACGATCGGAGTATCTTTATAGTGGTTCTCTCTGATTACCCTGCTATGCGCTAAAAAGTGCAATATTAGTAGTAACAAAAGTATATATCATCTATGGCGCTACAGCCCAGGGTGGGCCTTGGCCTGATCCAGTATACATATAAAACTACATCAAATGACGAGTTACATTTTAAACGGTACATTACAATGTTGTAGCAAAAACAACATAAACTAAAAGCGATTTTATATTTAAATCTATATTCTAAAATATCATGTTAAACGTATCCACGAGAACTCTACAAAAGACCTAACACTTACACTTGCTTTAAGTCAAACAGAATCTCGTTTCAAAAGATTGACATTGAAAGCCGAGTTGGTGTGAAGCCGCAGTACAAGCGCTACGACTCGTATTCGTAGAATAGAATATTCAGAGAAAACAGCGAACGTCACAAAATGCATTTAACATACGGCTATAGCAGTGAAATGATGAAGTCATCATTTGCATAATGTAGTTGCTTTTATGAACCCTATTTGCACATGAAAAATTCTCATAGAATTTAGAAATGGGAAAAGTTTTTATGTAAATATATATGCATATATGTATGTGTTTGTTTATATGTACGCTTTTCCCTGATATAATTTATTTAATACACGTTTTACTTTGCTTAGCGTTATATTTGTAAGTATGAAGGTTTTTTACTCATATTATTATATGACTATATGTTTGTATGTACATAATCTTAGAGAGATCAACTTTTCTTAGTCGTTAACTAAATGTATGAATGGAAGATTGTCTAACAGCGAGGTTTGGCTGTACTTATTATGATTGTGGTTTCAATCATCATGATAGATTGTTTAGTATTAATTATATTACTAGTAGAACGTAGAGAAATCGTAGTGATGTAACAGTGGGCTCTTTATGCATATGCCGCATGATACGTGATATGCGTGAAGACAAGATAAAATTATATTTTATATATGCACATTTTCATCCAATTATGGTAATATAGTTAAACGTAAGGAGTACAGAAACATCGTACCAAACTTTAAGCACCCATAGCTTTTTATGTCTCAGTCAGGCAAATCAAATAAATTTCTGTTTATTGGTACATATTGTAAACAATGCTGAGCGTCCCTAAATAGTACTAAAGAGAAATTTATGAAAGTAAACATCAGATAGAATATCGCGCTACATCGGGACGGAAGCGTAAAATTATTTTTTACTACCCTCGTCGAATAAAGCTGAAAATCATATAAATGTACAAGTAGATGTTTACAAGTGTGTGGTGTTTTTGCGTTTAATCCGCTATTCTGAGCTGGTTTTCCGTGTAGTGGCGCATTATGGCACCTGTAGATGCCTTGTTATGTGAAAAAATCAGCCATTCCCATTTCAAATTGCCGTTTCTCGAGGCAAAGACACGAATGGGGAGAAGTTCAATGGCAGGTGTTAAGAATGTATGTTACATAACGACAAACTTTTTCTATACAAATCTGGGACCGAAGACGTCTTTTATTAAAGTTTGTCGCATTACTGTAAAAGAGCCTATTACAGTTTTTGCCGGAGCTTTCCCATGTTTTGTTTATGGGACCAGGAATCTACAAATTGCTATGAAGCTACAAATGAAATTGTTTTTGTAGTTTATGTAGATAAACAAAGATATAATTCCTTTATGACCCTAACGTATTGTTTTTGTTTTGTAAAGACAAAAAATAGTCAGCATAATTAAATATCGCCTTAATATCGAAGTTGCTGTGTCTATGTCTATTAGCAATACGTTTACAATAATAAACAACATTCCCTACGATTATGATTATGTTTACGAGAACTGTATTTATATTAAAACCTTATTAGCCACCTAGTCAAAGCAAAACGTTTAATTAATAAGCAATTCTCTTTTTTCATAGCAGTAAGAAATAAATGATTCTAAGAGCTTATAACTATACATTTGAAGTTTTATTTTACGCCTTTAAGCAACGATATTTCTATATTCTTTAACATTTTAGAGACCTTACTCGGTGAGTGACGGAAACGAGAGTCTCATCAAGTCTATCAGGTGAAACATCTATGTAATAAGTAAAAGGATATCGTCGACTAGGCATGAACTTACAATCATCATCTTTTATGAGCGCCTGTCGTGGTGCAGAGGCACGAGCGTGCGACTGTAAGCACGAAAGGTTGTGGGTTCGATTCCCACTCCAGGGAATGTTAGTATTTTCATTTCCTGGGTTTGGTAACAAGGCAAAGCGCGGCGTTGAGTTCCGCTACTCAATCGCAATGCCTCAATTTGGCGGAAAGTGGAGAACTTAATTGTTGTAACAGAGTGTCTTAACACCAGGTTCTCAGGTTCCCTCTGCCTACCCTGTTATATGTGGGATACAGCGTGAATTTAAAAAAAAAAAGAAGATCTTTTATTAGATACGATCAAAGTGTGTGACATGATATTTGTGGTATCGCCTTAACAATAATATTAATATAATAAATTATTTTATAACCGTTGTAAAAACATAGGTTCTATCGTAGTTAAAGAGACCTTAAGTTTATTAGCAGTTGATCACTGATAGTAGCTTTTGATAAGAGTAATTCCATGAAAGTTCCCGTGTGGGCACAACCTTACGACGACAACAGGTGTTACGCGATAATGACTAAACAGCTCTTGCATTTGTAATGAGGCTGAGTGGGGCGCAATGAAGGGTGTGTGACGTCACAACGCGAATATACACCACTGGAACCGAACAAATCTATATTTAAATAAGTGAAGCAAAAACTTTGTACCCCTTTTTACAAAAATTAAGCGAACGAGGATGAAATTTGGCACACTTATAGTTTATATAGAGAAGCAGTGCAAAAATGCTATTTTTTTTAAATTAATACATAAAAAGTATACTAAATTAATAAAATAAATATTACATACATTACCATGGTTTGATATTCACGTTGATATAAAGTGACATATACATACATTGCTAAAGACAACGCGTTGTTAGCGCGTCACCGGAGCCACTAGTACTTATAAAATCATCAAATACTGTACATCTTAAGCAAAAAAACACAAACGACACTTCAAAGCTTTAGACTCTTCATCTTTGAATTAATTTGAATATTTTTAACCCCTTTTGTGCTAAGCGCTTTACCAATAATAGGAGTCTTTTAACAATTTCTTGTCTTTAGAAAAAATAAAAATTGTGCGATATTTCATTTTAATACGTAATAAAATTTAATACAGTAGAGCGTACTTACAATGAGAAATAATGTTCCATCTAGTAAATTATGGCTCTGGTTATTATGCGCGGAGAGAAAGTAATAAGACTCATGTTGATATATAAAGAATTAATCCTGCGAGACTCGTCCGAGAAAACTGAGGAAAAATATATTTTTCACTTTACCAAAGTACTTAATAATCATAAACTAGAGATATTTAACAGATAAAAATATGATTAAATACTATAAATTTCATTCATTTCTTACCTTATATCCTTATCACTTCATCTTCATGTTTGTAATATACTTTTTCGGTAATACATACAATATTGTGTTTACGAAGGTCAACCGAGAACCTCCTGCAGCTTATTGTTGCAATGATATTTGGTTTATGGTAAATATTCTAAAATTTTCTTATTATTATTTTTCATAGCGTGTTATTGATTTGTTGAAATGCACGTATCTTATATCTGCTTCTTGGAACTTCTTCTTTTAAACTTCCGTCAATAATTGTACATTCTTAAGAAAGACTTAATAATAATATTGAATTAGATATTTTTTCCTATATTTCATCTATTTTTGGGGATTACTTATTAAGGTTTCTAAAATTAATACTTATAAACTTATCTCTCTAATATAAATCTGTCTCTACGTTAATTTTTTTCTTTAGTTGCACTCTGTGTCCCGCACATAGGATGGCAGGCAGAGATAACCAGTAAATTTAGTGTTAAGACACTCCGTTAATTATAAAATTCTTTATTCAAACAGTATACATAAAAATAGACTTAGCACATACGCATTTCCTGGAGTGGGAATCGAACCAACAACCTGTCGCGTTTACGGTCGCACGCTTGTGCCTCTGCGCCACGACAGGTGATATATACGCATGCATAGTTATTACTATGACATTGAGAGCAAAGTTGCGAAAATTTTAATAGGGGTTCCTATATGCGTATATCATAGTCATTCTCATTCTCATAACGGTTACACGCGAGGAAAAAATTGCACCATTATATAAGACGACAACTTTTTCCATTTGGCCTAATCGCCTCCCCACGACACTACACCGCAAACATTCCCCACGGAATAGAAAGCGCCTCCGCTTTCAACGAACTATCTCTTTGAATCATATAACTTCGATTCTGAATAACTGTATGTGGTTTTTTATGACGTTAATTTTTGCATTTTTGATTCTGATATCGAAATTTTTATTGTTGCTCTTATTAATTTCACTTATATCTATCATTGTGAGCAATTTATTGACGAAACTTTTGCTTGAAAATTTGTACATATGTCCAGATTGAATAACACAATATTTTCATAACATAAATCAGTCCTTGCCAGGAAGGTCAGAATGGCAAGATAACACTCTTACGGTTTTAAAAAAAAGAAGGTACTAAATTTTGTTGTTATGTTTCTGTCGTTAAATATATGCGTAAACTGATTTAAATTTTCAATTAATATCATTTCGAAACCATTGTAAAATATCACAATTACACATAATATATGCTTGCATTCGAATTTTATTATTTCCTTCTACTATTTATTACGCTCGTAGCTAGAGTATTTTTTGTTTGAAATACAAGTCAATTTACGACATTAAAATGCTTTTGTGGAACAATGGGACCGTGTCTGACTGTATTGATTAATAATTATATATAATTTATTTCCATTTCCATTCCCTCTGATAACACTTTGCAATTTTTCGTATTCGGATGAAAAGCGCAAGATGAAGTGTCCTATCACTAGTTTCTCTTAGCCTATCCTGCAATGCGAGAGATAACGTAAAACTTACTACTATGTACCTTACTGCTATGTACCTTACTACATTTTTTTAATATTATTCATAGTAATTAACATATAGACTTCCTGAAAACAGAAAACAAATATTCGGTGAGACACATAAAACTATAATGTAATTCAAAATAGTAATATCTCGCATGACATCTAAAGCAATATGTAGAGATGTATAGCATAAATGTAATATGAAAGAGGCTAGGGCGATAGGAACGCTATTCTTATCTTGACGACTCCCACGAGTAATCAGTTTTTTAGTATACTCAGTTCTAGTATTAAAATTCTTATATATATTCTATTATTTATTAAAAATGTAAACGCCTGTCGTGGCTCAGAAGCACAAGGTTGCACAGGTTTGATTCTCACTCCAGAAAATGTAAAAACTTTTGTTTGGTAACAAGGCAAAACGCGGCGTTGAAATCCGCCACTCAGCACGTAATGTCTCAATTCGGCGGAATATAGGGAACGGCGCGTCTTAACACTAGGTTCTCAGGTTCTTTCTGCCTACCCTGCTATATGCGGGATACACCGTGAAGCTAAAAACATTGTGAATAGAAAATATATGTATGTATACTTTTTTATTTTATTTATATTATACCTATCTATAAATTTTTATAATATTTGAATATTTGAGAAATACTCGTAGTAGTTATACTACCAAAACTAGGTACTGTAACTATTCTATTTTTCCAGGTAACCTGTTTTTAAGAATATTTATTTAATCTTGTTATAATATTTTCGAGTATCTTTGTTACGTCATAGTATGGAATTGAGATATGTGAATGTGTTAAACATAAAAATATGGTATTGCTTTAATGACACAGGTCACAATGAAATGAAATGTTTACTAAATATTTTGTTAGGTGGTAGGAGGTTCGTCCTCCGACTGGCTCGCGACCACTATCATGTCAAAGACGAACCGCCAAATATCTAATGATGTGTTCCAGTTCGATGGCATGTAAGCCAGATTTTCCCCTTTCCCACCCATCCTTTCCCCAAAATGTGGTGGTTCTGATAGTGGACTACTACATTGTCCCCCCTTCCATCAGTATCCTCTAGGTTGGCAACGCATCTACAACATCTCTGGTGTTGTAGATGTCTATGGGCGAAGGTAACCACTTACCATCAGGTGGTCCTTCTGCTCGTTTGCCGTCCGTTATCAATAAAAAAAAAAAATATTATCTACATATTTTATAAATATGTAAATTTTGAGAAGACGTATTGATGGATGCTTGTTACTCTTTAACGCTAAATTTTCTGAAAGAATCTTACTTACTTACTTAACTTCACGCTTTATCCCTAGCGGGGTACTCATAGAGAATGGAGCGCCAAACGCTACGTCTAGAAGCAATTTTTCAGTATTATAGTTTATACGTCAGTATAAAGGATTCAATTTAGTTTTTTTTTTTGTAATTTGGCATTAATATAACGATAAGTAGTTTAGTTAAATATACGAAAACTTAAATAAAATTATATTAATAAGTTTAAAAAAATATAATATCTCTCAGAATATCTTGTAAAGGTACCTTTTAGATCTCAAACAACATTGAACGTCACCTCAGTACATTCTGTAATACTTATGAAAAGCGGAACATTAACTGGAAGATTACATTCTAGAGAATCAATTTATAGTACATACATAGCTTCACGCTGTATCCGCATATAACAGGGTAGGCAGAGGGAACCTAATGTTAAGACACTCCGTTCCCCACTTTCCACCAAATTGCGTGGCATTGCGTGCCGAGTGGCGGAACTCAACGCCGCGCTTTGCCTTGTTACCAAACCCAGGAAATGAAAAATTCCATTTCTTGGTGTGGGAATCGAACCCACAACCTGTCGCATTTGCAGTCGCTTGCTTGTGCCTCTGCGCTGCGACAGGCGTTATTACTTTTACATAAATTTTTATATTTAGGATCGCGTACCTCTACATATTTTTACTCATTCATTGGAATAGGTAGAGATATAAATATAAAGACAGATATAAAAATAAATTTAAGAAAAATGCTGGACATTTCAACTGACAACATAAAACAAAGCTTAATTTTGTAAGCACATAAGTTACCTCTTCATATAACTAATTCTTATAAAGTTTTCGACTAGACACATATTTAATATTAACGTCTCCCAGACACTTACAGCGTGTGCTATAAAATTTTTAAGTAAATTAAATTACCGAGTACGGAACGTGCGTCTTTTACCAAGAGTTTTTCCGATAGAGATTATTTATGAGTCAGCAGGAAATATGTTTTCTTTTGAGATTTTATCATAATATATTAGCTATGACATGGAAATTTTGAATGTACAAGAATAATATTGTAATGTGTTTTGGACAAAGCAATTTCATACATTACATTGTTGTGTTTTTGATATATGTACGTACATACACTTAGACAGTTTAGGTTAAATTCTACGAGTATATTAGGTAAGAGACAATCTTAGCGTTGCTTAACGAGGGGTTGTGAGTTCGATTCCCATCTATTGGATTAATTAAATTTATATTGCTTTCTTTTCCTCGCTCTGGTAAGACAAAGCGCGGCGTTGAGTTCCGCCACATAGCACATATTGTCTTGAATTTGTGCAAAAAATGAAGAAAGAATTTTCCTGGTACTGTTAATACTATTTTAGCTTTACGCTGTATCTCGCATATAGCAAGGTAGGCAGAGATAACCCGAGAATCTAGTGTTAAGACACTCCGTTCCCCACTTTCCGCCGAATCAAGGCATTGCATGCTGAGTGGCGGGACTCAACGCCGCGCTTTGCTTTGTTACCAAATCCAGGAAATGAAAATACTAAACTTTTACATTTCCTGGAGTGGGAATCGAACCCACAACCTGTGGCGTTTACAGTCACACGCTTGTGCCTCTGCGCCACGACAGGCGTACTATTTAATTACTTTTTATAAATGATCGCAATTACTAACTACATATATTATGTACAAAATTATTTCAATGTTGCTTATTAAAAACTTTACCTTATAAATTTGTAAATTCACTTCTACTTTCGTGCAGAAATGTAAATATTGATACTAAATCTATTGTAGGAAGTATTTTTCTAAAGGCAACTTGCGAGCCTCGAGAGTTATGGGGTAATCTTTGATATACGGCGGTTAAGCCATAAGATATTACACCAGCTCTGTTATTAAATCTAAAAGGAACTTGTGAAGAAAACTAAGTGTAAAATAGTATGTGATTTTATTTACATATCCTTACTAATATTATAAATGTGATTGTAAGTTGGTTTGTTACTCTTTCACGCCAAAACTTTGTGCATATATTCTTAGAGGTATTAAGAAGGACATAGGATATTTTTTATTAAAAAAATATCGAATTTACGCACCATTTACAATGATATGTATGGACTGACATTGACCCGGGTGAAGACGCGGGTAAAAGCTAGTTTAACATATAAAATTATTATTTTTGAGAATTATAGCCTTAAAAGTTGTCTTGTAACTTTAAAATAGAAAGCAATTTATCTATATTTAAATTTTTTGGTGATCGCTTGTACAAGAGGAATACAAATTAGATTAGCGCGTTACGTAATTTCCTCGAAATCTTCTTTTGGAAATATATTGGCATAGTTTATTATTATTTTTTTTTTTTGACAGGGAATGTTGTGAAATTAGGTAGAGTGCGATGAACGGAGTGTCTCGTCACTACGTTCTGTCTGATGGCCCTTCTATGCATAAAATTTTGCAGGAGACAAATAATATACAGTTATACATTATTAACGCCTGTCGTGGCGCAGGGGCACGAGCGCGCGACTGTAAACGCGACAGGTTGTGGGTTCGATTCCCACTCCAGGGAATGAAACTTTTCATTATCTGGGTTTGGTAACAAGGCAAAGCGCGGCGTTGATTTTCGCCACTTAGCACGCAATGCCTCAATTAGGCGGAAAGTGGGGAACGGAGTGTCTTAACACTAGGTTCCCTTTGCCTACCCTACTATGTGCGGGATACAGCGTGAAGCTATGTCTGTATGTATACATTAATGTAACATGTTGTGTATGAAGTGAGTCTACTTTATCGAAAGAAATTGAAGATGTATTTTTTTATATAGAAAATCTTTTAACTTTATTCATTTAGTAAATGACAAACAACGTCGAAACTACTGGATGTATAAAGTTAAGTATGTAAGCTACTACTTTACATAAATTTATGTACTACATTATTGTTATCAAAAGAAATTATATATTTATTTAGTTCGTTTTGTCAACTTCAAGACATCAGACTCGACTAGACTCAGTATTGGTTATTAAAAAGCATAGAACTACACATAAACCAAAACAAAACTCACAAAGAGTGTTAAAAAAATTACATAGAAATTTATTGTATAATAACATAAAGTAATAAACCTTTATTAGAGTAAGATATATAAAAAGTTTGCAAGATCTTTGTTTACTATTAAAGGCGTACTTCACAACTTCCTCCATTTCAGTGGCTTAAGTTGAAGTAACAAAAGATATTTTCAAGCGTTAATCGTTCTCGGAGTAAATATAGCGAGTAAAAACTTCACCTAATACTTTCAAGTTCTCTTCAGTACTGGAAATTTATTTTTTACAACCACTTGATAATGGCTTAGTTGACTCCCTTGTTTTAAACGTTGGGTAATTTAATTGTACATGGTTTACTTTAATGGTTACAAAATTTTCCTATTAGTATAATTGGGTTGTTATTTTTTTTCTAATTCTATCCTACCCTTCTGATATACATACATACAAAGCTTCACGCTGTATCCCACATATAGCAGGATAGGCAGAGGGAACCTAGTGTTAAGACACTCCGTTCCCCACTCTCCACCGAATAGAGGCATTGCGTGTTGAGTGGCGGAACTCAACGCCGCGTTTTGCCATGTTAGCAAACCCAGGAAATGAAAAATTCCATTTCCTGGAGTGGGAATCGAACCCACAATTACTCATAAAATTAATCGAATATACATATAGATATAGATGAAACTATTGCATATTTTGAAAATTTAAATATTTATATCTTATGTCTTTGCTTTGTCATTTGTGAAAAATATTGAAAAAAATATAATTTTTATGTATGTATGTCTATGAACGTGATTATATATGATTACAAATAATTGGCATCAATTTTGCATATTATTATGTATTGTATTATCTATACATAAATACGTGAGGCAAAAACTTTGTACCCCTTTTTACGAAATTTACGCAGACAGAAGAGCGTAAAATTTGGTACACTTAAAGTTTATATAGAGAAGAAGTGCAGAATGCAATTTTTTTTTGAAAATAATGCATAAAAAATATATTAAATTAACAAAATAAATGTTCAGCACATTTGACATCCATGAATATAGAAAGTGACAAGCAATGTATATCATTGCTAAAGAGAATGCGTTGTTAACGCGTCGACGGGGACATTAGTATTTTCAAACAGGCACACCAATAAATACCAAACAACTTGAAGGGAAGGGTAAAAACTTCATATCAATAAATGTTATCAAAATTTATCATAGAAAACTGAAAAGCTAGAACTAGCTGTATGCTACTTTTATGTCATATAGTAAAAGGAAGTCTAAATAATCCAGAGCGCTGCTTAAACTAAACCCGTTGAAGACGGGACGTAAATCCCAATAGGCGTTCCTCGATACTGTAATATACATTGCAGTGACGAGGTCTCTCGTAAAATTCTAAAACGGTGCACTACGTTCAGTTTATTTGATAGCGAAGAAATGTCGCTCAGCTTTTGCGAGGGATCTTGCAATTTTACTTGCACATATCTTATTATATGTGCTTGAAGAACAAAAAGTTTTCTTAAGAGACTAAAAGCTTGTTTCCTAGGTTTTAATTGAATTGTAGCTTTTCTCTGGACTTTGTAAGTGTGCAAAGTTTTATATATGTGTAGGTAATATTTAATGTAATACAGGGATTATTTGGAATTTACAATCTATATATGCACCAACTTTCTTACTTCATGTAACAACTTTTTGTGTCTTTTTCTCATATTAACATTTTATTCTTCCCTTTTCAGTGAATTTTGTGACCAATGTGCTTGTTGCAAATTGATGTAAATACAATCATCATCACTCGATTGTGTTGGTGCGAATATCCAAATATTCAGGACTTAGTATGAGTGCTTGTTCAAGATTTTGAATAATATGTTCGTCATTAATCAAAAATTAATATTCAAAAAATACACGCGAGTCGTAGGTTAGAATCAATTAACCTTTTTATATAGAGCATGTATTCTTTTGTACACATTCAATTATATTTTAATTGTTTCATAAAAGTAATTTACTAGGCGTAACAATATCTTTTTAAAATGTGTCGAGAGTACTTTATCTTACTAGATCAGAGAAATGCAAATATTTTTTATATAATTATTCTCTCATTAAATAGTAAATAATAATTCCTTAAACACAAAAAACACTATTACATATTTTACATGGAAATTGAATCGCCGCCATCTCAATAACATATCAACCCACTCAAAGCAAAGAACCACTGTGGAAAATTCTGTGAATAATAAACTTGTTTAAATGAAATTTTATTTATAAAAAGCTAAATATTATTTCAGTTTCTTCTGGACTAGTTACGACTACGTAATTTAAATTCTATTTTAAATGAAAAATAATATTAACGTTCCATTACACTCACTATTCGTATTGGATATTGAGTGTTCTCGTATATTATGAATATAAATTTTATTTTCGTATCGCAAAAGAAAATTAATAATTGCTTGGTATTTAATTACAATTTAATTTCACATAAGGTTTAATGTGAAATTGCTAAGAGATTAATTGCTAATTATGGAATTTATTGCTTTACCATATATATATATACATATATATATATATATATATATATATATATATATATATATATATATATATATATATATAAAATATATGATCTACTAAATTCTTTCACATAATGTTTGATTGGTTAATTTAATTTCCATTTTCAAACAGAATTTCATACAAACCTGTGATTATATTTGCGTTTATCATATCTGTTATAACGATAGGTATCACACATAATTTTAATAATTACTACAATATACATATATCTTTGAGATAAATATAAAAAATATTATTTTATTTAATAATTTAACATAAATATGAAAAATAATTCATCTTATTTTTGTAAAATGTATTGCTGGCTGTATGAGATACTGGCAGTATATAGTTTATGAAGCTTAATAAAAGGAAAAAGAAAAGGTAGTTTGGCGGGAGCGTCATGTGAAAAGAAACGGTCGGGAATTTGTTGATATTAAATTTAAAGACACTGTTACATTATTTTGTGCTTGTCATTGCAAAATCAGACCATTAAACAAAAAAAAAAAAATAATACAAGTTTTATATGTTCTAATTTTTGTTTAGTACGTGAATTTAACAATTAAAAAGCGCGGAATTGGAAAACAGACGTACGAGCATATAATAATAGTTGCACTCATGGCTGGTAAGATTTACTCCTTTTGTACAAGAACAATTGGTAACTTACCAATTGTTCGTTATTTAATTCGTTACTATAAAATAACACAAAATGTATGTAAAATTATCATACTAATAATTCTACATACATTGATAATAATGTCGTAGTAGTAGTGGTGAACTGTTGTTAACAATATAAGATATTTACGATGCAAAGCAAAGCGACTGCGCCATCTTTAAATAGTGTCGTCTATATGGACAGTATATGGACAGTTATGGACAGGACAGTATATGGACAGTTTACATTTTCCTTTATAAAATTTGCAAGATATTTGTACATTGAGAGTATAAGTAGGTAATAATACTAAAGTTTTAATATATGTATATGATGCGTTTTCTGTAGTCTGAGGGCAATATTAAAATATGTTATGAATAGTGAATTGTTTTTATGCATACTTTTTGCTTAAAAATATTTCGGTTTTTTTATATCCATTTCATTCCACCCTTCTTTTGTTTCGTTTCCATTTTTTGTAAAAGTAGGTTTTACTAGAAATAACTTAAATAAAAAATATTTTGAAAAAAATAAGTACTAAAACTAAATATTTTATATTAAGCGTACAATTTATTACAAGATCTTCTTATTACAATACAAATAATTAAAAATTTAAAACAATACAATTACAATAATTTCTTAAAAGTTAGAGCAGACGCAAACTCTATTGATGTCACAGCGTCCAAATATGAACCCGAGCGCGTTGCACACGTTGCGGCATATAGCGGCCGTGCACACCAGGTTGTTGCGCTCAGCGGCTAATGGCAGGTCAGCTGGACTTAAGATCACCGGAAACGAGTCAGGGTTTTGTATGAATAGCACATCTGAAATGAAAATGTTAAGAAATTATATGATTTTATATTATCAGACAGGTAGAGAGAACCTACAGTTTAGATGTTTTGCTTTTCACTTAGCACTCATTTCGAAAATTGGTTCATTTGTGTAAATAGATATTAAAACAAAATATATTTGTAATATAAATATACAATGAATTTTTATAAAAACCACCACTATTGATAGATATTTGTATAATAGTGCAGTGTGGACTTATCAACGATGGTGACGACGCTCGCGATTTTATTGACATTACTATAAAATATAATATAGAATTAAATATTAATAAAAATAATATAATTACCAGGTCTGACAATATTTTCGTCGCACGTGACTGTTTCCAGTATAAATAAAGCTACTACGATAGCGAAAATGAAGGAGAACACTTTAAATGCCATTTTGATTGTTTGATAGTTGTTAATCTGTACTTTCTGATTAGAATTTTCGGTATTTATACTATTTAATAAGTGATAATATTCACTAATCTATGATAATTATGCGTGTAGATATAATACTAGGTATCTAATATGCATTTAAAATACATTGATAAATTTTGATCTAATTAGGAGAAAAGTTATCAGCGTCAAAACAATTCTAGTTTTGATATACTACAAGTAGATAAGATTTATTTATGTTTTTAAATATTTATATATTTAAGTTACGGAAAATACGAAATCTCAAAATAAAAATGAATTTAATTTCAACTTCTAAGTTGAGTTTCGTCAGCTGAATATTAGATTAATAGAAAATAAATTTACTAAGCTTTCTTAATATAATTGTTGATTAACTTATGATACCAATAATTCTTCATTTTTAAAGTTATCAGCTTTCACTAGCATGATGTTCTCAATATAGAGATTAAAATTACATTCTTGTAAGAAAAAAATGTGCCTACTCGCGCATTTTTTTCAATTTGAAGTTTAATGTTCCGAGATCAATTTAGTGGGATTTGATCAATTAATTATCAGAAGCGTTACGGATAGTAATAACAGTTACGATGAGCTTTCTTCGAAGCACGGAGGAAATATATATATATATATTTATTTCCTCCGTTACAGTTACTGTTCTACTTAACTTTAAATAAAAATACTCAAAACTTAGAAGTAATGAAATAAGAAATCTTTAGAAATACGTCGTATATTGACGAAGTCATACTACAGTTAATTACGACTGTATACAAAGTGAGTAAATCAAATTAATTACCCTTTTACCCCTGAATGTGCGGAAAATATCTTTGATATTATAGGTTTGTTGATATATTCATTTCAAATTTTTATTATATTTCTTCAAATATTTTTGTTTAAAGGTAGGACGTTGGGATTAAGTAATATGTCAACTTTTCTTACTCCATTTCATAATCACATACTTGTATTGAATTACTATTATTGTATTATATGTATCAATATACATTATTACAGTTTTATAAAGCGAATTTAATAAATTAAGCAAAAAGTACTTTTAGTAACAAATATTATGGAAACATAATATGGAACGTGCCTAAACTACTATTTACTAGACCTGGCATTGAGCTATTGCGTGTTTACTTGAGATGTTTTTGTGTAAAAAAAGGAAAATGACTAATTTCTCAAGAGACTGTTACAGGTGGAATTTTTCTTATATATACATATATGAATTCTCAATCTTTGTGTGAGTCTAGCCTTGAATGCTTTAATTACTGTATTCCAGTTCAATAAAATAAGCTGTAACTATGACTGTAAACTAAAAGTATGAAATGGTATGTTATTCATTCTGAAGGAGGAAATAGAGAAAGCCTAGTGTAGAGTTATCGTTGGATGATTTTGGGATATTGGGCATTACTGTACTACGTGGCTGGACGTATTATCGTACTTTTTCTTGAAATTAATTATGCATAAACTATTGATATTTCATTATTTCGATAAATGTCATATAACTTCCTCATCACTGGGGTACCAGTAGTATTATACTTCCAGAGCGCGTCGATTTAGAACTATTGCAACGGTAAATGTACAAGTACGCAATACTTATTTACAATTCCTTTTATCGTCATAGCAACATCGCTAGTAATTCATGTAAATACTGTGTTAAAATATTGATTAGATATAACTTCCTATATCCAATTGATTTTAATTATAATAGGTCAATTAATCATGATAACAACGAACAAATTATATAATAGAAATCTCTTATCTTTAAGAAAATAAAAAAAAATATGAATTAATCTTTGATTTCATAAAGTGTATGAGTTGTTTATATTTTTAGCGAATTTGTAAACCCATAATAAAACCGTCAATAAACTATAATGAAACTATAACTGATAATTTAAAACACAAATGGATAGAGGTGATATGTCACATTTTCGAATATTCGCTGATCAATGTGCAAAAAAATTTTTTAAGTACAAATAATAAATTATCATTTTTTTATTCGAAAGCATAGATAAAATGCTATCTATTCTAAAAATAATAAAGACTCAGAATCAAAACACATCTAAGAAGTAGCTTATCAAATTATTGTAATCGTTGCCCTAAAACCTTAATTTATTTACCTCAATAATTATCTCACTCATAATGCAACGGGACAGTACCGGTACTTTTGGAGTGTTCTTATCTTAAAGATTTCATTATATAAATATTGGGAAGCCGAATCTGAAATTATCATTGAAAACTCAACGCTAACGTTACAACATGTCTGTCAAAATCTTTGTACTTTTCGTCCTCATGTCAGTTGTACTCTTTGTACAAGCTGCACCAAGCGCTTCCTTGGACGTAGAGAAACCTGGTAAGTTTACTTTTTTAGTTTTTTATGGAAAACATTTAAATATAAATTTGGATATTGAAAAATTATTTCTCATTTATTATGATTAAAAAAAACCATTTTAAAAAATTAGTTAAGTGGTGGAAGATAACGCGTTATAAAGCTAAATTGTATCAGATTTTTATTTAATCAAATTTTTTACAGACATTCTCTTCATACAAAACCCTGACTCGTTTCCGGTGATCCTAAGTCCAGCTGACCTGCCAGGAGCCGCTGAGCGCAACAACCTGGTGTGCACGGCCGCTATGTGCCGCAACGTGTGCAACGCGCTCGGGTTCATTTTTGGACGCTGTGACATCAACAGAGTTTGCGTCTGCTCTAACTTTTAATGAAGTATTATTAATTGTATATTATTAAAATTTTGTAATTAAGAAAACTCATCTTACTGTGATTTAATAAATTTGTTACGTATTATAAAACTTTGTTTTGGTTTATAATTCTTATTTTGATGTAAAATATAATGTATTTTAATAACAAAAGGATGTTCTGGTATGAGATAAATGCCTTTTATAATTTTGTTACTGCAAATATACATTACAAAAAAAAGTTTACTTGGTTACCATTTTCTTTTTATATTATTTCTTCTATTGTTATTTCATTCATTGATTTCATTAGTTTTTCTGAACTCATTTAGAAAGCTTAATTGTGAACACAAATTTAACATATTAGGCATATAGTGTCAAGGCAGCAATACGACAAATCTAACCAAAACGAGGTTTTGATATAGAAATATTATATTAAAGAAGAAGTTTAAAAATTGAGATATACTTAATTTTATATAAAACTAAAAAATCTGTGTCTGTTCATTGAAGATATTTATAAAAAATAGTTTAGGGGTATGTAGAAAAGTCATACGATATTATTTTAAAATAAATTGTCTGTCTTTTAGTCTATTTGTACGCGCACATTTTTTAATCTACTGGATAAATTTGAATGTAACACTCTTATTTTGTGGCTAGTAGGCCTGTTCAGGACTTAACGTATAATCAATTTCGGAAAATGGATCACCTGATGTAGGACATTAACAGATCGGCTGTTAGCTAAACTATAAAGAGTTAGGAAAATCCAACAACAAAATTCTAAGAGTAATGCGCATTTTCTAATGACATAAATTAAATGAAGACTAAAACTTCTCAAGAAGAACTATAGCAGTCCTGTTAATCTATAATATACCGTCAAAATATCGTCTGATAACAAAACTTTTTTTATGTGATGCCCATTTATTAAATACAGAAAACTAAGAAAAGTAAAAATCAGCCATAAGCCATGCGAAGTGGAAATTGATTTTATACGACTTACAAAGATTTAAGGATCACGCATCTTGCATAGCAGAGAGAACATACTCCACCACAATTTGAGATACTGTATGTTGAATAATGGAATTCATTATCGTGCTTTGCTTTACCAGGGTGGAAAAATGAACGCAATTCTAATATACCCGTTCACCTAAGTAATGATTGATTCCGCAATGAGTATACAAATGTAGTTTGACTGCGGTTATGATGGTCATGAAATAAGAAAAAATATAGCCCAACCAAAGAAGATTCAAATACAAATTTAAATTATAGTTACAGTACCATATGCTTAAACTTTTAGAATCTTAAATAAAATATTTGGCGAGTAGATAGAGAAAAGTTAGAAATATCAAGTAAGGCAATTAAGATCTTTAATTGATGAATATTATGACTCCGTAGAATATTTTGATATAATCACCACACGTTAATCTGTGATATTGGTATAATTTACTGAAAGAGTTCATCGTTTGTTTATAAATGTGGCAGTCATGAGAATTTTTAATTTTGAACTGATGTAGTATTTAAGAAGTGAAATGTCATCAATTATGAACTATTAACATTTATCCGATCTTCACATGTGTATATGTATATAGCCGAAAAAATGAAAGAAATTTTCAATTCGACTGTATTTTACATAACTTTTTACTGGGTGAATCAATTTTGATAATATTTTAAACTAATAGCTAACCAAAGTAAACTCTGACGAGCAGTTTTTGAGTCTGTTATTCGTAATAATTGTTCTTTTTAGTGCATTTTATTTGAAGTGAGTTTTCTTTTTTTGCTAAGTGATTTTTTTTTATCTTTACGCTGTAACCCGCATATAGCAGGGTAGGCAGAGGGAACCAGAGAACCTAGTATTAAGATACTCCATTCTCTTTCAACAATTCCGTTCCCCACTTTCCGTTTTTTCTTTGAATTGAGGCATTGCGTGTTGAGTGGCGGAACTCAACGCCGCGCTTTGCCTTGTTACCAAACCCAAGAATTGAAATTCTAAATTTTACATTTCCTGAAGTGGGAATCGAACCCACAACCTGTTTACAGTCGCACGCTTGTGCCTCTGGGCCACGACAGGCTATTGTACTCGTATTTCTTTCTTAATTATGCGCTAGATGAAGTTTTTTAACTTCATTTTTAATTTTGTTTTAATACGTTTACTTTTCATATAATGTGATCCAACAAGTTCCAAAAACTTGATCGTTAAATTGTCTAATATCCTATTTTATAGTAATTTTTTTTGTATATAATGTAACAAAATTTCAGTTTCAATTATGAAATAGATTGACGTGGATGTAAATCCATATCGTTCTATAATAATAACAACATACAAAATATTTCAATGAAAAGTTTTGTTAAAAGTTAAAAGTTAACAGGATAAGTATAGAAAAATTGCAGGGGCTTTTATTGAATTAATTTTACCACATTTGTATTAATTTTCATCTAAAATAGAAATACACTTTATTTTTTGTAACCCCTAACCCTTACAGGGAGGGAGTGATGGATGTCACAACCCTTAACAATATAATTTACTTTCTCGATATGCATTAAAGATATTTTTATGATTTTTTCTGTAAACATAATTGGTAATTGCTAACTAATAATAAATATAATATTTATTTTTTGGTAGGTATCAATTCAAAGGTTGGCAGAAGAAATCACCCCCAGAAAATCATCTTCATACTATTTATCAAATTGCAAAAATTCAGAAAAATAAATATTACACTGAATTCAAATTTCATATAGATATATTTAATATATACTGAGAAAATAAAGGTTGTGTGTCTATTAATCCCTTTCTGTAAGTATTAGGGACAAAAATTAAGTACATCATTATTTCAAAGGAAAAGCAATATAAATATGTTAAAATAAAATCACTAGAAGACAGTGCAGTTTAATGCTTATCCTGCTAGTCCCTTTAAATTATTGGGTTCATTTCTTTTTTAAATAAATAGTAAAACAAAATATTTTAGATTCGATGTACAATTTATTACAAAAGATCTTAGCACATTATAAAATTATTATTATAAAATTCAGTGACATTTAAAAATAATTACAAATTTAAAACAATGAGCACAATTAGAATAATTTCTTAGAAGTTAGAGCAAACGCAAACTCTGTTGATGTTGCAGCGTCCAAAAATGAACCCGAGCGCGTTGCACACATTGCGGCACATAGCGGCCGTGCACACCAGGTTGTTGCGCGGAGGTGCCAGTAAAGCCGCTTCGGGACTTAGTATGACTGGCGCTATGTCGGGGTTTTGAATGAATAACACATCTGAAATATAAAAATTAAGAAATATTATATAAGTTTTTATGATGTATCAACGATGATGGTAACGACGATGGCATGCAACAAAATATAATATAAAATTAAATATTAATAGTAATAAAATAATTACCAGGTCTGACAATATTTTCGTCACACGTGACTGTTTCCAATACAGATAAAGCTACTACGATAGCGAAAATGAAAGAGAACACTTTAAATGCCATTTTGATTGTAGGTATGTAGTTGTTAAACTGTACTTTCTGAAATGAATTTTCGGTATTTATACTATTTCATCAGTGATAATATTTGCTAATCTGTGATTATTAAGTATGTGGACTAGGTATCTAATATGCATTTAAAATACATTGATAATTTTTAATCAAATTAGGAGAAAATTTATCAGCGCCAAAACAATTATTGTTTTGATATACTACAGGTAGATAAGGATTAAAATCGAAATACATCGATTTAAATGCCTAACTTTGTGTTAAAGAAATATAGATTTTTTTAATAAAAGCTTACATTTCAGATTTTTACTTTTTTAGTAGAATTTTAGATATGTAAAAATAAATTTACGAAGCTTCCTAAATATATTGTTTGATGAACTTAAGATGCCAACAATTCATCATTTTTAAAGAAACCAGCTTCCATTAGCATAATGTTCACAGTTTAGAGATTAAAATATATTCTTGTAAGAGAATAAGGATCACATTATGCAATTTTTCAATTTTAAAAAGAATCTTTAATGTTCCGAGATCAGTATACTGGGAATTGTGGTAGGATCAAATACGAAAATTATGTATCATGATTGCCCGTAACAGTAATTAGGATGAGCTTTCTGACGACGTAACCTGTATGAAACTGTTCATTAAAATATATGAAATGTAAGACATATGTCTCCAATTCAGGCTAGATATACAGCGAGAACATAATCGAGAGGACATTCCGTTCAGAACTTTCCACAGAATTTTGAGGCTTTGCGTTTTAAGTAATATAATAGATAGCTTATTTTATAGTAAAAAATATTTTTGCTCATTATACTACTTCTACAGCGTTGATTTAGAACTATTACAACTGCACTACTGACTTTAACATCGGTGACCTAATGTTCTAGTACATGTCCAAGTACGCATGATTTACTTATGACCTGTATACTTTTATCATCATTAAGCACCGGCAGTATTTCATGTAAGTACTATTTTTTTTTTTTTTTTTAACTTCACGCTGTATCCCATATATAGAAGGGTAGGCAGAGGGAACCAGAGCACCTAGTGTTAAGATATTCCATTCTCTTTCAACAAATCCGTTCCCCACTTTCCGCCGAATTGAGGCATTGCGTGTTGAGTGGCGGAACTCAACGCCGCGCTTTGCCTTGTTACCAAATCCAAGAAATGAAAATACTAAATTTTACATTTCCTAGAGTGGGAATCGAACACACAACCTGTCGCGTTTACAGTCGCACGCTTGTGCCTCTGTGCCACGACAGGCGTACTATATTATACGTAAGTACTATATTAAGATATTGATTAGATATCACCAATTATATTCAATTGATTTTAATTATAATAGGTCAATTAATCATGATAACAAAAAACAGCTACTAGAAGTCTCTTATCTTTATAAAAATAGAATATAAGTTAAATGTTAAATATTTATATATATTTTGTTTATATTATTCCACAAATTTGTAAAATCACAACGAAAACAATCAAAATGTTAAACAATATTAATTACAATAAAACATGCCAAGATGTGCTAGATCTAATTCCAGTATCTGTGGAAAGCCACTTTTTAACAACATTTGACCTTTTAAGTTCTTTAACGACTCTTTTGAAATGTTGACATATAATTTTAAATTAAATTTTCTCAAAATTTCAATTATACATACATATATGTTTTCAATTATAATTTAATAATACATCTGACGCTAGTCACTATCATCGCTATTTTTATTTATGGATAACGGATGGCAAACGAGCAGAAGGATCACCTGATGTTAAGTGATTACCTTTGCCCATGAATATCTACAGCACCAGAGATGTTGTAGATGCATTGCCAATCTAGAGGACACAGAAGAAAGGGGAGGACAATGTAGTAATCCGCTATCGGAACCACCACATTTTTGAGAAAGGATTGGTGGGAAAGGGCAAAACCTGGCTTACATGCCATCGAACCGGAACACATCATAAGATATTTTGCGGTTCGTCTTTGACATGATGGTGGTCACGAGCCAGACGGAGGACGAACCTCCTACCACCAAACTACTGGGATACTCGCCTCTTACGGGACGCTACCCAGCGGCGTAGGGGAATTGTATTCTAACCCCGTCCCCTCACAGGGAAAACATTTACAGTTTACATTCGTAACAGTCGAAATGAGTTCCAAATGGAAAGGTGACTTATATAAAAATCTAAACAGTTAAAAATCTTACAACTTTTAATGATATCGACATTCCGAAACTAGAAAGTTTGATTAATTATAGTGAACTCTCTACGTACAATAAATATAAATAAGGTACTATCGCAGCATACTTGTACCTGCCTTGAATTTATTGTTTACTTTATTCAAAAGCTTAGATAACTTGCAATTAGATTCATTATCAATTTTTAAAGTAATAAAGACTCAGAATCAAAACACATCTAAGACTAACCGCAAAATATCTTATGATGTGTTCCGGTTCGATGGCATGTAAGCCAGGTTTTGCCCTTTCCCACCCATCCTTTCTCAAAAATGTGGTGGCTTATCAATTTATAGTAATCGTTGCCCTAAAACCTTAATTTATTTACCTCAATAATTATCTACTCTACAATACAAAGGGACAGCACCGGCGCTTTTGGAGCGTTCTTATCTTTAAAAAAATAATATATAAATATTATAAAGCCGAATCTGAAATTATAATTGAAAATTCAACGCTAACATAGCAACATGTCTGCCAAAATCTTTGTACTTTTCGTCCTCATGTCAGTTGTACTCTTTGTACAAGCTGCACCGAGGGCTTCCTTGGACGTGGAGAAACCTGGTAAGTTTAAGATTTAATTTTTTTGGACAATATTTAAATACAGATTTGGAGATTAAGAAATTACTTCTTATTTATGCTCATATTAAAAAGGAGAAACACAATGGCACCTTCAAAATAACAATTTTCCTGGTTAATTGGCGGAAATCGGTGTAATGCTAAATTAAATATTGTCTGACTTTTATTTATTTATTTAATATTTTACAGACATTCTCTTCATACAAAACCCCGACTCGTTTCCGGTGATCTTAAGCCCAGCTAATCTACCATCAGTCGCTGAGCGTAACAACCTGGTGTGCACGGCCGCTATGTGCCGCAACGTGTGCAACGCGCTCGGGTTCATTTTTGGACGCTGTGACATCAATAGAGTTTGCGTCTGCTCTAACTTTTAATGTAAAAGTGTTTTTAATTAAATATTATTAATATTTAGTAATTAAGAAAACTCAATTAACTGTGATTTAATAAATTGCTCACTTAATATAAAACTTTGTTTTGGTTTAACAATTAATTCCTTCTCTATGTTGTTATGAAAAGATCAATTCTATACTGTAACAAAACAGTAAAAATAGTGGGTCTGTAAACTGAAAGATATTATGAAAACGTAACAATTTATGATTTAAAAAAATGTCTGTTTGTCTATTAATATACTGGACGGATATGAATGAAATTTTATGATCTCACAGAAATATTTTTTGTTGTGTAGCTAGTATGCATGGGCAGGGCATAGAATATAATTAATTTCGAAAAGGAACACCTAATATAGAACTATAACAGATCAGAAAAATTATAAAGAATTAATAAAAACCACCTTAAGTAAAATTGTTCAAATTTATGGTCATTTTCTTATGACAAAATAAAAAAGATCTGAAATTTCTGTTCAAGAACTATCCAGTATAACAGTCCTATAACATATAGGGAACTATAGTCTTAGTAAAAAAAAAATTGTGTGATGAACATTTTTCATTGATGTACCAAAATTAAAGGTCTGGAACATCTGATGAAGAATTATAATAGTGCAGTTAAAATGTTAGTAATAATAAAACGTTTAAAAGTTGTTAAGCGCGAGGGGTTATTCCTGTTGACAGTATCGTCAGATGTCTAACTGTTACTGTCAAGTAATAACGCAATTATTATGAGTTCGATTTCCAAAATGACTCCATGCTATGGTTAAAGCCATATGATATTAAGCTACTTTTTTATGGAAACGGATGATAAATAGAAACAGCGTGAGGGACGTGGAATGTATCCACGTATACGAAGTGACGGGTTGTAACTAATATAAAATATGTTGTAAAAGTTTTTCTTTCCGCGTCAATAACTTCGATGTAACCTTTGTAATCCATTTTAAATTTTTAGGTCGCTACCAAATACACCAAATTTTGAAAGAAAAGTAAAAATCAGACTCACATAAACCATGCAAATTGGAGATTGCTAGTTTTGATCCTATACGTCCTTGAAATTGAATTATTATCCGGAATTCATTACCATGCTATGCTTTACCAGAGCGGAAAAGTGAAAGCAATTCTAATATAACCATCTTCATCATCACCATGCGCCTGAGTGGTGATTGAACCCGTAATGATTCTGTATATTGTCAAATGCAGTTTCACTATGGACGTAATGATCTCAAAATAAGAACTATAGATTGGTCTATAAAATATAAATCTTGGGATTTAAATATATAAAATTTAAAAAAAATGTAAAAAGACGTTTGTGTGTTAAAGGTTATTACCTAATTAGTGATTTTATAAATGATAACACACCTTGGGAATGAAGTGCTCGCTCCAGTCTGTTTCAAAGGTATCATTGTCGTTAATAAAGAATTGTAAACCATTGTTGAATATAAAAAAAAAAGTCCCGCTGAGTTTCTTGCGCCGGTTCTTCTCAGGTCTGAGGCATTAAATTTAGTGAACCGGTGGTAAATTGTTTGATGTTCAAAAAATGAAGCTTGTAACTTCTTATTTTGAATAAAATTATTTGACTTTATATTTAAATTGTTAAATTAAAGTATCATATACTTTGCATTTAAGAACCTCAAATAAAACAGATATATACGTCTAAATTTTTAATGGATATTTTTTGCAGAAATAGCCCAAAGTTTGATATGTCAAATAGGTCAATTAAGATCTTTAATTGCAGACTATTATGATTATTTTGATATAATCACCACACGATGCTCAATGGTATTGGCATAAATTTACTTCATCTTCTTCTTGGTGTCAATAAATTGAAATGCTCAAATGACGTTTTGCCAGTCTTTAGCCACGTTGACTGCATTTTGCAGTTTGACCAAGTTAGCGGAAAGACAAATTGGGACTAGATAAGTTAGTAAAACAGAGCATCCTCTAATCATTAATGCGGCTCATCATAAGCTACTCATAAGTATTTTCTTTTTTTTAACTGATTGTATAATTAAGAATTGAAATGTCATAATTTTTGAACTATTAACTATTAACGCCTGTCGTGGCGCAGAGGCACAAGTGGGCGACTGTAAAGCGACAGGTTGTGGGTTCGATTCCCATTCCAGGAAATGAAGCATTTTCATTTTCTGGGTTTGGTAACAAGGCAAAGCGCGGCGTTAAGTTTTTCCACTCAACACGCAATGCCTCAATCTGGCGGAAAGTGGGGAACGGAATTGTTGAAAGAGAATGGAGTGGAATGGACACTAGGTTCTCTGGTTCCCTCTACCTACCCTGCTATACGCGGGTTACAGCGTAAAGATAAATAAAAAAAAATAACATTTATCCGATTTTTATATTGCCCCTCCGAGCTACAAGTATATACATATATTTTTAACCGCAAAAAATTGAGGAGTTTTGACTGTATTTTTTATGTGTGTTACCGCATATTTTTTTACTGGGTGAATTAATATTGATGATTTCTATTAAAATGATAACTAGTACCCAGAGGCGACCACATGAGAATGGGTCCTATTTAAAATTAGTTAAGATCTCACGAGTAGTTTTTTTTATGTGTAATAATTGTACTTTTAAGTGCATTCTATTTGAAGTCGGTTTTTTTTTGTTAAAATGTTGATTATATAATTTTATATTTATTTATGTAATAATGCGCTTTGATGGAGTTTTAGAGTTTTTATATTTTGTTTTAACACGTTTAGTAAATTTTTCATGTAATGTGACGGCAAGTTCCAAAAATTAGAACTTTAAATTGTCTAACATCTTAATTTATAATCTCTGCAGTGACTTTTTGCATACATTGTGCGTAACAAAATATCAGTTTGATTATATCTAGTTTGTTCTATTTTTAATAAATAAAATAATATTTATTTTTTGGTAGATATCAATTCAGAAGTTAGCACAAAAAATCACCCTCAAAAATTAACTTCTCCTTTTTTATTATTTATCACATTGCAAAAATTCTAAAAAAATATCTTATATATTTGGCAAACAAACATGCTCAGTTCAAATATCATTTGAATTATGACCTCATAACTCCCTTCAATGTCTTCAAATTTATTAAAAATTAAGTGCATCATTATTTCATAGGTTTGCCTTCTATTATTTCACAGGTTTGCCTTTATAAATATGGAAAAATCATTAATAGGCAATGCAGTTTTAATGCTTATCCCGCTAGTCCCTTTAAGTTATTGGGTTCACTTCTTTTTTAAATTGAAATAAATAGTAAAACAAAATATTTTTAGATTCGATGTACAATTTATTACAAAAGATCTTCTTATCACAAATATAAAATTCTTATTACAAAATTCAGTGATATATAAATATATTTAAAATTTTAATATAATTAATACAATTAGAATAGTTTCTTAGAAGTTAGAGCAGACACAAACTCTGTTGACGTTACAGCGTCCAAAAATGAACCCGAGCGCGTTGCACACGTTGCGGCACATAGCGGCCGTGCACACCAGGTTGTTGCGTGGAGGTGCCAGTAGAGCTGCTTCGGGACTTAGTATGACTGGCGCTATGTCGGGGTTTTGAATGAATAACACATCTGTAATAAAAACAACAAGAAATATTATATAAGGGTTTATATTTTCAGGGTAGGCAGAGAGAACCTGTCAATTAGGTATTCTGTTTTTTACTTTGCACCCATTTCGAAAATTGGTTCATTTGTCTAATTAGATCGTACAGTAAACTATATTTATGATATAAATATACAGATATATTTCTACAGATAGTTTTTTACGAAAAGCACAACTATCTATTGTGCAGTGGTACACTTTTCTATGACAATGACATGACATGTTTTTTGGTGACAACGTTGGCGTTTTTATTGATATTACAACAAAATATAATATAAAATAAAAAATAATAAAGTAATTACCAGGTCTGACAATATTTTCCTCACACGTGACGGTTTCCAGTACAGATAAAGCTACTACGATAGCGAAAATGAAAGAGAACACTTTAAATGCCATTTTGGTTGTATGTTAGTTGTTAAACTGTACTTTCTGATTTGAATTTTCGATATTTATACTATTTTATAAATGATAATATTCACTAATCTATGATAATTATGTATGTAGATATAATACTAGGTATCTAAAATGCATTTAAAATAAATTGATAAATTTTGATCTAATTAGGAGAAAAGTTATCAGCGTCAAAACAATTACAGTTATGATAGACTACAAGTAGATAAGATTTATTTTTGTTTTTAAAAACTTATCTGCTTACGTTATGGAAAATACGGAATCTTAAAATAAAAATGAATTTTATTTTAACTTAGTATTCCTCAGCTGAATATTAGACTTATATAAAATAAATTTACTAAGCTTCCTTGATATAATTTTTGATAAACTTAAGACGCCAACAATTCATCATTTTTAAAGATAACAAAGCTTTCATTAGCATAATGTTCTCAATTTAGATATTAATTTACATTATTGTAAATAAATAAGCTTCATTTTACTCATTTTTTTTAATTGAAGAGTTTTGATGCTCCAAGATGAGTGTAGTGGGATTTGTGGCAAGGTAAATTAATTATTAGAAGCATATAGCTAGATTGTCCCTAATGACAGTTAGAATGAACTTAGAACTTATGGAATAAGAAATCTTTAGAAATACGTCATACGTTATCATAATCATACTACAGTTATTTACAACTGTTTACAAAGTGAGTAAATCAAATTAATTACCTTTTCAGCACGTGAATGTACGGAGAATATCTTTGATATTTTAGGTTTGTTAAGGTATGTTTCAAATATTTTTTTATATTATTACTTCAAATATTTCTGTTTACAGGTTGGAAGAGTGAATTTACTAATGAGTAAAGTTTTCTTACTTTTTTTCCATTATATAATCACAAATTCATATTAAATTGTTATTAGTAGTGACGCGTTAACAACGCGTTGCCTAGCAACGTATATGTCACTTTATATAAAAATGGACGTCAAGCCGTGGGAGTTTGTGAAACGTTTATTTTCTTAATTTAATATATTTTCTATGCATTATTATTTTTATATTATACACTCATGGTTCTGCCACTTTCCACTTAGGCACACATAAACAATACTTTTAACACACAAAGACTGATAGTGTGAACACTGATTACCAACGCGTTGTTTTCACTAGCACTTATTTCATAAACACTGTAACTTGAAGAGGACATTGCACTAGTCAAAATCTTTACGAATTCATTCAAAAATCCGATACTAAGAAATTTAAATAATTATTATTACTTTATAGGTATAATATATATACTTGGTTTAATTTTGATGTTTCTATATTCTATAGGTACAAATAACATTAAAGCTGCAATACATGCTGTTGTAGTGCCATATCATTACTTGTTTATTTTATTTCAAAACATGGATAAGTTGCTTGCAATTTATTTATGTTTATTTTAAAAGTTTCGTTCTAAAAGTAATAACGACTCAGAATC
Source organism: Philaethria dido (assembly GCA_033558755.1). NCBI lineage: Eukaryota > Metazoa > Arthropoda > Insecta > Lepidoptera > Nymphalidae > Philaethria > Philaethria dido. Next base: position 163,861 of record JAKGSA010000406.1, read on the forward strand.
ACAACACATCTTAGAAGTAGTTTATCAACCTATGATAATCGTTGCCCTAAAACCTTAATTTATTTACCTCAATAATTATCTACTTCACAATGCAACGGGACAGTACCGGCTCTTTTGGAGCGTTCTTATCTTTAAAAAAACATTATATAAATATTAGAAAGCCGAATATGAAATTATAATTGTAAACTCAACACTAACATAGCAACATGTCTGCCAAAATCTTTGTACTTTTCGTCCTCATGTCAGTTGTACTCTTTGTACAAGCTGCACCAAGCGCTTCCTTGGACGTAGAGAAACCTGGTAAGTTTACTTTTTTAGTTTTTTATGGAAAACATTTAAATATAAATTTGGATATTGAAAAATTATTTCTCATTTATTATGATTAAAAAAAACCATTTAAAAAAATTGGTTAAGTGGTGGAAGATAACAGCTAAATTGTATCAGATTTTTATTTAATCAAATTTTTTACAGACATTCTCTTCATACAAAACCCCGACTCGTTTCCGGTGATCCTAAGTCCAGCTGACCTGCCAGGAGCCGCTGAGCGCAACAACCTGGTGTGCACGGCCGCTATGTGCCGCAACGTGTGCAACGCGCTCGGGTTCATTTTTGGACGCTGTGACATCAACCGAGTTTGCGTCTGCTCTAACTTTTAATGAAGTATTATTAATTGTATATTATTAAAATTTTGTAATTAACAAAACTCATCTTACTGTGATTTAATAAATTTGTTACGTATTATAAAACTTTGTTTTGGTTTATAATTCCTATTTTTGTGTAAAATATAATGTATTTTAATAACAAAAGGATGTTCTGGTATGAGATAAATGCCTTTTATAATTTTGTTACTGCAAATATACATTACAAAAAAAAGTTTACTTGGTTACCATTTTCTTTTTATATTATTTCTTCTATTGTTATTTCATTCATTGATTTCATTAGTTTTTCTGAACTCATTTAGAAAGCTTAATTGTGAACACAAATTTAACATATTAGGCATATAGTGTCAAGGCAGCAATACGACAAATCTAACCAAAACGAGGTTTTGATATAGAAATATTATATTAAAGAAGAAGTTTAAAAATTGAGATATACTTAATTTTATATAAAACTAAATAATCTGTGTCTGTTCATTGAAGATATTTATAAAAAATAGTTTAGGGGTATGTAGAAAAGTCATACGATATTATTTTAAAATAAATTGTCTGTCTTTTAGTCTATTTGTACGCGCACATTTTTTAATCTACTGGATAAATTTGAATGTAACACTCTTATTTTGTGGCTAGTAGGCCTGTTCAGGACTTAACGTATAATCAATTTCGGAAATTGGAACACCTGATGTAGGACATTAACAGATCAGCTGTTAGCTAAACTATAAAGAATTAGGAAAATCCAACAACAAAATTTTTAGAGTAATGCGCATTTTCTAATGACATAAATTAAATGAAGACTAAAACTTCTCAAGAAGAACTATAGCAGTCCTGTTAATCTATAATATACCGTCAAAATATCGTCTGATAACAAAACTTTTTTTATGTGATGCCCATTTATTAAATACAGAAAACTAAGAAAAGTAAAAATCAGCCATAAGCCATGCGAAGTGGAAATTGATTTTATACGACTTACAAAGATTTAAGGATCACGCATCTTGCATAGCAGAGAGAACATACTCCACCACAATTTGAGATACTGTATGTTGAATAATGGAATTCATTATCGTGCTTTGCTTTACCAGGGTGGAAAAATGAACGCAATTCTAATATACCCGTTCACCTAAGTAATGATTGATTCCGCAATGAGTATACAAATGTAGTTTGACTGCGGTTATGATGGTCATGAAATAAGAAAAAATATAGCCCAACCAAAGAAGATTCAAATACAAATTTAAATTATAGTTACAGTACCATATGCTTAAACTTTTAGAATCTTAAATAAAATATTTGGCGAGTAGATAGAGAAAAGTTAGAAATATCAAGTAAGGCAATTAAGATCTTTAATTGATGAATATTATGACTCCGTAGAATATTTTGATATAATCACCACACGTTAATCTGTGATATTGGTATAATTTACTGAAAGAGTTCATCGTTTGTTTATAAATGTGGCAGTCATGAGAATTTTTAATTTTGAACTGATGTAGTATTTAAGAAGTGAAATGTCATCAATTATGAACTATTAACATTTATCCGATCTTCACATGTGTATATGTATATAGCCGAAAAAATGAAAGAAATTTTCAATTCGACTGTATTTTACATAACTTTTTACTGGGTGAATCAATTTTGATAATATTTTAAACTAATAGCTAACCAAAGTAAACTCTGACGAGCAGTTTTTGAGTCTGTTATTCGTAATAATTGTTCTTTTTAGTGCATTTTATTTGAAGTGAGTTTTCTTTTTTTGCTAAGTGATTTTTTTTTATCTTTACGCTGTAACCCGCATATAGCAGGGTAGGCAGAGGGAACCAGAGAACCTAGTATTAAGATACTCCATTCTCTTTCAACAATTCCGTTCCCCACTTTCCGTTTTTTCTTTGAATTGAGGCATTGCGTGTTGAGTGGCGGAACTCAACGCCGCGCTTTGCCTTGTTACCAAACCCAAGAATTGAAATTCTAAATTTTACATTTCCTGAAGTGGGAATCGAACCCACAACCTGTTTACAGTCGCACGCTTGTGCCTCTGGGCCACGACAGGCTATTGTACTCGTATTTCTTTCTTAATTATGCGCTAGATGAAGTTTTTTAACTTCATTTTTAATTTTGTTTTAATACGTTTACTTTTCATATAATGTGATCCAACAAGTTCCAAAAACTTGATCGTTAAATTGTCTAATATCCTATTTTATAGTAATTTTTTTTGTATATAATGTAACAAAATTTCAGTTTCAATTATGAAATAGATTGACGTGGATGTAAATCCATATCGTTCTATAATAATAACAACATACAAAATATTTCAATGAAAAGTTTTGTTAAAAGTTAAAAGTTAACAGGATAAGTATAGAAAAATTGCAGGGGCTTTTATTGAATTAATTTTACCACATTTGTATTAATTTTCATCTAAAATAGAAATACACTTTATTTTTTGTAACCCCTAACCCTTACAGGGAGGGAGTGATGGATGTCACAACCCTTAACAATATAATTTACTTTCTCGATATGCATTAAAGATATTTTTATGATTTTTTCTGTAAACATAATTGGTAATTGCTAACTAATAATAAATATAATATTTATTTTTTGGTAGGTATCAATTCAAAGGTTGGCAGAAGAAATCACCCCCAGAAAATCATCTTCATACTATTTATCAAATTGCAAAAATTCAGAAAAATAAATATTACACTGAATTCAAATTTCATATAGATATATTTAATATATACTGAGAAAATAAAGGTTGTGTGTCTATTAATCCCTTTCTGTAAGTATTAGGGACAAAAATTAAGTACATCATTATTTCAAAGGAAAAGCAATATAAATATGTTAAAATAAAATCACTAGAAGACAGTGCAGTTTAATGCTTATCCTGCTAGTCCCTTTAAATTATTGGGTTCATTTCTTTTTTAAATAAATAGTAAAACAAAATATTTTAGATTCGATGTACAATTTATTACAAAAGATCTTAGCACATTATAAAATTATTATTATAAAATTCAGTGACATTTAAAAATAATTACAAATTTAAAACAATGAGCACAATTAGAATAATTTCTTAGAAGTTAGAGCAAACGCAAACTCTGTTGATGTTGCAGCGTCCAAAAATGAACCCGAGCGCGTTGCACACATTGCGGCACATAGCGGCCGTGCACACCAGGTTGTTGCGCGGAGGTGCCAGTAAAGCCGCTTCGGGACTTAGTATGACTGGCGCTATGTCGGGATTTTGAATGAATAACACATCTGAAATATAAAAATTAAGAAATATTATATAAGTTTTTATGATGTATCAACGGTGATGGTAACGACGATGGCATGCAACAAAATATAATACAAAATTAAATATTAATTTAATAATAAAATAATTACCAGGTCTGACAATATTTTCGTCACACGTGACTGTTTCCAATACAGATAAAGCTACTACGATAGCGAAAATGAAAGAGAACACTTTAAATGCCATTTTGATTGTATGTATGTAGTTGTTAAACTGTACTTTCTGAATTGAATTTTCGGTATTTATACTATTTCATCAGTGATAATATTTGCTAATCTGTGATTATTAAGTATGTGGACTAGGTATCTAATATGCATTTAAAATACATTGATAATTTTTAATCAAATTAGGAGAAAATTTATCAGCGCCAAAACAATTATTGTTTTGATATACTACAGGTAGATAAGGATTAAAATCGAAATACATCGATTTAAATGCCTAACTTTGTGTTAAAGAAATATAGATTTTTTTAATAAAAGCTTACATTTCAGATTTTTACTTTTTTAGTAGAATTTTAGATATGTAAAAATAAATTTACGAAGCTTCCTAAATATATTGTTTGATGAACTTAAGATGCCAACAATTCATCATTTTTAAAGAAACCAGCTTCCATTAGCATAATGTTCACAGTTTAGAGATTAAAATATATTCTTGTAAGAGAATAAGGATCACATTACGCAATTTTTCAATTTTAAAAAGAATCTTTAATGTTCCGAGATCAGTATACTGGGTATGATCAATTACGAAGAGTATGTATCATGATTGCCCGTAACGGTAATTAGGATGAGCTTTATGACGTAACCTGTATAAAACTGTTCATTAAAATGTATGAAATGTTAGACTTATATGTCTCCAATTCTGGTTAGGTACATAGCGAGAACATAATTGAGAGGACATTCCGTTCAGAACTTTCCACAGAATTTCGAGGTTTTGCGTATTAAGTACTGTAATAGATAGCCTATTTTATAGCAATATCTTGAACGTAATTTTGTAAAAAATATTTTTGCTCACTACACTACTTCTACAGCGTTGATTTAGAACTATTACAACTGCACTACTGACTTTAACATCGGTGACCTAATATTCTAGTACATGTCCAAGTATGCATGATTTACTTATGATCTGTATACTTTTATCATCATTAAGATCGGCAGTATTTCATGTAAGTATTTTTTTTTTTTTTAACTTCACGCTGTATCCCGCATATAGCAGGGTAGGTAGAGGGAACCAGAGCACCTAGTGTTAAGATATTCCATTCTCTTTCAACAATTCCGTTCCCCACTTTCCGCCGAATTGAGGCTTTGCGTGTTGAGTGGCGGAACTCAACGCCGCGCTTTGCCTTGTTACCAAATCCAAGAAATGAAAATACTAAATTTTACATTTTCTAGAGTGGGAATCGAACACACAACCTGTCGCGTTTACAGTCGCACGCTTGTGCCTCTGTGCCACGACAGGCGTACTATATTATACGTAAGTACTATATTAAGATATTGATTAGATATCACCAATTATATTCAATTGATTTTAATTATAATAGGTCAATTAATCATGATAACAAAAAACAGCTACTAGAAGTCTCTTATCTTTATAAAAATAGAATATAAGTTAAATGTTAAATATTTATGTATATTTTGTTTATATTATTTCACAAATTTTTAAAATCACAACGAAAACAATCAAAATGTTAAACAATATTAATTACAATAAAACATGCCAAGATGTGCTAGATCTAATTCCAGTATCTGTGGAAAGCCACTTTTTAACAACATTTGACCTTTTAAGTTCTTTAACGACTCTTTTGAAATGTTGACATATAATTTTAAATTAAATTTTCTCAAAATTTCAATTATACATACATATATGTTTTCAATTATAATTTAATAATACATCTGACGCTAGTCACTATCATCGCTATTTTTATTTATGGATAACGGATGGCAAACGAGCAGAAGGATCACCTGATGTTAAGTGATTACCTTTGCCCATGAATATCTACAGCACCAGAGATGTTGTAGATGCATTGCCAATCTAGAGGACACAGAAGAAAGGGGAGGACAATGTAGTAATCCGCTATCGGAACCACCACATTTTTGAGAAAGGATTGGTGGGAAAGGGCAAAACCTGGCTTACATGCCATCGAACCGGAACACATCATAAGATATTTTGCGGTTCGTCTTTGACATGATGGTGGTCACGAGCCAGACGGAGGACGAACCTCCTACCACCAAACTACTGGGATACTCGCCTCTTACGGGACGCTACCCAGCGGCGTAGGGGAATTGTATTCTAACCCCGTCCCCTCAAAAGGGAAAACATTTACAGTTTACATTCGTAACAGTCGAAATGAGTTCCAAATGGAAAGGTGACTTATATAAAAATCTAAACAGTTAAAAATCTTACAACTTTTAATGATATCGACATTCCGAAACTAGAAAGTTTGATTAATTATAGTGAACTCTCTACGTACAATAAATATAAATAAGGTACTATCGCAGCATACTTGTACCTGCCTTGAATTTATTGTTTACTTTATTCAAAAGCTTAGATAACTTGCAATTAGATTCATTATCAATTTTTAAAGTAATAAAGACTCAGAATCAAAACACATCTAAGACTAACCGCAAAATATCTTATGATGTGTTCCGGTTCGATGGCATGTAAGCCAGGTTTTGCCCTTTCCCACCCATCCTTTCTCAAAAATGTGGTGGCTTATCAATTTATAGTAATCGTTGCCCTAAAACCTTAATTTATTTACCTCAATAATTATCTACTCTACAATACAAAGGGACAGTACCGGCGCTTTTGGAGCGTTCTTATCTTTAAAAAAATAATATATAAATATTAGAAAGCCGAATCTGAAATTATAATTGAAAATTCAACGCTAACATAGCAACATGTCTGCCAAAATCTTTGTACTTTTCGTCCTTATGTCAGTTGTACTCTTTGTACAAGCTGCACCGAGGGCTTCCTTGGACGTGGAGAAACCTGGTAAGTTTAAGATTTAATTTTTTTGGACAATATTTAAATACAGATTTGGAGATTAAGAAATTACTTCTTATTTATGCTCATATTAAAAAGGAGAAACACAATGGCACCTTCAAAATAACAATTTTCCTGGTTAATTGGCGGAAATCGGTGTAATGCTAAATTAAATATTGTCTGACTTTTATTTATTTATTTAATATTTTACAGACATTCTCTTCATACAAAACCCCGACTCGTTTCCGGTGATCTTAAGCCCAGCTGATCTACCATCAGTCGCTGAGCGCAACAACCTGGTGTGCACGGCCGCTATGTGCCGCAACGTGTGCAACGCACTCGGGTTCATTTTTGGACGCTGTGACATCAATAGAGTTTGCGTCTGCTCTAACTTTTAATGTAAAAGTGTTTTTAATTAAATATTATTAATATTTAGTAATTAAGAAAACTCAATTAACTGTGATTTAATAAATTGCTCACTTAATATAAAACTTTGTTTTGGTTTAATAATTAATTCCTTCTCTATGTTGTTATGAAAAGATCAATTCTATACTGTAACAAAACAGTAAAAATAGTGGGTCTGTAAACTGAAAGATATTATGAAAACGTAACAATTTATGATTTAAAAAAATGTCTGTTTGTCTGTTAATATACTGGACGGATAGGAATGAAATTTTATGATCTCACAGAAATCTTTTTTGTTGTGTAGCTAGTATGCATGGGCAGGGCATAGAATATAATTAATTTCGAAAAGGAACACCTAATATAGAACTATAACAGATCAGAAAAATTATAAAGAATTAATAAAAACCACCTTAAGTAAAATTGTTCAAATTTATGGTCATTTTCTTATGACAAAATAAAAAAGATCTGAAATTTCTGTTCAAGAACTATCCAGTATAACAGTCCTATAACATATAGGGAACTATAGTCTTAGTAAAAAAAAAATTGTGTGATGAACATTTTTCATTGATGTACCAAAATTAAAGGTCTGGAACATCTGATGAAGAATTATAATAGTGCAGTTAAAATGTTAGTAATAATAAAACGTTTAAAAGTTGTTAAGCGCGAGGGGTTATTCCTGTTGACAGTATCGTCAGATGTCTAACTGTTACTGTCAAGTAATAACGCAATTATTATGAGTTCGATTTCCAAAATGACTCCATGCTATGGTTAAAGCCATATGATATTAAGCTACTTTTTTATGGAAACGGATGATAAATAGAAACAGCGTGAGGGACGTGGAATGTATCCACGTATACGAAGTGACGGGTCGTAACTAATATAAAATATGTTGTAAAAGTTTTTCTTTCCGCGTCAATAACTTCGATGTAACCTTTGTAATCCATTTTAAAATTTTAGGTTGGTACCAAATACACCAAATTTTGAAACAAAAGTAAAAATCAGACTCACATAAACCATGCAAATTAGAGATTGCTAGTTTTGATCCTATATGTCCTTGAATTTGAATCATTACCCGGAGTTTATTACCGTGTTATTTTTTACCAAGGCGGAAAAGTGAAAGCAATTCTAATATAACCATCTTCATCATCACCATGCGCCTGAGTGGTGATTGAACCCGTAATGATTCTGTATATTGTCAAATGCAGTTTCACTATGGACGTAATGATCTCAAAATAAGAACTATAGACCAAGATTTAAATATATAAAATTTAAAAAAAATGTAAAAAGACGTTTGTGTGTTAAAGGTTATTACCTAATTAGTGATTTTATAAATGATAACACACCTTGGGAATGAAGTGCTCGCTCCAGTCTGTTTCAAAGGTATCATTGTCGTTAATAAAGAATTGTAAACCATTGTTGAATATAAAAAAAAAAAGTCCCGCTGAGTTTCTTGCGCCGGTTCTTCTCAGGTCTGAGGCATTAAATTTAGTAAACCGGTGGTAAATTGTTTGACGTTCAAAAAATGAAGCTTGTAACTTCTTATTTTGAATAAAATTATTTGACTTTATATTTAAATTGTTAAATTAAAGTATCATATACTTTGCATTTAAGAACCTCAAATAAAACAGATATATACGTCTAAATTTTTAATGGATATTTTTTGCAGAAATAGCCCAAAGTTTGATATGTCAAATAGGTCAATTAAGATCTTTAATTGCAGACTATTATGATTATTTTGATATAATCACCACACGATGCTCAATGGTATTGGCATAAATTTACTTCATCTTCTTCTTGGTGTCAATAAATTGAAATGCTCAAATGACGTTTTGCCAGTCTTTAGCCACGTTGACTGCATTTTGCAGTTTGACCAAGTTAGCGGAAAGACAAATTGGGACTAGATAAGTTAGTAAAACAGAGCATCCTCTAATCATTAATGCGGCTCATCATAAGCTACTCATAAGTATTTTCTTTTTTTTAACTGATTGTATAATTAAGAATTGAAATGTCATAATTTTTGAACTATTAACTATTAACGCCTGTCGTGGCGCAGAGGCACAAGTGGGCGACTGTAAAGCGACAGGTTGTGGGTTCGATTCCCATTCCAGGAAATGAAGCATTTTCATTTTCTGGGTTTGGTAACAAGGCAAAGCGCGGCGTTAAGTTTTTCCACTCAACACGCAATGCCTCAATCTGGCGGAAAGTGGGGAACGGAATTGTTGAAAGAGAATGGAGTGGAATGGACACTAGGTTCTCTGGTTCCCTCTACCTACCCTGCTATACGCGGGTTACAGCGTAAAGATAAATAAAAAAAAATAACATTTATCCGATTTTTATATTGCCCCTCCGAGCTACAAGTATATACATATATTTTTAACCGCAAAAAATTGAGGAGTTTTGACTGTATTTTTTATGTGTGTTACCGCATATTTTTTTACTGGGTGAATTAATATTGATGATTTCTATTAAAATGATAACTAGTACCCAGAGGCGACCACATGAGAATGGGTCCTATTTAAAATTAGTTAAGATCTCACGAGTAGTTTTTTTTATGTGTAATAATTGTACTTTTAAGTGCATTCTATTTGAAGTCGGTTTTTTTTTGTTAAAATGTTGATTATATAATTTTATATTTATTTATGTAATAATGCGCTTTGATGGAGTTTTAGAGTTTTTATATTTTGTTTTAACACGTTTAGTAAATTTTTCATGTAATGTGACGGCAAGTTCCAAAAATTAGAACTTTAAATTGTCTAACATCTTAATTTATAATCTCTGCAGTGACTTTTTGCATACATTGTGCGTAACAAAATATCAGTTTGATTATATCTAGTTTGTTCTATTTTTAATAAATAAAATAATATTTATTTTTTGGTAGATATCAATTCAGAAGTTAGCACAAAAAATCACCCTCAAAAATTAACTTCTCCTTTTTTATTATTTATCACATTGCAAAAATTCTAAAAAAATATCTTATATATTTGGCAAACAAACATGCTCAGTTCAAATATCATTTGAATTATGACCTCATAACTCCCTTCAATGTCTTCAAATTTATTAAAAATTAAGTGCATCATTATTTCATAGGTTTGCCTTCTATTATTTCACAGGTTTGCCTTTATAAATATGGAAAAATCATTAATAGGCAATGCAGTTTTAATGCTTATCCCGCTAGTCCCTTTAAGTTATTGGGTTCACTTCTTTTTTAAATTGAAATAAATAGTAAAACAAAATATTTTTAGATTCGATGTACAATTTATTACAAAAGATCTTCTTATCACAAATATAAAATTCTTATTACAAAATTCAGTGATATATAAATATATTTAAAATTTTAATATAATTAATACAATTAGAATAGTTTCTTAGAAGTTAGAGCAGACACAAACTCTGTTGACGTTACAGCGTCCAAAAATGAACCCGAGCGCGTTGCACACGTTGCGGCACATAGCGGCCGTGCACACCAGGTTGTTGCGTGGAGGTGCCAGTAGAGCTGCTTCGGGACTTAGTATGACTGGCGCTATGTCGGGGTTTTGAATGAATAACACATCTGTAATAAAAACAACAAGAAATATTATATAAGGGTTTATATTTTCAGGGTAGGCAGAGAGAACCTGTCAATTAGGTATTCTGTTTTTTACTTTGCACCCATTTCGAAAATTGGTTCATTTGTCTAATTAGATCGTACAGTAAACTATATTTATGATATAAATATACAGATATATTTCTACAGATAGTTTTTTACGAAAAGCACAACTATCTATTGTGCAGTGGTACACTTTTCTATGACAATGACATGACATGTTTTTTGGTGACAACGTTGGCGTTTTTATTGATATTACAACAAAATATAATATAAAATAAAAAATAATAAAGTAATTACCAGGTCTGACAATATTTTCCTCACACGTGACGGTTTCCAGTACAGATAAAGCTACTACGATAGCGAAAATGAAAGAGAACACTTTAAATGCCATTTTGGTTGTATGTTAGTTGTTAAACTGTACTTTCTGATTTGAATTTTCGATATTTATACTATTTTATAAATGATAATATTCACTAATCTATGATAATTATGTATGTAGATATAATACTAGGTATCTAAAATGCATTTAAAATAAATTGATAAATTTTGATCTAATTAGGAGAAAAGTTATCAGCGTCAAAACAATTACAGTTATGATAGACTACAAGTAGATAAGATTTATTTTTGTTTTTAAAAACTTATCTGCTTACGTTATGGAAAATACGGAATCTTAAAATAAAAATGAATTTTATTTTAACTTAGTATTCCTCAGCTGAATATTAGACTTATATAAAATAAATTTACTAAGCTTCCTTGATATAATTTTTGATAAACTTAAGACGCCAACAATTCATGATTTTTAAAGATAACAAAGCTTTCATTAGCATAATGTTCTCAATTTAGATATTAATTTACATTATTGTAAAAAAAATAGGCTTCATTTTACTCATTTTTTTAATTGAAGAGTTTTGATGCTCCAAGATGAGTGTAGTGGGATTTGTGGCAAGGTAAATTAATTATTAGAAGCATATAGCTAGATTGTCCGTAATGACAGTTAGGATGAATTTAGAACTTATGATATAAGAAATCTTTAGAAATACGTCATACGTTATCATAATCATACTACAGTTATTTACAACTGTTTACAAAGTGAGTAAATCAAATTAATTACCTTTTCAGCACGTGAATGTACGGGAAATATCTTTGATATTTTAGGTTTGTTAAGGTATGTTTCAAATATTTTTTTATATTATTACTTCAAATATTTTTGTTTACAGGTTGGAAGAGTGAATTTACAAATGAGTAAAGTTTTCTTACTTTTTTCCATTATATAATCACAAATTCATATTAAATTGTTATTAATAGTGACGCGTTAATAACGCGTTGCCTAGCAACGTATATGTCACTTTATATAAAAATGGACGTCAAGCCGTGGGAGTTTGTGAAACGTTTATTTTCTTAATTTAATATATTTTCTATGCATTATTATTTTTATATTATACACTCATGGTTCTGCCACTTTCCACTTAGGCACACATAAACAATACTTTTAACACACAAAGACTGATAGTGTGAACACTGATTACCAACGCGTTGTTTTCACTAGCACTTATTTCATAAACACTGTAACTTGAAGAGGACACTGCACTAGTCAAAATCTTTACGAAATCATTCAACAATCCGATACTAGGAAATTTAAATAATTATTATTACTTTATAGGTATAATATATATACTTGGTTTAATTTTGATGTTTCTATATTCTATAGGTACAAATAACATTAAAGCTGCAATACATGCTGTTGTAGTGCCATATCATTACTTGTTTATTTTATTTCAAAACATGGATAAGTTGCTTGCAATTTATTTATGTTTATTTTAAAAGTTTCGTTCTAAAAGTAATAACGACTCAGAATCACAACACATCTTAGAAGTAGTTTATCAACCTATGATAATCGTTGCCCTAAAACCTTAATTTATTTACCTCAATAATTATCTACTTCACAATGCAACGGGACAGTACCGGCTCTTTTGGAGCGTTCTTATCTTTAAAAAAACATTATATAAATATTAGAAAGCCGAATATGAAATTATAATTGAAAACTCAACACTAACATAGCAACATGTCTGCCAAAATCTTTGTACTTTTCGTCCTCATGTCAGTTGTACTCATTGTACAAGCTGCACCAAGGGCTTCCTTCGACGTAGAGGAATCTGGTAAGTTTAGATTTTTAGTTTTTGGAGAGCTTTTAAACATACATTTGGAGATTAAGAAATTACTTCTTATTTATTCTCATTATAAAAATAAGAAACAATGGCATCTCCTCTAAAATAATAATATTCCCGGTGAAGTGATAATTATTTATTAATTTTATTTTTTACAGACATTCTCTTCATACAAAACCCTGACTCGTTTCCGGTGATCCTAAGTCCAGCTGACCTGCCATCAGTCGCTGAGCGCAACAACCTGGTGTGTACGGCCGCTATGTGCCGCAACGTGTGCAACGCGCTCGGGTTCATATTTGGACGCTGTGACATCAACAGAGTTTGCGTCTGTTCTAACTTTTAATGTAAAAGTGTTTTTAATTGAATATTATTAAGATTTTGTATTTAATAAAACTCATCTTACTGTGATTTAATAAATTTGTTACTTATTATAAAACTTTGTTTTGGTTTATAATTCCTATTTAATTATACATGAAAAATATTAATATATTTTAATAACAAAAAAAAAACCATCTGAGATGGTAAATGCCATTTTTATAATTCATACTAAAATATTTATAACGAAAATAAATATTGACTTGTTAACATTTTCTTCATATATTATTTTATTGTTATTCGTCGTCCATTAAATTTTTGAGTTCTTCTGAAGTCATTTAAAAGACTTAAGTGTTAAGGCAAAGTGACAAATGTTCAAGTTTATGCAAAATGAGGTTATAATATGCAAAAATAGGAAATCTATGTATATATCTTATATACTCAAATGACATACTAAAAAAGTGTGTCTGCTTATTCAAGATGTTTATAAAAAAGTTTAGGTCATAATAATCATAGAATGTGAATATATAGAATGTGAATAAATAGTAATACTCTTTAATTCTGTATACAGTCAAATCCGGTTTCACTAACATATGCTGTAGACTGACATGATGGCCTCGAAAGAAGAACTATAGACCAAGATTTAAACACATTGAAATTATTGTTAAGTTAGTAGTTAAGTATCATATACCTTATCTTCTCGAACCTCAAATAAAATATTTAGCGAGTAGATAGACAAAAGTGAGAGATATCAAGTAAGCTAATTAAGATCTTCTTTAATTACAGAGTAGTATGTAGAACCCTGTAGAATATTTTGATATAATCACCACTCGTTGGTCAGTTTTGTTGATATAATTTACTGGATAATTTTTTACAGAATGAATCAACAGTGATTATTATTTTTTTAATATAATAACAATATCTCTGATGTGATATCATTCAAATTTAGTTAAGGTCTAACAAGTAGTTCTTGAGCTATTCGTAATAATTGTACTTTTTATTGCATTTTATTTGAAGTCAGTTTTCTATTTTATTAAAATTTTAATTATATAATAGGTAATACAATTTAAGCCTTTTTATGAAAGGGTAAAAGGCGATACAAACCACAAATAAGATATGCTATGTTTTTGTCAAGAATGCTGTAGTCAAAAGAGCTTTGCGGACGTGGGTTGCTCGGTTTAAAGCTTACGACCTTGAAAATCAAGAATGCTCAAGTAAGCCGTCAACGACAGATGAAGATATGATTCGAATAGAAATCGAGAATTCTCCTCTTGAACAAGAGCGTCAACAAAATGTGAATGGGAAGGACGTCGAGTTTCATAAGGACAACGCGTGACTTCATATGTCTTTGAGAATTCGACAAAAAGTGGAGATTTAGAGGTTAGTTGGGATGTGTCACTCTATACACCTTATTCGCAAGACCTTGCTTGCCCTGCTTTTCCAATTAATACAAAATTCCCTTAGTCAAAAAAAAATTGACACCTTGATTGAGATAAAAACTAATTCAGGCTTTTTTTGCCTAAAACCTCAAAGGTGAAAAATTTTCTAGATGCAAGAAAAATATAGAGAAAGGTTGTGAAATAAAATGAGACGTATAACATTTAATAAATGTTTACCAATATTTAAGTGAGCTACGTTTGATTTTTCCTAAAAAATCCTACTCTGGTGGATTTTTATATTTTTTATTTAAACGCGTTTAATATAATTTTCATGTAACGTTGCGACAAGTTCCAAAAACACGAATTTCAATTTGTCCTGGTGGACAAACACTTTATATATTCTGCAGTATTTTTTTTGTATTCATGATATTTTAGTCATCAGTTACAATTTCATATAAAAATAGTTTTTGTTACAAAATATTTCAATAAAACGGGTCTAGCAGGAAAGCATAGAAAAACTGCATTAAATTTTAATGAATTAATTTCACCACATTTATATTGATTTTCATCTGAAATACACATCGATACAATTAATTTTATGTTTCTAGCTCTGACAGGAATTATAGAGGTCACAATCTTTAAAAAAAAAGTTATTTTCTTCGTATGTATAATTTTTACGATTTTTTTGTAATTTTAATATGTAATTGCTAATTACTGAATAGATATTGTATGTATTATGGTACACGGTGTATATATACGAGTATATTTATCATATTGCAAATGTAATTTGAGCAATGATTCTAGAACTCTCTGTAAAGGTTAGGAACAAAAAAATAAGTGTCTCATTATTTCAAAGGTTTTCCTTCATTCCAATATACTTACTTACTTACTTAACTTCACGCTTGTCCCTAGCGGGGTAGTCAGAGAGAGCGGAGCCCCAAACACTACGGTCCCTGCATACCTCTTTCGCCTCGTCCACACTCATTAACCTCTTAATACATGCCCTCCGGGGAGTCTTCATGCTTTTTACGTGACCTTCCTCCAGTATCATTGATATTGTATTCTCGAAGGTCAACCGAAGTCTCCCCCTGCCTCTCTTACCGCTCACCTTTGCTTCACATATCTTTCCAATATAAATATATATAATAGTAAAATCAAATCACTAGAAGTTTTTAATGCTTATCCTGCTAGTAACATATCTAATTATTGAGTTCTTTTTTTTTAATTGCAACAAAATAGATAGTAAAACAAAATATTTTTGATTCGATGTACAATTTATTACAAAAGATCTTTTATCACAATTATAAAATACTTATTACAAAATACAGTGATATATAAATATAATAAAAAATTGAATACACTTAATAAAATTAGAATAGTTTCTTAGAAGTTAGAGCAGACGCAAACTCTGTTGATGTTGCAGCGTCCAAAAATGAACCCGAGCGCGTTGCATACGCTGCGGCACATAGCAGCCGTGCACACCAGGTTGTTGCGCGGAGGTGCCAGTAGAGCCACTTCGGGACTTAGTATGACTGGCGCTGTGTCAGGGTTTTGAATGAATAGCACATCTGAAATAAAAGTATAAATATATTGATAATAAATTTATTCGTAGTTTAGATATATTTTAAAGATGATAAAGATTTCATCTATTTTATCAGATAAGACAAATGGATAATTATTTCAAACACAAATATATAAATATATTTTAATAAGTGTTCATTTTTGATAAAACAACTATTAACTGTAGAGTGAGAAATTTTCTTCATCAAAATAAATATGAATAACACTAATTACCAGGTCTGACGATATTTTCATCACACGTGACTGTTTCGAGTACAAATAAAGCTACTACGATAGCGAAAAAGAATGAGAATACTTTAAATGCCATTTTGATAGTAAGTTAGTTGTTAAACTGTGCTTTCTGATTAGAATTTTTGGTATTTATACTATTTCATAACTGATAATATTCACTAATCTATGATAATTATGAATGTATATGTAATACTAGGTATCTAATATGCATTTAATTTAAATTGATAAATTTTAATCAAATTAGGATAAAAGTTATCAGCGTCAAAACAATTCTAGTTTTGATATACTACAAGTAGATAAGATTTATTTATGTTTGAAATTGAAATTTCAAAAAAATTGAAATTTTGAATATCTATACAATTTCATACTTTTTTTTTTTTGCTAATCTAAGTTTTCGATATATGTAATACATCTATTTGTAATATGCATTTAAAATACATCGATATTTTTTATCAAATTAGGGGAAAAGTTATCAGCGTCACAACTGCAAGCGAATGAGAATTTTGTTTGTCGTATACTACACTAAATAATTTGGCCAATTTTAGTCCAAAAAACACATTTAGAAATAAGCAAATATATTTGAAATTAATATATTAACAAACCTATAATATCAAAGATACTTTCTGTACATTCACGTGTTAAAAGGTAATTAATTTGATTTACTCACTTTGTATACAGTTGTAATTAACTTTAGTATGACTTCGTTAACGTACGACGTATTTCCAAAGTTTTCTTATTGCATAGCATCTAAGTCTTAGGTGTTTTTGTTAAAAGTTAAACAGAAAATTTCTCTTTGTTACTTTTTTTTAACTTCACGCTGTAACCCGCATATAGCAGGGTAGGCAGAGGGAACCAGAGAACCTAGTGTTAGGACACTCCATTCTCTTTCAACAATTCCGTTCCCCACTCATTTACTTCCCTGTTCACAACTCGTTGTTACAATGTTTAAAATTTGAATTATGTACTTTTTACGGTTGTTATCATTTATTTTATTTATTTTGAATAGTAACACAGTAACAAGTATATAAGAATATCAACGTAGGTTGATAAGAATGTATAGCTTAATTTTGTAAAGCACTTGGACAGGTTGCAAAGGACGCGGGTTCGAATTCTTCTTGGTTTTTGCTTTCATCCGTTTCTAAATTATTTTTCTTATTCTAAGTGTTCCTCGAAGGAATGCTAGCATGCTGTAAAACCAATTATATTAAACAATTATTCCCATTTATTTTCAATTTCATTACTCTTTAATTAGAGTATAGATTTAGAACTATTACTATTGTAGGTACTGCGAATGAGAATTACCTTAAAACCACTTTACCTACGTGACTTAATATTTAAAGTGCATACGTATGAAATATATGTTTACAATTTCTCTTAGTTACTACGCACAAACTTATCGTTTTAAAATCATCGATAATATTTCATGTAAATACTATATCAATATATAGATTAGATATGATTAACTAAATCCAGTTGATTTTATTATAATAGGTCAATTAATCATTTTTACGATACATGATAACAAAGATCAGCCACTAGAAATCTCTTATCTTTGTAAAAATAAAACATATTAAAACGTATGTTTTGTTTATATTTTCGGCGAATTTGTAAACACACCATCAGAATCGTCAATATATTACGCACTATTAAATATAAGGAAGATATGTTTCATTTTTGGATTTTTGCAGTTCAATTTTTTAATAATGATTTAACGCCTGTCGTAGCGCAGAGGCACAAGTGTGCGATTGTAAACGCGACAGGTTGTGGGTTCGATTTCCACTCCAGGAAATGTAAAATTTAGCATTTTCATTTCTTTGGTTTGGTAACAAGGCACGCGGCGTTGAGTTCCACCACTCAACACGCAATGCCTCAATTCGGCGGAAAGTGGGGAACGAAATTGTTGAAAGAGAATGGAGTGCGTAGCACTAGATTCTCTGGTTTCCTCTGCTTACCCTGCTATATACGGGATAGCGTGAAGTTAAAAAAAATGATTTAAATGCATATTAATTATTAAAAATCTAAAAATTACTTTGTTTAGCTATTTTGTTAAATGAAATTTGTAATTCCAATATTCTATTCTATTAAAGATTGTTAGAAAATTTTCAATGTGCTAAAAATATTGTACTCGTTCTTCAGTTTTTTGTACTATAATATTAAAATCATGTAATTGTATTCTAATCCTCCATCTCTTTTCGTAACATTACAACTTATAGCTTAAGTCGCTTAACACCCTTTACACGAAAATTTTCACCGTAATCTTTAAACAAAATTTTCTCGAAATTCTAAATTTAGGACATTCTACCTTAAGCCACGTATGTCTTAAATGGGAATTTAAGTTGTAAATAAACTTTTAGGAATTATAAAGTATTAGAGCCTTAAATGATTTCGGTTTCATACTGTTAGCATAATTTATTTAGAATAAGATTAAATTTAATATTATTTTTAATTTTAAATACACTGTTGAATCATTCAAGGCGACGTATTGTTACAATCACAGCTTTTTTTATCTGTGGTTCCCGCCAATACCTAGCACATTCGCGGGAAAAAAGATCATTGCGTCATTCTCTGGAGTGGAAGAAAGGGAGGCAGGATCTTTTGATTGTAATATGGATTGAAGTGATATATGAAATTGGATAATATTGAAATAAAATAATTGAAAAACTAGTCTTGTCTAATTTGTTGGTTAACGCCAACAATACTAATTCATAAGTTATACTTAACTATATGTACAACTTTGGTGAATGGACCGACGGTCGTGGAAATCTTTGGAGGAGGCCTATGTCTCACAGCGACCCATACACAACTGAAACGAGAACGATGACGACGATATGTACAATAAACATATTTTTTTCATAATTATAAGAAAATATGGCTACAACATTATAGCAACCAGTGCATTATTTGTTTACTTTGTTCGAGCTTAGATAAGATATATTTAAGTTTTAGATATAAACGTTATAAACTACTAAATCATAACACATCTCAGAAACAACTTATCGTAATCGTTGCCCTAAAATCTTAGTTTATTTACCTCATTAATTATCTACTTACAATGCAACGGAACAGTACCGGTGCTTTTGGAGCGTTCTTATCTTAAAGATTTCATTATATAAATATTAGAAAGCCGAATCTAAAATTATAATTGAAAACTCAACGCTAACGTAGCAACATGGCTGTCAAAATCTTTGTACTTTTCGTCCTCATGTCAGTTGTACTCTTTGTACAAGCTGCACCAAGCGCTTCTTTGGATGTAGAAGAATCTGGTAATTTTATGATTTTATTTTCTTCTTGATTTTTCTTGATAGTATATTTTAATATAAGGAAGCTCTTATAGCTTCCTATACATTAACGTTACAAGAAGAAGAAAAATAATGACGCTTTCTATATATCTTATCCACTAAAAAATTTGTTTGCCTGGTAAAAACCAAGGTCACTCTAAAGCCACATAAAATTTTATTTAACCTTCATTTATTCCTTTTTTGTTACAGGTGTGCTCTATATACGAAGTCCCGACTCGTTCCCGATTATTCTAAACGATCTCCCATCGGACGCTGAGCGCAACAACCTGGTGTGCACGGCCGCTATGTG
>JAKGSA010000407.1:0-63700 GCA_033558755.1 Philaethria dido
TACATCGACGTAAAACCAAGATAAATATATACGCCACGAAATTGGAAAAAAAAATCTTCGATTTTTAGTTTATCTATATGACTCTTGCATTTTTACCTTATAGTGACAACTTAGAGCAGAATCAAACTGTTGTTCATTTTCTGCCAATTTACGGGCATTATAGAATGACCATCATAAACTGATATTCAGAACTGAATATTATATACTGACCATAATGGACTGACAATTATTAATTGACAATTACAGACTGACTGACTGACTGACTGACTGACGATTATAGACTGACTAATATATTTTTGATTTGATATTGGCAAAGTGATGTGTGCTCAACTGGCACGCTGTAAGCCATTAATAAAGTATAATAATAATATTTTGGAAAACTAGTAACTGGAATTCGAACCCGTACAGCATGACGGATAACCGCATAAAGGTTTGAATAAAATGTCTCAAATTTGCTTAAATTTTCTTTGTATGGGTAAAAAATTACGTTAAGGGGTAAAAGAGAAAGCATTCATTTATCACTGGGCTTTCTGTTTACTCTGCACAGTAAGAGCTTAGGGAAAAAAAATATAAAACTCATATATTAATTGTAAATATACTCGTATATTAAACTGGCTTTTTTTGGATTATCTTATTATCGGTACTGTAACGTATTAACATCTATCGTAAATAAATATTATCTGATGAGCACTAATACTAAAATCAGCAATTATATTTAAACACTAGCAATAAATAAATCACTTATCTTTTGTTTTTTAACCAATTTCACAAAAAGGAGGATTTTCTCAATTAGACTATTTTTAAGTGTGTGTTACCGCAAAACTTTTTACTGCGTGAACAAATTTCATGTTTTTTTTTTAGATAATAGCCAGTGTTTCCAATGTAATCCCATTTAAAATTAGTTAAGATCTGACGAGTCGTTTTTGAGATAATAATTATCTTAAATTAAATTAAATTATTTTTTTTTAGCTTCACGCTATATCCCGCACATAGCAAGGTAGGCAGAGGGATCCTGAGAACCTAGTGTTAAGACACTCCGTTCCCTACTTTCCGACGAATTGAGGCATTGTGTGCTGAGCGGCGGAACTCAACGCCGCGCTTTGCCTTTGTTTCATTTAAAGCCGGTTATCTTATTTTGGTAAAATCTTAATTCATCGTCATAATATTATCTAAATTTATCCTTACTTGAAGTATCTTGACACAAGCTTGCCAGGAAATGTTTCATTAGAGGATTTGCGGTACGATGTTAAGGTGCCACTCAGTAAAAAGAAGCAGTCGGTAAACATCCAGCCAGCTCTACACCATGACAGCAAGGGCGATGAAACGATCTACAAAAAAAATTATTGATAATATAAGAATGTAATATGTATGTATGTATGTAATGTCATAAAACATATTATTTATAGATTTTATGATGAATATCGGAATTGAACGCCGCGCTTTGTAGCAAGACGCGGCGTTGAGATCCGCCACTCAATAGGCAATGTCTCGAAGTCAAAAAATGGAGAACACAGTGTCTTGACACTAGGTCGGTAGGTAGGTCTCTCTGGCTACTTTGCTATGCAAAATAAAGCATGAAGGCACAAAAATTTATAAAATGATATAAACACAATACTACTTAATTATTTTAAAATAACTCTATTCATTATATATTTCTATATAAAGGAGCATTAACTGACCAGTTGACTAGTTCCCACACTTCATTCTTCTTCAGTCTTCAAAATAAAAAAAAATAGATAAATGAATAATATAATACCAACACAGTATAATCTTCATGATTCGGTATAAAATATATGCTAATACTGATACAAGCCAACATAAAGTTCCTGAATTAGAACCTAATATTTAGAAGGTACTTCTTCTCCTCCCACAGAACCTTGACAATATCCATGCTATAACTTGAAATAACGCCTGTCGTGGCGCAGAGCTACAAGCGTGCGACTGAAAACGCGACAGGTTGTGGGTTCGATTCCCACTCCAGGAAATGTAAAATTTAGTATTTTCATTTCTTGAGTTTGGTAACAAGGCAAAGCGCGGCGTTGAGTTGCGCCACTCAACACGCAATGCCTCAATTTAGCGGAAAGTGGGGAACGGAAATGTTGAAAGTGAATGGAGTGTCTTAACACTAGGTTCTCTGGTCTCCTCTACCTATCCCGCTATATGCGGGATACAGCGTGAAGTTAATAAAAAAAAAAACTTGAAATAAAATCTTATATCATCTTGTATAAAGTATTTAACAAAAGCCTTTAGAAAACGATTCCTTTAATCCTTTTATTGAAATTCTCTTTCAAAGCTCTATTAGCCAATGAACTTTGAAACACGATGAAATCTATTTAGAAATGTTTATTACTACATTTACAATATAAATTAGCCAGCTTTACTCCGTACTGTTCAATTTCCTCGAAAATTGAATGAAAATGAATAAGCGCCTAGCTAATTTTATTAGCAAAAATTTATTTGCTCGGAATTGAAATTATGGATATATTTTTCTTATTAAATGTTTCTTGTCTGATAATCTAGATCTATATAGATATAGTTTTGACATGACTGTCAAAACTATATCTATATATATATATTATTTGATTGATGATTTAGTTTTGACCCACTTCTTGTTGTTTGATTTCACATAAATATTAGTACTAGGGATGAGACCGATATATCAAAACGTAACTAAAAACGGTTTAGACTCTTATATCATATCATATCGATATGTAAATGATCATATCTGATATCAAATAACTACACACAATACGTAACGACAACTCGGCGATGAGATATGAAAACTAAATTGTAACAAAGACTAAATTATAACGAAAACTATCCCAACACAAACTCGATATCTGAAAACGAATATGATATCGGATATGAAAACTTCATATCCGATATGTAACCGTTACAGCTAAAAAACGAAAACGCCCATGTCTAATTAGTACATTTGTCTGTATACTATAACAAAACAATATTTTGAAATCATGAACATCATATACAAAGAATATGATGCCAAAAACACTTTAAGGCGTGTTAATTGTTACATTTGATAAAAGGCTCTCTGTTCTGATTAAACCAGGTCTTAATCTCTGGCATCAATTACATAATATGTCGACAGTAGGTGGAAAGTACATAAACTTACTAGAATGCCTGGTTTCTTTCTGAATTCCCTTGCCCAGAAATTTTCATTGGATTAATCGCATACATTTTGGTACTTTTAAAATTATAGAAAATATGAGCAGGTAACGTCGTCTCTAAAATGTATTTTGAAATTATACAAGAAAAAATTAGAAATATACGATTAAGTTATTTTTATTTAAAAACAAAGATCTTATTAAAAAATACTAATTAATTGTAAAATTGTAATTACCATTGATTTGATATGAGCATAATATAATATTCGTTACCAATACATCTAAAATTATACACGTTGTTCATACTAAATATTTTTCAATAAAAAAAGTCACGAATACAAAAAAAAGAACGATAATTAAGTAAATTTAACCAATCACAATTTCTGCAATTCAAACATAGAGACAAGCCAAATAATCGTGTTGACTGTATTGGAAATTTGCCAGTAGTAATAAACAACACATGCTTGTTCGGCAATCTATCAACTATAAAATTTATTACTTTGATACCTACAAAAAAGAATTCGTTGGTTAATATTTGGAATTTCTATAGCAACTAAAACACAGCAAGTGTTTTCTTGTAGAATATTTACATATTTTTCTCTTATTTCAAGGTATTAAATGCCTAAAACGTAGTATTCATTACATATCAAAAACGCATTTTATTAAAAAAAATATATTAAAATAAAAGATTTTGTTTCTAGCTTCACGCTGTATCCCACACTAACTAGGGGTAGGCTAAAAGGCGGACCAAAATTATTTAGACACTCAGAAAGATTTCTCTTTTATCAGATTCCCCATTTTCCGCCGGAAACATAACATTGCGTGCTGAAGCCAGCGGAACTCAACACCGCGCTTTTCTCTTGTTACCAGAGAAGAAATGAAAATACTAAATAATATTTTTAATATTTTCATTTCCTGAAGTGGGAATCGAATCCACAACCTATCGCATATACAGTCGCACGCTTGTGCCTCTGCGCGACGACAAGGACTCAACGCCACCCATGTGGATATTTAAGCAAAAAATTGTAATTATAAGTTGGTAATGCTTTACTTACTCGATTCAGTATATTACTCAAAGAAGCACTAAAGTGCAACTGCTAAACTCTAGTCACATGTAAGTACAGTTTGTATGTACATATATCCATAGTATGGTATGAATGTATATCCATACGGGTGTGAAGATAATAGTCGATTTGCATTTACAATGTTTTCTACTAAATTTAATATATATTAGGAATTTGTTTTTATTAAAAAATATGAATAAATGGCTGAGCTAAAATAGTTTACATGAATTAAGTATTTTCAGGTAAGAGAAATAATACTCTGAAAAGAGTTTTTAATTTTTGATTTTACAGTTTTATACACCTGATATATAAAATCAGTTGTTTCAAAAGTTATAATTCCAAATATTTAATCAATGGGTAATTCCATAAAATTAGTTTCATCGCTAAAACCAAATATCCATAATTTTAATAGAAAATAAATTACCCATCATGTAAACAGCTAAAAATCAACTTAAATATTATTGATATTTAGAACTGTTAACATACTGTCGTGGTGCAGAGGCATAAGCGTGGAAACTGTAAGCGCGACAGGTTGTGAGTCGATTCCCACTCAGGAAATGGAATTTTAAAATTTCCTGGGTTTGCAGTAACAAGGCAAAGCGCGGCGTTGGGTTCCGCCACTCCAGCGCAATGCCTCAATTCGGCGGAAAGTGAGGGGAACGGATTTGTTGTAGAAAACAGTGTCTTAACACTAGGTCTCCAGGGTTCCACTACTTTACCACCCTGCTATTTGCAGGGATACACAGCGTGAATTTAAAAAAAACTAATAATACTTAGAACATTAATGCTTAGCGTAAAATTAAGATTATTCTCTTTTGTTATACACTTATTCGGTATAATTTTTATACATAAAAGAATATAATGGTACAGTCAATTTTCTGGCCGGATTTCCCCATAGTAGTAGCATACGCAGATCTCAATTTCTGCCCAAAATCAAAAACATTCCTTGTTAAATAGTGGATATAAAGCATCACACATTATGTTATCCAGTGGAGAGAAATAACTAAAATTTAAATAAAAATTCACTTATGCTACTACTATATGATTTACAAGAATACTAACGAAGACTCTAATGACCACCTACATGCAACTTTGCCATGAACCACAGATCAACCAACAGATACTCTCCGTCAGGGCCCATTGGATTGGCAAAAACACTTAGTATGAAAATTAAAAAAGCGTGCTAAAGTCGATCGCAATGAGTCACTGTGGACACCCACTGCCCAGCAGTAAGGGACGTAGGAACATAACTACTAACTAACTACTAACGAAAACATGAAAATAAAATTTAATTTTAATCAATTCACCGAATGGGAATGAACCCACAACCAATCCCGCATTTACAGCCAGACAGTGTCACTACACCGCATTAGCCTCTATTAAAATTAACCAATAATTATAATGCTTAAATTGGTCGAATCAATCTTCAAACTTATAACATACCTCAACAAACTGTACTATGCGGTTCTCGTATAAATAATTGCAGGTTGAAAATAGCTACATACAACGAGAACGAATTGCTGCTAATATTTAAACAGGCGTAAAACGTAAACACTCATTAATGTTATTTATTTAATCAAGACTCTGTAAATAACATTTGAACGTAAATATTTGAATAAATATAACATTACGAAATTCTTTAGCAATCTTCTTTTTTACTGTACACTTTTCTTTATATATTTATATAATTTAGTTTTTTTTTTTAATTTTTTAGCTTCACGCTGTATCTCACATATAGCAGGGTAGGCAAAGGGAACCAGAGAACCTAGAGCTAAGGCACTCCATTCTCTTTCAACAATTCCGTTTCCCACTTTTCGCCGAATTGAGGCATTGCGTGTTGAGTGGCGGAACTCAACGCCACGCTTTGCCTTGTTACCAAACTCAGGAAATGAAAATACTAAATTTTACATTTCCTGGAGTAGGAATCGAACCCACAACCTATCGCATATACAGTCGCACCATTGTGCCAATGAGCCACGACAGGCGTGTGTTGTTACTTATATAACTTATATTTATGGTTTGGATGTAATAGTGTGAAGAGTAGGAAAACTCTATCTGCTGTATAACTTTAAACCAAGATATAAGCCAATAGACTTAGAAAAAGACCAAAAAATATATATTTATAAAAAATATTGTCATCACATTTTTTAGGTTTGCAAGTAATTTGCGTTTTACAAAAAATTGTATGAGAAATTTCAAAACGAAATTTGTTAAAGCCTTATTGCTATATTTGCATTTTATTGGAAACACTAACGAACTACACTGTTTTATCAGTAAACATTCTAACCGAAATCAAAAAACATCGTGTGCGCTTTCATAAACGATGTTCGTTATAATCCTTACTAATATTATAAAAGCGAAAGTAACTCTATCTGTCTGTCTGTCTGTCTGTTACGCTTTCACGCCTAAATCAGTGAACCGATTTTGATGAATTTCGGTAGGAAGATAAAATTGTACTTGGGAAAGGAAATAGAATACTTTTTATCGCGAAAAAATGGTAGAAGGGAACAAAATAAGGTTATTTATCAAACTTATTGTCAAACATAAAATCATGTAAAATTGTTCAACTGTTGACAATTTTCACATGTGGGTTCGATCACCACTCCAGGAAATGTAAAATTTAGTATTTTCATTTCTTGGGTTTGGTAACAAGGCAAAGCGTGGCGTTGAGTTCCGCCACTCAACACGCAATGCCTCAATTCGGCGGAAAGTGGGAAACGGAATTGTTGAAAGAGAATGGAGTGTCTTAACACTAGGTTCTCTGGTTCCCTCTGCCTACCCTGCTATATGCGGGATACAGCGTGAAGTTAAAAAAAAATAACAAAAAAAAATGTAGATAATTAATTGGATAATTAACACTAAAAATACATACCTCACTCAACTTGACGCGGTTTGTATAAGGCGTTAAGGCGACAGGTAGAAATTTATGAGCGACTAGAAGAGCCAACGTGGCGATAGCACGCAAGCCATGGATACAGGCAATTTCATCTTTGTTGACTGGCGCTACCAATTTGCTAAGTGTGTTGTATAGAGAGAACGGACTTATAATTCCATCTGGAAAAAAACAGAAATATACTTTTAGCAACGCTGGAACAGTGAAACCATTTAATCATCGTTGAATGGTTATGGGTGCACTTCGAATGATGAAAGTGTTTTATATTAACTATAAGAATGTTGGGGTCGTTATGGCGCAGTGGAATACGGTGTGGGTTCGATGCCTTGAGTGGACAATTAAAAATTCTAATAGTATAAAATGTCTTAGTATTCTATTATTTTTTTTTTAGTTTTATAAAACGCGGCGATGAGTTGTGTTCCCTAATATATGTTTAATGATTTCTATCCTCTCACATTATTCTAAACCTAATCAGTCAATAGTGATTTCGTTCTCCACTTTTCGCCTATTTAAATATACTAGTGGCCCCGGTGACGCGTTAACAACGCGTTGTCTTTAGCTATGTATGTACATAATTCTGCACCTCTTCTCTATATAAACTATAAGTGTGCCAAATTTCATGCTCCTCCGTCCGCGTAATTTTCGTAAAAAGGGGTACTAAGTTTTTGCTTCACTTATTTATATATAGATTAAAAAGCTATTTTATTAGTGTATTTCTCACGAATTTAAAAAAAAAAAATAGATACATACATATATAAACTTCGGGATACGTCATATAAACCCACATCGAGTAATAATTAAAAAAAGACGAAGATATATATTTTAAATTACTGCTGGCGTTAGCAGTCGTGGCGCAGAGGCACAAGCGTGCGACTGTGAACACGTCAGGTTGTGGGTTCGATTCCCACTCCAGGAAATGTTAGTATTTTCATTTCCTGGGTTTGGTAACAAGGCAAAGCGCGGCGTTGAGTTCTGCCACTCAACAGGCAATGCCCTAATTTGGCGGAAAGTGGGGAACGGAATTGTTGTAAGAGAACGGAGTGTCTTAACACTAGGTTCTCAGGTTACATTACGGGATACAGCGTGAAGTTAAAAAAAGAAACTGCTAAACACGATTTCTTTCCAAAGTAGTAAGTCCACCGTTATATGAATAAACAATACAATGCTTAATAAATTACGGGATGCAGTTAACATAACCGCCGTCACAACAACATGTGAGGAAACCAGCGTGCGCAAACATATACATTATTTAATATGTAAAATTTAAATTTATCGTAATTTCACTTGTTCTTTTAATTTTTTATGGACTAACGTATAATAAAGTCAATGTATATACATATTCAAAGAAAACTCATCGAAAGCTTTTTTAATATATTTATTTGAATTACAATTGAAGGTAAAGCGATTAAGGCCATTCTGGCGCAGTGGGACAGCATCTACCTGTAAACGAGGTTGGTTGTGGGTTTGATTCCCACTCAGGGAAATGATTATATTTAAACAATTTTCAATTCTTTGCTCTGGAAATTTCCGTCGGCGTCAATTTCCGTCATTTAGCATTCAATGTCACGAATTTGGATAAAAAGCGACAAACGGTCATTATAAACAGTTTCATTATTATAGAATACTTATATATGTATTTATTAGTGTACATATTATGTAATAAGTATGTGTATGTATATGATATATATTTATTGCATATATTACTTATATAGTTATATATTTATTTTATCTACTATAGTATCTACTTTATATATCGTTCACACCCCCAGCCCCTTTCCCTTCCTTTATTTTCTATGCCTTAAGGTTGCCTGGAAGAGATCGCTGTTATAGCGATAAGGTCGCCTTTTGTACAATTTAGTTATTTTTGCTTCATGTCTCTCTTTTTTGTAATTATTATGGTACAATAAAGGATATTATTATTATTCATTCTGACTATCCTGCTATATAGAAAAGAACGTGAAACTACTAAAACCATAATTATCTTTATATTTTTGTGACTATATTTTTGACTAAGCTATGTACAAATGTTGTAAGCTTATGTTCATCGTAATTTATCATTTAAAACTTCAAAAGCCTGCCTAAAGCTGATTTCAACTGACGCAAAAGAATATGGAATAACTAGTATGAAATAAAATATCTAAAAATAGACATGAAAATAGCTTCACATAAAATTGTATTCAAAAAGCAATGCTAAGCACAACTACAACGACTTAGTTGATTCGACTTTGCCCATCACGTTGCCCTTTAGATCTATGAAAATGTAAACCTGCGTTAGTTCAGTAAACTCTATGCCTACGAAAATAAAAATATCATGAAAATTCAAGCGTAAAACTCGATGTGACGTAAAACTGTCGTCGTTCCCAATTTGCATAATAAATTATTTCGTTCGTTGATTTAGAAAGAAGTCAAGTTCCTAACTGGGGTTTTTGAGGTCTCTAAATTTATTTAATGTAAATACAAATTCTCATGGGACACCGACCACGTTAAGTCTTAACGACTTACAGTACACATTTAATGGTTTTACAAAGCTGTGTTTTTATTTACTTTTTACAAGCTACCCGCTCTCACATATTTTATGATACATAACCAATTTTTATGAATTACGTAGCAGGTAGCGTCATTTCGTGTAGGGTTTATGTGTCGGCGGAATGACGATGGTCACTCAAAAAGTCCTCGAAAATTGCTAATATGTTTACTTAACAAATTATCATTTAGGGTATAAATGCATTTTAATATTTAAAACACCTGCCGTTGCACAGAGGCAATGCGTGCGACTGTAAACGCGACAGGTTGTGTGGGTTTGATTCCTCACCCAGGAATGGATTTTTTTTATTTCCTGAGCTTTGTAACAAGGCAAAGGTGGTGCTGAGTTCCGCCACTCAGCACGCAATACCTCAATTCGGCGGTAAGTGGGGAACGAAGTGCTTTATTTATTTCTATTTATTTATTTAGCAATACGCAACTGAACGAAGCACACTGGTTTATTATAAATTCCTTTATAATCTCCAATGAAATTGAATCTTCTTTCTAGAGAAATTTATTACATGACATTTGTCAAGATTCAGGAATAACCATTTGACTTGCAACCTCTCAAAACTAACAAGATCTTTGTAGTTTTTTCACAACCTCATATACTTTTATGGTTTTAAAAAAAATTTTTGTATCAACAAAGTAGCAAGAAGTATATTAGAATCATGAAAAGATTTTATAATAATGTTTATAAAAATTGTGTTGAAGGAGAAGAGCGTCCAAGGTGGGAACCCTGTGGCACGCCAGAGGTAATTGGGATGTGCCAGGAAATGTAGCCCCTTTGACAGCAACCGCTTGAGTTCTGTTACGCAGATAGGATTCTAGCCACCTTAAAGATCACCATGAATACCTGCCTGTTTAATTTTATGAATTAACAATGAGTAGAGATATTTTTATCGAATGCTTTGGAAAAATCTGTGTTTAACACTAGGTTTCCCTCTGCATATCCTGCTATATGCGAGATACAAATGAGGCTATGTATGCTTATGAAATGGAACAAAACAGATAATTAAACAAAATATAGATATAACCTGGTAAAAATTATATTATATTTCTAAGGCATGGAATTAACGTGATGCTTTCTAGTAAAAGGTAGTGATTATTATAAAAGAAATTCTAAAGGTTTTTATAAGAGCAACTGTTGAGTTAATCGTTAGCTTTCTCAAAGGACTTTCCTTCAAAAAAGCTAGTTGTAGCTTTTAATAGAAAGATAATGAAGCTAATATTTTCATATTAAATGAAAAAGAGATATTATTAAATAATAGTAAGTTTAAGAATATCAAGCTTCAAAAGAAAATGAATTTAAAAGTATAATTATTACGAATTGCTCAAAAACTGTTTAATCAAATCTTAAGAGTGGGAATTTAAATGAGATCACAGCAGAAGCACTAGCTATCAGTGGCGAGGGGTGAAAATTTAGTGATGCCGATGCATATTTAGGGAAGCCGGTACATATATTTAGGGAAGCCGGTAATTTTTAGACAAGCCGGTATATTTACGCGATGACCTTTTTTTTAGGTCTCGTACTTGTACTTTGAAAAGTTAGCCAAGGCGGTGGGAACCGAGTTGTATGGACGCCTCGCCACTGTTAGCTATCATATAAAAAAATAATCATCAAAATCGGTACAAATATCCGGTAACACACATAAAAAATATAGTCGAATTGAGAACCTCCTTTTTTCAGAAGTCGGTTAAAACTTATACAGTTTCTCTAAAAACAATAAAAAATGAATTATATCTGTTATAAGGTGACCTTCGTACGGTGATTATGGCCCGACCTTTCTTTTTTTTGATAAAATCAAGAATAATAATTATTTGTAAAACTGGTTTGGTAATAAACGAAATTCGTATAATGAAAATTTGGCAACACAGTGACTTTTTCTTTTGAATTACAAATTATTATAAAAAAAAAAGAAAAAAAAAAAAGTAGTCCCGCTGAGTTTCTTGCGCCGGTTCTTCTCAGGTCTGAGGCATTAAATTTAGTGAACCGGTGGTAAATTATTTGACGTTCAAGAAATGAAGCTTGTAACTTCTTATTTTGAATAAAATTATTTGACTTTGACTTTGACTTTGATTCTCATTCTATATATTTTCGTTATCCTGATCGTCCCATTAAAGACGTAAGGTTTATGTTATGAAAATTTTATATTGTTCGGACAGGCCTGCAAGAGTTGAAAAAAATGGGCTAAAATAGAGACGGTAATAACACCATTTCAAATAACCAACTGTATGCTTCTTCTAGAGAATTTTAATTATAGATATACATTATAGAAAAACTTTTGCATTTGTCCTTTCATAGGTTGGTGCATTTTTGTATAACTCAAGTATAAGTATAACAACCTAGAAAGATGTAGAGTTCTATAAAAATATTGTACCATACCTACATATCACCTATAATATATCCATTTTCAGATTTGCATTCACAACTAACAAGAATCACGTTATCTTTGGATCTAAAAACTTATTTAATATTAACTTTATAATTATATAACATTTAAAAATAACAATAGTGAATAAAAATCTATACACGCGAAAGACAGCAAGCACCTGACATGCTAAATAATGGAAAATAGAATAACCGCACAGTATAATATATTATGGCTTCGCCACACAAAACCACGAAATCCCGTTGAAAAATGAGCCAATATTGCAAACTGCTCAGTGCTTTTGGCTTATGTTTATATTTGTACTAGCAAAAAGGCGACTACACACGAGGCATTTCTTTACAAGTCTATTAGTATAATTCCTTATGCCTCAACCTTAATGGAACGGATGTTTTGCAAATAAATGTTATTAAAAAATATATTGACGCCTGTCGTGGCGCAGAGGCACAAGCGTGCGACTGTAAACGCAACAGGTTATGGGTTCGATTCCCACTCCAGGAAATGGAATGTTTCATTTCCTTGGTTTGGTAACAAGGTAAAGCGCGGCGTTGAGTTTCGCCACTCAGCACGCAATGTCAATTCAGCGGAAAGTGGGGAACGGAGTGTCTTAACACTAGGTTCACTCTGCCTACCCTGCTATACGCGGGATACAGCGTGAAGCTATGTATGTATATTATAGTATATATTTACTCAATTTGAAATAAACGATTATTTTTTCACATTTAGCCCTAATTCGAGGCATTGAGTATTATGTGGCGGAACTTAACTCCGTGTATATCGTACCACAGCAAGGAAATGAAAATAATCAAAATATTTCTCTGTGAGAATGCTTAGTAGATCTTATATTCCTTAAATTTTGCTCAAAACAGAAATAAATCAGTTACAAAAGGAAATAGATACAGAATAAACTAAATAAATTTCATTTCAATATATACACACATATCTATTATTTTTTTAGTTGAACCCAACCATATAATTTGTCTTATAGAAATCAGAGAAAATTTAAATTATACAAAGAAAATCACCCTCTTAATAACTTCTTTGTTAAAAATCACGATTTTTTTGGTTTGACGTCACTTTTAGTCGAGGTTTTTTCAAATACGCCACTATACTTCCATTAACACTAAATCGACTTATTAAACTTTTATTACTTGCCATTTTTTTTAATTTCGTAAAACATTGTGAAATTACGTTTTAACAATAAAAGTGTCGATTTTAATTGAATTGAAATCGCAATCGTGTCGCACTCTCGTTACTTAATCCAATTTGATACCTCATCAGTCCGTTAAAACAAACAACTGTAACGATGTAAAGCTACATTGTGTAATTATGTTATCATTTTCTCTTCATACTCAAGGGGGACATCAGGGACAGCGTTTGTCTGTTGGGAGAATGATTATATTCATTCTTTTTTGTTTTCCCCTCTGGTAAGATAGAGTGCAGCGTTGAGTTCCGCCGTAACGATTGTTCCGTTTTAGAACAACGTGTCTTGACACTAGGTTCTTCCTGAGAAAAAAGCGTGAAAGTACTTTATGAATAGAAATAGTCATAAAAGCTCTCAACACGCAATGCCTCAATTTGGCGGAAAGTGGGGAACGGAATTGTTGTAGGAGAACGGAGTGTCTTCACACTAGGTTCTCAGGTTCCCTCTGCCTACCCTGCTATATGCGGGATACAGCGTGAAGTTAAAAAAAAGGTCATAAAATCATTAATTATAATCTATAAATAGATTACAATTTATATATATTAAATATATGTATTAAACGCTTACGTTTCTGAGTGACTGGTAGATAAAGTAAAGGCGAAACAACTGGCCATAAAATTTGGAAGCATAGGGAAGCACTAGGAGAAGAATTCTCGAGATTCTTCCAAAACGAAAACAACGGGATTATAAGTTTTGTACTCCACACAAAGAAGTCGTTGTATACATTTAATTATTTTATAAGGAGAAAACCTTTAGTGACGAACACACATACATTTTTTTTTAACTTCACGCTGTATCCCGCATATAGCAGGGTAGGCAGAGAGAACCTGAGAACCTAGTGTTCAGACACTCCGTTCTTTTTCAACAAATCCGTTCCCCGCATAAATTTATCCCCCCCAAAATTTCTTCTAAACCTAATTGGACCCATGAACTAATCAACAGACTGGTCATAATGCATTCGCAGCAAATATCAATGACCATATTATGGTATTAGATATGGACCTAGCATTGAGCGCTGCACGAAATTGCAATATTTTATTAGAAAAAGTTACAAAATATTTCTTCATAATATTATAAGATGCATTTATGTTGCAAAAAGTCGTCGTGGCACAGTAGACGTGTACCACATTAAACGCGATGGTTGTGTATATAAATCTTAACCGGAAGAAAACTATTTATATAATAGTACATTGTATGTAGGTACTGGCAATTTATATTAGACAGTTTCACTGAGATATTACTTAACAGTCAGCTAGTCCAAAAAACTTTAAAAAGAAGAAATAGGAAAATTTCTTGATGATGATGCCTCGATTCGGCGCAAAGTAGGGAACGGAGTGTTCTAACACTAGGTTCTCAGGTTTCTTCTGCCTACCCAGCTATATGCGGAATACAGCATGAAGCTAAAAAAAAGTATGATGATAGAAAGAGTGATGAGTTTCTTCACTCAACTCGCGTTACACCAGAACGGACTGACCTGTACGAATTTTCCGCTGCCTTCCCTAGTACGTGAAAAATTCCGTGAAGCTACATAATTGCTTTGGTTTTCATAATATGATGAAATATTTGTTTAATTAACTTAAATAGTTTATTGATAATAAAAAAAATAATATTATTAATTATTAATAAAAAAAAATCTAGCGTTTACGTAAACCCTATAAAGATCAGGGTCATAAATCATTGTTGCGGCTGATCACGTATAGATATGCGAGTATATCGGCTGTATTGATATCGTACAATCGGTCATCATGACCCTTGCTTAACTGTAAGTGTGTGTAATTTGTACTAATTACAGGTGTCATCGAGACCAAATCGATTTGATTACAATTGTATTCTCATTACGTAATATGGGTTAAGGTTAACGAAAGAGTCATACTTGTATGGATTTTAAAATTATTTATTTTTAATTTTTATATACACTAAAGTAAATATTTAATTGATATAAACGGTATTCTGACCTTTTGTAAAGTTCACTTGCAAATCGCTCCTCAACTCGACAGCTAATGAATCATTTGATGTCTAAATGTCTTATAGAAATGCATCTACGTAATAATGAAATATAGAATTTGTGCAACGAACGATATATGCGGATTCATATTTTTAATATTTATGTATATGTTTACGGTTATTTATGTCATTTCATAACTTTTAAAAATATATTGTACATTTTGATAATACTAATAGATCTGAGTTATTAAATTGGTCTAGACTTAATTCAGACTTTTAGATAGTTGACGTATCCAAGGCAACATATTGTAATCTTTCGTGGTAATTTCGTGGTGGTAATAATCAGGATTTAAAGCTAAGAAACTCTGTCATATATTTCGTAAATGGCCTTTTACTACACTAATTATATTCTAATACTACCACATAGATAGTTAATATTCTAGTCACTTATAAGGTCACTGGTTTTTATTTGACCCAATGAAAGTACCTGAGGAAAAATATTTTTTATTTTTTTTTAATTTCACGCTGTATCCCGCATATAGCAGGTTAGACAGAGGGAATCTGAGAACCTAGTGTTAAGACACTCCGTTCTCTTTCAACAAATCCGTTCCCCACTTTCCGCCAGATTGAGGTATTGCGTGCTGAGGGGGCGGTACTGAACACCGCGCTTTGCCTTGTTACCAACTCCAGGAAATGAAAAATTTCATTTCCTGGAGTGGGAATCGAACCCACAACCTGTCGCGTTTACAGTCGCACGCTTGTGCCACGACAGGAGTTTAGGAAAATTAATATTTTTCTAATTTCGATATCTCTTTACTGAATGTTATTTTAGTAATTTGTAAGAAAATTGGAACATGAAATATATAATACACCCACAACCCTTCAATGTCTACAAAGGGCGTATCCCTATTTGGTTAGTCTTGTCATTTTTTTTGTATTTACTGTAGTAATATTTTATTACAGCTTTGTTTGGAATGAATATGCCTTAATTTTATTACTATTGCCATATGTAATAGTCATAATATTCATGTATAATTTAATAGCGTGTAATTTTTTATATGTGGTACATACCCTACATTACAAATATTTTTTTTTTAGCTTCACGCTGTATCCCGCATATAACAGGGTAGGCAGAGGGAATCTGAGAACCTAGTGTTAAGACACTCCGTTCTCTTTCAACAAATCCGTTCCCCACTTTCCGCCAGATTGAGGCACTGCGTGCCGAGGGGCGAAACTCAACGCCGCGCTTTGCCTAGTTACCAAACCCAGGAAATGAAAAAATCCATTTCCTGGAGTGGGAATCGAACCCACAACCTGTCGCGTTTACAGTCGCACGCTTGTGCCTCTGCGCCACAACAGGCATTTTTTTTTTATTTAAAAACTTTTTAATTTACTTCGTCTCGTTACCCAAAATTTAAGTCAAATGAAAGGAAAAAGCGAAGCGTAGTGTCTTGACACTAGGTTCTGCTTTCCATATAAAGCGGGTAAAAGCTTTAGCTATAAAAAGGTGAATTAACAAAGTAATATATCTCTACCTTCTCTCTATCTACACCATGTTATATTGAGGACATATATGTTAAGTTATTTTTCAAAGTTTATTTTCGATTTATCTTCTTGGACTGATAAAAGCTCTTAACTTAGGAATGTCTTAATTCATTAGTCTGATTAAAGTGCCATCTTGAACTAGATCCGCAACTATGTAGTATATTTACCAGACATTGTTATTAGAAAAAGACTTCTATATGGTAAAATATATATATATCATAATAAATTCACTCAGCACGCAATGCCTCAATCCGGCGGAAAGTGGGGAACGGAATTGTTGAAAGAGAACGGAGTGTCTTAACACTAGGTTCTGAGATTCCCTCTGTCTACCCTGCTATATGCGGGATACAGCATGATGTTAAAAAAAAAAGAATCGTCTATATATTATAATTTTTTTCACGGCGTTGAACTCCGCCACTACTTCCTAATTCCAACGGAAAGGGAAAAACTATCTGCCCACTGTACTATGTGAAATACAGCAGGAAGCTAAAATATAAATATATAAATTTTTACCTGACTTATTTACTTCAGGCTTATCCTTCTTCTCGTCTTCCTCGCCATCGCTTTCTTTTTCTGAAATATTTCTAGCGAGGAAATCCTGCAGCGTAGCCAATGCAACTAATATTAACACTATCACATATAATGATCTGAAAGGAAAGATACAAAATATTTAGTTTTATACTTTTTAAGGCAAGACCTGTTTAAGAGGCCAGTTGTGACGCATTGTTAAGAGAGTGACTGTAAACCCGACAGGTTGTGGATTCGATACCCAGTTCAGGGAATAATAATATTAAATATTTATAATAATTATTTTTGTTTTTAACTTC
This sequence comes from Philaethria dido, assembly GCA_033558755.1. Taxonomy (NCBI): domain Eukaryota; kingdom Metazoa; phylum Arthropoda; class Insecta; order Lepidoptera; family Nymphalidae; genus Philaethria; species Philaethria dido. Next base: position 17,513 of record JAKGSA010000407.1, read on the forward strand.
ACGACAGAGGGAACCTGAGAACCTAGTGTTAAGACACTCCGTTCTCTTACAACAATTCCGTTCCCCATTTTCCGCCGAATTGAGGCATTGCGTGTTGAGTGGCGGAACTAACGCCACGCTTTGCCTTGTTACCAAACCCAGAAAATGAAAATACTTACATTTCCTGGAGTGGGAATCGAACCCACAACCTGTCGCGTTTACAGTCGCACGCTTGTGCCCCTGCGCCACGACAGGTATTGTATAATAATTAACATTTAGTATTTTTATTTTAAACAGAGTGTCTTAACACTAGGTTCTCCGGTTCCCTCTACCTAACCTATTATGTGCGGGATACAGCGTGAAGCTAAAAAAAGACCCTGTTTGCAATGGCCAGTATCAAATAACATTTAAGGTGGTATAAGTTATTCAGAGTAACAAGGTGAGGTATTCTCAAGAGAGCTATTATACAACGGTAGTGTTATAACAACAATATATGAATACACATAAAGGCACAATTTTTGTTATTATTTTTAGCTTCGCGCTGTATCCCGGACAAAGCAGGGTAAGCAGAAGAAACCAGAGAACCTAGTGTTAAGACACTCCGTTCTCTTTTTGACATTTCCATTCTCCACTTTCCGCCGAATTGAGGCATTGCGTGTTGAGTGGCGAAACCTAACGCCGCGCTTTGCCTTGTTACCAGAGGGAGGAAATGAAAATATTGAACATTATTTTAATATTTTACCACCTCAGGAATTTTTCATTTTTAATTAGGGTTTGGTAACAAACCCAGGAAATGAAAGCTCAATCGGCTGAAAGTGGGGAACGGAGTTTCTTAACACTAGGTTCCTTCTGTCTACCCTGCTATTTGCGGGATACAGCGTGAATTCATGATGAGATTTTAATATTTTAGTTCACTGAAGTGGGAATCGAACCCACAACCTGTCGCGTTTACGGTCACACGCTTGTGCCTGTGCCACGACAGGCCTTGATTCAAATCTCATTTTATATTTTACTTGACAAAAGAAGTTAAAGAATGTTTTAAGAAATAAAATACAAGATTAAGCTTCGATAGTACTAAAAATTTTATATAGCAACCCCAAATCACAACATTGTATCTTTATGAAACCGATAAACCAACAATCTTTCGTGAAATCGAAGTACCGTATTACAAGGTAGGTAAATTTTAAATTCTACGATTTACTTGCAAACTATAAGTCTTAAACTCTTTATACTTTATAGTAAAATGAAATTTTTAATCGCCTTTCCGAAGGGAGTCGTGGGTTCTATTCTGTACACATTTATATATATAGTTTTATAAAAACTTTTTTGTGCAATAAAAAGATAAATAACAGATTGGTACTGTTCTTGTTTTACCTAGAAGCAAAAAATATGTAATTTTAATACAAAAAAATTGTTGTTAATACGAAATTTAAAATCTAGCATTAAGAAAACCCCAATTATAATATTTGAAACCAGACCAAGGCTATCGTGGAAAAGTTGGTCAGTGTCGGACTGTAAACGGTTCGTTGCAGGTTCGAATCCTGTTCGCAGAAATGATTATATTCAAATTGACAAAATGCTGCGTTGAATTCCGTCTCTCAACACACTATGTCTTAAAATCGGTGCGAATATGAAGAAGGAAGTATTTTGACACTAGGGTATGTCTACACCGTTTTCGTTTGCTGTTATGCGAGAAAAAAATAATGTGAAACTTAGTATTTTCATTTTCTGGGTTTGGTAACAAGGCAAAGTGCGGCGTTGAGTTCCACCACTCAACACGCAATGCTTCAAATTCGGCGGAAAGTGGGGAACGAGATTGTTGAAAGAGAACGGAGTGTCTTAACACTTGGTTCTCAGGTTCCCTCTGCCTACCCTGCTATATGCGGGATACAGCGTGAAACTATGAGAAAAAAATAAACAAATTATCTTACATAGTGAGTATTGTCGGAATTTCCAGCCATTCATTCCACCAGTTGGACCCTTTCCTCACATGGCAGTCCGCTTCATCCACTTTGATTCTCAAACTGATGCCAGTTTTATATTGGTAATGTTTTATAGCGTCTCGCAGAATGACTTCAACATCTTCGGCTCCACAAGGCGATGGAACGCAGACACCCCAACTGAGTGTTGAGAAACGCGGCACGAAGTGACCTGGCTAAACGAATTATAAGAACGCTTAAGTAGATCCTAATCGTTACCCTTTTTGACCGAATTAAAAAAAAGAGGTTTTTAATTCGATTTTCTGTTATGTGTGTTCAACAATACGTGCAACGCAAAACACAACAAAAGCAGTGAGGAACGGAGTGTCTTAATACTAGATTCCCTCTGCCTACTCTGCTATATGGGGGATACAGCGTGAAGCTATGTATGTATGTATGTATGTGTTCAGCGTAACTGTTTACTGGATAAACCAGTTTAACATTGTACTTTTTAGTGCAATTTACTTGAAGTCGGTTTTCTTTTTTCGTCTATCTTGTTTAGAATATTTTTAAATGCTATTCACCATATCAGTTAGAATAAGAAAACTTTCAAAAATTTGAAAACAGAACTTGATCCTCTGCGCGCCTCTTGAATTCATTTCTGCAGGATAAAGATCCTTTGTACTTTAAATTAATATCTAAAACTATATTTCAATCGAAAGATATAAAAAAATTAAAACAAATATAATAAAATAGTACAATAAGGACATTTTAACTCGAGATCAGCTACCTAAGCTCCATTTTTTTATTTAAAACTTTGAAACATAGATAAATATAAAACGCATAAATACATATTATCCCACACATTTACATACAGCAGAAATTTATCATATTGCCCCATAAAGAAATTTCAAGAATGTTATATATTTCTTTATTTTAATTACCTTTATTGTTATCATATTATTTCTTTATTCTAAATCCATAAATTATTCGTAATTTATTGGTAAGAGTAAAGGAAACGTTATAAGTGAAGTTAATGTAGATGAATATGGAAATAAAACTTATCATGTAATATACGTAATAAATTTAAAATTTCTATTGTAATTGTAAAAATACACTTTGCCTATTCAAAAACATTTTTCAATTTGATAATATTTTCATATATTAATTATTATCAGCATATGCATAAATTACGCAGTTTTTTTTTTAACTTCACGCTGGTAAACATAAAGTTTTAGATGTCAAATATAGCAGGGTAGGACGAGGGAACCTGAGAACCTAGTGTTAAGACACTCCGTTCTCTTACAACAATTTCGTTTTCCACTTACCGCCGAATTGAGGCTTTGCGTGCTGAGTGGCGAAACTCAACGCTGCGCTTTGCCTTGTTATCAAACCCAAGAAATGAAAATACTAAATTTTCCTAGAGAGGGAATCGAACCCACAATCCCCTATAGTCGCATGATTGTGCCTCTACGCCACGACAGGCGTTTGAATTCCGCTAATAATACTATTAAAACCAATTTTATAGTTAATTCAAAATCAAATTTGGGTATATTAAATTTAAATATTTCCACGGTCTGCTTAAACAAAAGTTGACTAAATCCAATATTAGGTACTATCAAATACTCTTTATCTATTCCGCTATATATAAAAAACACATGAAAAAAATGGATTAAAACTCACATCATCAATTCTACTTTTAAACAAATTCCTGGCTTGCGCCAAATATACTGGCATTTCCAGCTCAGGCTGTTCTGCTTTCACATCAATCATTGCCAAGCAATATTTTCCTTGTATCTTGACCACGCTTCCAGTATCCAGTTGTACTCTAGCCCGGACTCCTAAACACTGGTCGAAGTCACCCAACTGTATGCCATTACCTTGAAGCAATCCCGAGGGTACCTTCCCAGTTGCATCGAGCACTGTAATGAAAAATTCCACTTTTGTTCAACTATGTAAACCCCATGGGAGCAGTCCGACCGTTCACAAACGCAAATGGACTTCTCAAGGGCACTTTTGTGTCCATTGTATGTTTTATTTTTTATAGAGTAATGAAAATTTTAATCCTATAACAGCGAATTTCTTAATAAACTTTCTTGTTATGATTGAAACACATGAGTAATACGAGTATATCTAAAAATAGTAAATATAAAGCTTACTCTTTTTAGCACCACTGTCTGTATGCCTGTCTCAATTAAGGAGGCAATGTATAAAACGTTTTAGATGTCAATTGAGAAAGACAGGTCAAGTTTTTCTGTGGATATTATACGTTTCATTATTTTAGTTTTTATTAGCTTCACGCTGTATTCCGCTCATAACGGGTAGGTAGAGTGAACCTGAGAACCTAGTGTTAAGACAGTCCGTTCTGTTATGATCCGCTCCCCAATTTCCACCGAATTGAGGCATTGCATGCTAAGTGGCGGACGTTTCAATTGACTTAAAATAATAGATATTTTTACTTCGCTTGATTTTAAATTATTCAAAGCCTTTCAATTATTCAAAAATTACCAAATAGAGAAAACTAATACTGCTCGATAAGATTAATTGGTTAAGTCAATAAACTTTTATTGTAACAATTAAACATTTTGGAACAACTGTACATTGTACAAATAAAGAAAATAGATAAACACATAATTAACAAGTACAGGTTTATAAGTGTGGTCTGATATGCAAAACAATGTGGCTTCAGATAACTTCAAGGTCATTATTTTCACGCTTACAAAATTTATACCTAATTATTTTATGTAAAGCACTCGTAGTAACAGCATTTGTTATTTAATAATGGAGTAAGATTACTAAAATATCATATGCAATAGGTATTCATAAAAATCAAAAAATACGTTACTAAATGACTAACTGACAACGCCCAGTCGAAACTACATTGTCATGTATGTTCCTCGGAGTGCTAATGATTTGTCGAAATTCCTACGGAAACTAGGAGGAACAGGATTTCATGTTTTAAAATCGACGCAGACCAAGTCGCGGGCATCAACTATGTTGAAATAATTTCTATAAACGAAGTATACAATTATTAGAAAACATTTTTATTTTCCTCTTTCCAAGGACGTCATATACTGTTATATTTAATATTTTAGCATGCTTAATATGCAATAGCTAGCCCACACTAGAATTAATTTGAACTGTAACATTTATTTAGCGCCGGCGTCGTGCAATTGGGATGTGTCTCACTGTATATTGCGTGTGGGTCGTGTGTTATTGAATCATGTCTGAAGGAATGGTATTATATATATGTATATTTAATATAAGCTTGATATCCCGATCAAAGTATGACGTGGAAAAAGTCGAGAGCGGAGTGTCTTGACACTTGGTTCTCTCTACCTCTCCTAACATATAAGATTAAGCAGGAATCTATAATATTGTGATAAAATTATAGCACTTACTGTTCAAGGCCCACAATTTAGATCCGCGTAGCTGTCTCAATAAAATTTGTCCATGTCTTCGACATTCAGGATTATGTATACGAGAAAAGTTTGGAGCGAAAGTTGGTAAAAATACGTAGAAATCTTCAAATTCACTTTGTAGTACATTGCGTCGCAACATAGCGCTTGATAGATGCTGAGCTCGATCTTCTTTGCTAGAAATTTTAGCTATATTTTCTTTTTCCTGTTGTTCATCGTCAATGACTTTCGGCGTATCAACTGCTGGAGGCGCTTTTTTTTCTTTTGTTACTTTAGGAGCTTTTTCCGTTTTTTTGTCAATGTCTGCTTCTTTAGTTCCTGCCTTCTTAACTTTGACGATAGTATCTTCTTTTACAACACTTTTTTCTATAACTGGTTTAACTGGTTTTGATTCTTTAATTTTATCTTCAGTCTTTATTTTAACTTTCTCATTATCTGTTAAAAGTTTACTTGGTTTTACTTTCTCGTCAACATCTAAGTCATGTTTTGTCGGTTTCAAGGGTTTAGCTTTTAGCTTTAAACTTTCCTTAATAATCTCTTTTGATGGTAATGCTTTATGTTTTATGTCTTGAATGGTTTCGTCACTAGCATCATCGTTATCAGGCTCAAGTTTTGCTTTTGCTTTTGGTGAAAGATTTAACTCTTTAACAGAAGTGGCAACCACTACTTTCTTTTTGGTTTCACTTTCTTTTTGGGCATCTTTAGGACTAAGTTCGTCATATTCGTCATCGTCATCGATATCACTATCGTCGTCGTCGTCAAAATTTAGCACCAACGATGGTTTTTTACTCTTAACTTTTACTACAGAGTCACTTTTTATTTTTTTATTTTTTAACACTGATTTTTCTAAAACACCATCATCTTCATCTTCATTTTCTTCAGAATCGGTAACGGTTTCAACACTAACTTTACCTAGCTTTTCATCTATCAAATGTCGTTTATCCTTAAGAACTTTCTTTATATCATCATAATGTTTGACACTTTCTTTTTTTAAACTATGAAAACTTGGGTCAAGGTCATTATCACTCACATCACAATTTTCACATGTATGTCTTCGAAAATCGGGTTTCACTTCATGGGAAGCTCCAGATAACCGTACGCGGAATGCGCTTATCACTGTAACTAATAGAGGAACGGTGATAAATATTATAGCTAACGTCCATTTGTGGCACACCATGGCCGACGAGCGAGACGCTCAAGGCGCCATCATACGTCCGACTGAAACGTATTCACCCAATCCCTGGCGCTATTTACGTCGCACACGCACCACTCCAGTGAAATCCTACGGGCACTTCATTGATGGCAGTGAACTTCGCGGTGGGACGTAATTTTTACTTGTTATCAAACGTTTTTAGTGGTAAAACATACATTCCCGGCCGGAGTTAATTTGAGTATACGGATACGAGGGCACGCTTTATGGCTGACGGCCAAGACTAGTATAAAAATAGTGTGCAGAGGCGATTGTCCCGCCCGTGACTCGAATTGATGATGACTGGATTGATTAAATTACATTAAAGTGATTGATTGATACATTAGATTTATGACAAACATCAAACTAATTGCAAAGATATGTTTATCTTTTAAAGAAATGTGTCCTTGAAACTTGACAGCCGCTTCAGAGCTTTTATTAACTGATTTAACTTATATATATTAATTCAAGAACATAATATCAGATATAATAATTATTAAATCATATCAATCAAAATGTTGCCATTTGCAATAAATATTTTTATCATTATCTCAAATATTATTTAATTCAGAAATATTATTATTCAACTTCATATATATGAATTTGAGCTTTTTTCGTAATTCTTATATATATATTGATTCTTTATATGTATTATACAAATTAAAGAAAAAAAACTCAAAAGCAAGGCAATGTGTTTTGAATAGCGGAACTCAACGCCACGGTTTGTTATATCAGACCGAAATAATAAAAGCAGTTTAAATATAATAATTCCCTCTAGTAGAAATCGAACCCACAACCAACCGCGTTTACAATCTATCTGTCTCCTTGTATCACGATAGCCTCTAGTATACATTATTCAAATCAAAATAATTTAGTAGGCATAATTTATTTTATCTTTACAAATGTTTAAGAATGATTAATTATTATACCTAAAAAGACAACAATAGTGTATGAAGGTCCGTTTCATCAATTGTATTTTTACTAAACCCCGGCTCTCGCCCTTGAGTGTCGCAATCCACGATTGGCAGTCGACAGTACAATGTGTGACCTCATGCTCATTTCAACTCTAAAAACTAAATGAAATAAAGACTACAACAGCACCGTGTGAGCATCTGCTGGTGTAAATATGACTTGAAATTTTGAAATCGTACTTATATTATAAATGCAAAAGCTTTTGAGAATTGACAAATGAATCTTTGTAATTATTTTAGACAATAACTACCAAACGAATCTAGATTAAATTTTACAGTAATTCATGATTTTTTTAGCTTCACGTTGTATCCCGCATATAGCAGAGGGAACCTGAGAACCTAGTGTTAAGACACTCCGTTCTCCACTTTCCGCCGAATTGAGGCATTGCGTGCCAAGTGGTAGAACTCAACGCCGCGCTTTTCCTTGTTATGAAACCCAAGAAATTAAAATACTAAATTTTACTAACTTTTCCTGGAGTGGAAATCAAACCCATAACCTGTCGCGTTTACAGTTTACGCTTGCGCCTCTGCGACACGACAGGCGTCATGATAATAATACTTACTATTTGTCGCAAAGCTAAATAGCAAAGTATATAGCATAAAACTGGAGCTTTTAAATGTACCAATTGTATAAAAAAGGAATGTATTGTATATAAGTATACACAGAAAATTCTCGAATTGACATCACCTTACCTTATTTCTAAGAAATCACTCATAATAATATAAAAAAACATAATATTGTAATAAAAAAAGGGTACGTAAGAAGTGTTTTTAGTGTCATCGTATAATTAAATAAAAAAATAAGTCACAATTCTTTGCAGTTCTTAACATAGGCCAATACGTTAATACAGAAACAACCAGGTTCAATATTTATTTATTTTTTTAAAAAACCTACAAATTACTATATGAGCTAGAATATTTTTTTTTAATATAATAATTTATTTTTTTTTAAATCACGAATAGATTAAATTTATACATACATATATAGTATTTATCCGTTCAAAAAATTATAATTCCATATATCCTTAACAAAAATAAAGGGCGGACTTAAGTCATTCTAAAAATTTTATAACATACAAAAGATAATATCAGCGCAGTTGGGTTAAAAATGTACGTAGGTAACGTATGAAGACCTTGCACTCAAGAAAATAAATCGTAAATTAAAAAAAAATATAAATTTTGGAAATCACTAGGTCATTTATTCGCGGGGCGTAAGGAATCCCACTGTGAAATAAGCAACATATAAACGTATGTTGAAAACCTATAAAGAAATAATCAACGCCTGTCATGTCGCAGAGGCGCAAGCGTGTGACTGTAAACGCGAAAGGTTGTGAGTTCGATTCCCACTCCAGGAAATGTAAAAGTTTAGTATTTTCATTTCCTGGGTTTGGTAACAAGGCAAAGCGCAGCGTTGAGTTCCGCTACTCAGCACGCAATACCTCAATTCGGCGGGCTAACATTTTCATTTCCTGAGTTTGGTAACAAACAAACCCAGGAAATGAAAATGTTAGTACAATGTTCCTTTCAACCATAATAACAGCTTTTAAAGGGTCCTTTATACATCTAAAATTAGTAAAAATATTAGCAACATTTTAAAATTTTATTACCACTTGCAACATTTTAGTGACTCACTCTGAATCCAGCTATTTATAATACCATTTTCCCGTATAAAGTACACATAGTATTAACCTCATATACCGATATAAGATACAAATAAAAACAAAATAAAATAAAAAAATAATCATTTTTTTAACCGGCTTCAAAAAAGGAAGGAGTTCTCAATTGAACTGTTTTTTACATATATGTGTTACCACATAACTTTTTAACTGGGTGCACCGAATTTTATAATTCTTTTTTATATGGTTACCTACCATGATTCGTGTCCTTCTTCTGACGAGGTTCCATTAAAAATTTACTTAAGAATAGTTTTTGAGTTATTCGTAATAATTTATTTTTTAATGCATTTTGCTTGAACTTTGCTTTCTTTTTTGTTAAAATTTTAATTATAATTTGTCTTTATCCCATACTATAATTTATACGCTAAAATCTATAATTTGAAAATCTGTTAAATATATCTACATAATAAATAAAAATAATAATAAATTAATTATAAATCGTTAATAAATTTTAAGCTGGATTTAATTTATTAATTGGATTTATTAAATAAATTTATACATACGATTAAAAATAAATATTCTTATTACCATTACCATAAAAATATACACAATTAATTACTACCTCAATATTATTTACCATTTAACTGTTTTTGATAAATTAAAATAATATAAATAAATTAATTTTATTAAGTCTTTCAAATAAGCTTAAAAGACATTACAAAATAACGACAGTAATAAACTTAAGACATGTCACAAAACAAGCATACTTAAAAGTAAAAGTCCGCCAATTTTTCAATTTAACTTCACGCAGCTTCACGCTTTTTCCCGCATACCAGGATATTTAGAAATATCCTATCGTCAAGACACTTTGCTCACAGTTTGAATGGACATTGTGTTTCTTTTGTATTGCCCCGAAAGGGAACCGAATTCACAACCAGTAGCGCTTATAGAGGTTGCCTAACTGCGCCACGATGGCAAAAAAGCCTTAATTACTTTTGGGAATCTCGGCTTAGTGTTTTTTAAATTAATATAATTTTTACTTACAACAATTTTTAATGTACATATATACCAAGAATATATCCGTACGGAATCCATTTAAAATTTTGATTCTGAAAATTTTTATTCCATATTATTTATATACTTTTCTATTTGAAAGTGTTTGAAAGCAATCCTAATACCTATTATCATTTAAAAAACTGTACATCAAGTAAGTCGACCTATCTGGTACCAATATAACAGATCATGATGTATTATATCGTATATTATACAGAGTGAGCAGGGGGCCTGGTAAAGGCACATATGCTCCATTTGCTACTCTTCAGTGACATTTCAGCATTCCCTTAGTTCAATTTGAACTGAATACCATCGTAAGCGATAATATTGGACCTGTCTCAATTGTGCCGCGATAGCGTCAGAAACAGAAATGTAATCAATAAACAAAAATTAAACATAAAAATGTGGTCAATTTAAAAACTGCTGCAAAAGCTTAAAAAATTATAATTTAATCTTATGACGTATATATTTATTGACATTTTGGTTAGAACAAACAATAATAATACAGATTGATATAAGCTGTAATAAATAATACCATGAAAAGGAAGACGATAAGTAAATATTACAATTATAATTATTTTTGTTAGTTTCGACACTCAACAAGAAATTTCTCGATTTCTTTTCACACTAGATTTTCTCTGCGCTCCCTGCTATGCCAGATATATAGATAGAGAAGTGTGTTATTTAATTATTATTACAATAAAAAAAATACGAAATAGAAGTCGGATTGACTTCGAGTTAAATACACTAAAAAGTATATAAAGTGGGGAACGGAGTGTCTTAACACTAGGTTCTCAGGTTCCCTCTGCCTACCCAGGTCAGGTCCCCGCTGACTAAATATAAAAGTATCAGGCAGTAGCCTGCTATATGCGGGACACAGCGTGAAAGCATAAAAAAAATAATCAAATTACAAATCTCATTAAAATTGAAAATGTTGAAAGAGAACAGAGTGTCTTAACACTAGGTTCTCAGGTTCCCTCTGCCTACCCTGCTATATGCGGGACACAGCGTGAAAGCATAAAAAAAGTATAATTATTACGAATAACTCAAAAACTACTCATCAATTCTTAACTAAATTTAAATGGCACTTAAACAAAATAACTACATATCATATAAAAAAAAAAAAAATTGGTTCAGTAAAAAGTTATACGGTAACACAAATAAAAAATACAAACAAAACCTCTATTTTTGAAGTAGGTTACAAAGAAACGAACCTTTAAAATGACCACATAACCTCTAACCTTATAACCAGTGCATACATGTGACACTCTGGGTCTCGGTTAAGCCAGCCTTGACTTACTTACACCACTTTTACTCTTGATTCTTGAATGTTTATTTACGATACATACAAACACGAGTTTTATTTAAATTTATTTATAATAACTGTATATTGATTTATAATATATGTTATTTATTATTTTTTATTTTGTTAATATTCAATACGGCCTATCGTGGCGCAGAGGCACTTGCGTGCGACTTGCGTGCGAAGGTGGGTTGTGGGTTCGATTCCCATTCTAAGAAATGTTTCATTTCTTGGGTTCGGTAACTAAGCAAAGTGCGGCGTTAATTTCCGCCACACAGCACGTAATGCTCAACTCGGCGGAAAGTGGGGAAAGGAGTTTTTTAACACTAGTTTCTCAGGTTTCCTCTGCCTACGCTACTTTTAAAAAAATATTCATTTTCTGCACTTCCTTTTTTATATAAATTTAAATATACCATACTTCAAACTCCTTCTATATCATTTTCGTAAAGAAGAGTCCATAAAAGTTGCACTCTTTCTCTATTTCGCGCACTAATATCAAATTTAGTCACAATTACTGAGGACGAGCAGGATATAAGTCTAACTTTAATATAATATCACGTCCGACCTTCTCATAGGTCAATAGAAAAACCTATAGTTTATTAAATTAAAAAGATATAATAACACAAAACATAAACTAAGAATAATAAAACAAAAATCTCGTTCACGAAGTTTTTAATCCATGACGAAATTCACGTTGTGTATAAAGATGTATCTAATATCTAAAAAAATATATTATATATTTGAGTCTAATATATTCTCTTCTGCTTAATAAAGGAATATTTTTCTACTCAATAAATGACCCACATTATTATAAAGAGCACAAAACCCGACTGAACCAATTCTTCAAATTTAGTATCTTATTTTAAAAGCTAGTTATATGTTATATATTTGAAATGTGCTAATTAAGCAATTTCATTTGACACCCCACACGGTACACCATTAACGATTTTTTGTTTTTATTCGTGACATATTTGCCTCTAGAGTGCGCAATATTCATTTAAAAGTGACATCACATATCTAAGAACACTTGGAGTATCAATACCTATCTAACGGCACCATAATTATATAATTCGGTTTAGGAGTTTGGAAGATATGATATAATAAAGAATATTACAAACATACATGATAAGCTCGAAAGACATAACCCTCCTCTGTCAGTCGGGTAAAAAATATTGCTGAATATTGGCACGCTTGAATTCAAATGTCATTTACCTTTGATATCTACCTGTGATGTCTTAAATTAGATACTTTTATATATTTAAAAGTATTTAAAATTATCTTAAGTTTCTATACTGTTATAATTAATAATTTATTTTTATTGGTTCTTTAGTCTTTAAAAAAACTTTAAAAAAAGCAGGTCCTAAAACGATTCAAAGCGTTTGTATATAAAATAAAAATATAAGATTAAATCGATATCATAGCAATAAAACATGAAATCTGTATCTACCCACCGAATTAATTAGGTATGACACCATCGTGGCTCAGAGGACACATAGCGGACACATGGTTGTTGTGAGTTCGATTCCCATTAATTAGTCATAATAAAAGATTTTTTTTTGCTACCAGCATTTTTTTGAGACAAGCTAGCGAAAAGACTGTTTCCGAGACATTGCGCGTTCAGTGGCGGAACTTAACGCCACGCGTTGTCTTAATAAAATGTAAAAATAATATTAATCATTCAACCGAATGACTGAAACCTACAACTAGTTGTATTCACAGTCAAACATTACTACTGAGCCTTGACAGAGCGAATTTTTCGCAATTAAAATATTTGCATTTCCCACTTCCCAACTCTAAATGCTTTCACTGTATCTGGATAAGGCCAATTAAAAAGATACATAAATTCAAAATTAAAACTATTTTTCTGTCTATTATAAACTTCCTAATATAGATTAGGAAAAATGTTTTTGAAATGTATTTATTTATTTTTTTTAACACACATATAGCAGGGTAGGCAGAGGGAACCAGAGAACCTAGTGTTAACACACTCCATTCTCTTACAACAATTCCGTTCTCCACTTTCCGCCGAATTGAGGCACTGCGTGATGAGTGGCGGGACTCAACGCCGCGCTTTGCCTTGTTAACAAACCCAGGAAATGAAAATACTAACATTTCCTGGATTGGGAATCGAACCCACAACCTGTCGCGTTTACAGTCGCACGCTTGTGCCTCTGCGCCACGACAGGCGTTTGAAATGTATGACAGCTCATATTTGAAATTAAAACTATTTTAAATATATTCTACCATATTTTAAAAACTGCTGCATTAAAGTTTTACAAATTTAAATAATAAAATTCTTTATGTGTATATTTATTGACATTTAGATAAGAAAAAACAATAATTATACATATTAAATAATAAATTCTAATGCTTCTTTTTTATTTTTATAGTCTCGTCTATAAATTACTTTGTTTAATTTTTTATTTAATATTATTTTTATTTTAGTTTTACACTGTATCCCGCATATAGCGGGGTAGGCAGAGGGAACCTAGTGTTAAGACACCCCATTCCCCACTTTCCGCCGAATTGAGGCATTGCGTGCTGAGTGGCGGCACTCAACGCCGCGCTTTGCCTTGTTTCCTAAGCCAAGGAATGAAAAATTCCATTTCCTGGAGTGGGAATCCAACCCACAACCTGTTGCGCTTACAGTCGCACGCTTGTGCCTCTGCGCCACGACAGGCGTTATTATATTAGTTGTATTTATAAATTATAATTTTAATTTTGATTGAATAAAAAAAGTTAAACTATATTTCTATAATTACTTTAAATTTAATAGAAATTTAGTTCTAAAAAATCAAATCAATGAAAGATCCATACTCATAAATTAAAAAATAAATTAATTAAGGTCAAAATATTATTATATTATTATTATATCTTGAGATTCACAATCTATTGAAAATAGCTAAATATCAGTAAGTTCTGCGCCAAAAAAATGATACACTAAATATAAAGGTCATATTTATCAAGCTTCCCACGCATGTCGAAGATACATGCCGTTGAGGGTGACCCACCAACCTTGACTCCGCGACTTGCCTCGCAGGTTCCTGAATTTTTGCTAATAGGTTCTTTATATATAGTAAGTAATTTTTCTTTTATTTTGTTTTGTTAATGTGTTAACGCATATAGCAGAGTATGCAGAGGGAATCTAGTATTAAGACACTCCATTCCCTACTTTAACGCCGCCCTTTGCCTTGTTACGAAACCCAGGTAATAAAAATACTAAAATTTTACATTTCCTGGAGTTGGGATCCACAACCCACAACCTTTCCCGTTTACAGTCGTACGCTTGTGCCTCTGCGCCACGACAGGCGTTATAGTTCATAGAAAGTCGTAATTAAGAAAATAATTTCGAAAAATTCACCTCTTAAAAGATACTAATGTGTTAAATGAAATTTAAAGGTCACCTTAATAACAATAGATCAAATAAGGATAACACTTTATCGTGATTTTCTATGGGATTACGTATAAGCTTCAACTATATGCTTCACGTATGTGAAAGAAAAAACTTTGAATCCCTTTTTACGAAAATTAAGTGGACGGAGGAGAATGAAACTTGGCACACTTATAGCGAACGAGTGCACAATGATATATATTTTTAAAATGATGCATAAAAATATATTAAATTAATATAATAAATGTTACACACCTTTTGTTACCTTTAAAGACGCCCCTATGAGGGATAAGTTAAAAGAAAACCGCTTAAGATGGTATGGACATATTAAAAGAAGGGAAAAAGACTACATCGTGAATTTGGCTTTAAATATACCGGAATCAAAAAGAAGTAGAGACCGCCCGCCTTTGACCTGGTGGTCCACTATCGCTAGAGACCTAAAACACTAACTAAACCTGAACCGACAACCCAGGACCGCGCGTCTTGGCGCAGAAGAATAAGGAGACCCGACCCCAAATAATGGGATAAGGGGTAGAAGAAGAGAGAGAAAGAATAAATGTTACACACACTACTATGGTTTGACATGCACGATTATATAAAGTGACATATACATTGATAGACAAAGCGTTGTTAACGGGTCAAAGGGAACTCTAGTATTAATAGTTAGGGACAGTTTCATTGTTGGTTATATTACGGGAATAAGGGAAACCACGCGGGCAAAGTCACAGGCAGAATCCTAACTATTATAAACCAAACATTAAATTAAATTGGAAACAGAAATGTTAAGAGAATGGAGTGTCTTAACACTAAGTTCTCAGGTTCCCTCTGCAGCATATATGCGGGATACAGCGTAAAGTTGAAAAAAAAATATATTAAGAGTATAAAAACAAGTTTCTACTCAAGTTTGTTTTCTTAAACAAATTGTCAATTTGAATTCCGTAAACACAATTTATGTTTTGGTTACAAATTCTAATCTAAACACGTGGAAAATTGAATAAATAAAAGACAATGTAATAAATAATTAATTAATTGTTTCCGCGACTACTTAATAGAGGTTGATATTTAAGTCCTACCTTTTCCTTATACCATAATGGATATATTTCAAAAATAAAGCACGTCTAATTTGTTTACCAATACATAGATACAGACAGATACAGATAGATAAAGTCGAATCTACTGGTCATAGAAAGCGAAAATTTGACATACAGGCTCCCCTTAAGTAGTAAAGAGGACTACTAAAAGAGGTTTTACCAAAATTACTATGAAAATAGCAAAAAAAAAACAGAATTTTAGATTTTAAAGTCGATTCGAACAAAATCGCGGAATATAACTACTAAGCTTATAAGAAAATTTATAGTATGAAAATATATTCAAAATATTTATGACTTCCTTGTTTCCTAATATAGATCATGTCATGAATTTTGTATTCTTTTAATAGTTATTGTATATACAAGCATAAAATATATTCAATAGGTTTTTATTAACACAAGTAGGTTCTATCTGGGAAAAGCAGACAAAAAACAGTTGCCATGTCATATCGTAAGAACTAGATGTTTTTAACTTCACGCTTTTTCTCACATAGTAAGGACAAAAATCAAGGAGAGCCTAGTGCTCAAACACTACGTTTTCCAATAATACATGTATTTACAATATTACTAATACTACATAATTAAACCAAATAATATGGATAGATAGTTGTGACAAGGCCAAGGAGGATTTTTTCTAGGAATTCTTTTTGCTTATAAAAAAAAAAACAACCGATTATACACATGGGTTTGGGTTCGATCTCCACAAGGGAAATAATTATTTTTCAATTATTTTAATTAATTTATTTTTTTCCATATTAAAAATGGGGATGTCACTTTAGTGACATATTTGACTTATATAGTACAGGTATTACACTTATTAATTTTCTTTTTATGTAAAATAGAATTATCTTTTTTTATATTATTTTATTTCCCTAGCTAAAATATTTATCTAATGATGTTACGTGCTTTTTTTTTTTTTTTTTTTTTTTTTTTTTTTTTTTTTTTTTTTTTTTTATGGATAACCGATGGCAAACGAGCAGAAGGACCACCTGATGGTAAGTAGTTACCTTCGCCCATGAACATCTACAACACCACACAGGCGTTGTAGATGCGTTGCCAACCTAGAGGATACAGATGGAAGGGGAGGACAATGTAGAAGTCCGCTATCGGAACCACCACATTTTGGGGAAAGGATGGGTGGGATTGGGAAAAACCTGGCTTACATGCCATGGAACCGGAACACATCATAAGATATTTGGCGTTTCGTCTTTGACATGATAGTGGTCGCGAGCCAGACGGAGGACGAACCTCCTATCACCAAACAAAATTTTTCGGATTTTATTTGCTAATAAATAAAATGTAATGGGATTATGTTGTAAAAACAGTGTTAGTCTCTAGCCCCAGGCTGCTGGCTACCTTTAGAACTAGCGAAACAATTTTGACGTTCACCTAATAAGTGTTTAAGCTAACGATTTTATACTGAATAAAAACTACAATATTCCAATAAATAATATTTTTTTATTTAACTCAATAATCATATCACTAGAATAAAATAAAAGGATTTGAACAGGAATAAGCATTAAATAAAAAAAAAATAATCATTTTAGATTTTAAAAAAAATAACTGACTTTGAATAAAAATCACTAAAAAGTTATATAATAAAATTTCTCTTAACCTTCTTGTCTTGTCAGATCTTAACAAAATTTGACAAGACAAGAAAAAAAAGGAAGAAAAAAGAATCATCCAAATTAGTTCTCCCGTAAAAAAATATGCGATAACATACATAAAAAAATACAATCGATTTGGAATGGATGGATGTCGAATTGGAACCCCCTCTTCTGAAGTCGGTTAAGAAATAGGTACCACTACTATCTCTCTCCACGAAAAAAGTAAGTGAGAAAAACACAAAATGAAATCATCAAAAATCAGACAATTTCCTATTCAAAAACCTTAATTGGTTTGTATCATATCTATAAAGATAATTAATAACTATTTAATGATTGTGACGGATACTCATTATCATTATGATTGATCTTTTCCTTTTGACCTGTGTTTAGTCACACATTTTGAAATAGTTAATTTATAAATAATTGATACACGTATGTGGGAATTTCTTTATAATACTCATCCTATGTATTAAATTATATTGAAAATTTGCTTCAAAATAAAGAAAATGTTTTTTTCACTTAAGCTTTTTTTTTAGTTTTACGCTGTATCCCCGCAGGATAGGCAGAAAGAACTTAAGAACCACGAGGTTAGTGTTAAGACTCTCCGTTCTCTTCAAAATTTCCATTCCCACTTTCCGCCATATTGAGGCATCGCATGCTGAGTGGCGGAACTCAACGCCGCACTTTGCCTTGTTGCCGAGCGGGGAAATGAAAAAAAAATATATATATATATTAATTAGATTTATCAGATCAGATTAGCAATATAAATTGCAACCTTGACATTCGAGTAGGCTGCGAAAATTAGAGTGATTTTTACATACTTCCACCATATTATATAATGCTACATTTACAAAACTAAAAATAAAAACTTATTTAAAAAGTAATATATAAAAAAGAATCGAATATTACGCAAGTAAATTTGGTAATTACAATAATGCATAATATATGACAACAAAATCTCCCTGATGAATGAAAATTCACATACATAATAAATAACCATTAATAAATTTAATTTATTTTCTATAAATATATGTAATTATGCTAAAGATATATTACATTCGGTAGGACGAAGGCCTAAAATTATTATTATTTTTTTTATCTTCACGCTATATCCCGCATATAGCAGGGTAGGCAGAGGGAACCTGAGAACCTATTGTTAAGACACTCCGTTCTCTTACAACAATTTCGTTCCCCACTTTCCGCCGATTTAAGGCATTGCATGCAGAGCGGCGGAACTCAACGCCGCGCTTTGCCTTGTTACCTAACCCAGAAAATGAAAATACTAACATTTCCTGGATTGGGAATGGAACCCACAACCTGTCGCGTTTACAGTCGCACGCTTGTGCCTCTGCGCCACGACAGGCGTTTTTAAATATAAAATAAATATAAATATTTTATTAAATTATATTTAATTTAATTTAAATATAATATAGATATAAATTTAAATAAATAATATAATATTTATTAATAAAACGTACAAAAAAAAACAAACTTTAAACTATTTAAGTAACATAGCCCTTGATCTCTGACTATCCTTTCACTAATTCCTTCCTTCCAAATATCCACGCTGCTTAGTTCAGTCCGAGTCTCGCGTTTAGACGGAATGACTATTTCAATAAAAAAATAAATAAAATGACAACCAGTAAAATAATTTACACAAAATTAAAATTTTAGTAGGTAGATAGATAAAAATATTAGTCAATTCTATTGTTGTCAGTGTCATAGGGTTATTGTTTGAACGATCTTATTTACGTGTCGCCGGTGCGCGGCATCATTGCTGAGAGAAACATGGCTGCGCGCGCCTGCGTGCTCCTCTCCTTGATATGCGCCTGCGCAGCCCGCGAGTGTATCGAACTTACTATGAAAAGCAACTTGCTATCCGAAAGCATATTCAACGGGACTGTATTTAAATTAAATAATGAATCTTATGTGGAAAGTGCTAAAGTTAACATCCTGGAACTATGGGACAGGTTCCCGCGGATTATGGTACCGATGAATGGCACGAGTGAGCAGTGTCGACGTGATGGCAGACTGTTCTTGGACAGTCTTGATCGTTTGGAGTTGTGGGCGTTGAAAAGTAATTATTTTATTTTTTTTATTTATAATTTAGGTGAAAAAATATTCATTTAATATTATTATTTACAACTAGAAAATTTTATAAATTTATAATAAAGTATTTTGGCTGAAGGCATACAATTTTTCCGAAGTGTCAAGTTAAAAAAAAAACTTATATTTCATTGTTTTTTTTAAATCGTTTTTACATATATTTTTTACATTAAAATTATTATTTTTTTATTTTATTTTTTGTAATTTCACACTGTATCCCGCATACAGCAGGGTAGGCAGAGGGAACCCGAGAACCTAGTGTTAAGACACTCCGTTCTCTTACAACAAATCCGTTCCCCACTTTCCACCTATTAAAACATTTTTTTACAATTAAAAAAATATTAAATTTTAATTAATTTATTAATATGCTTTTAAAATAACTTATATAAATAACAACATAAATTGGCCGGCCGGCAAAGCTTCAAGCAATATCCGTTCACATGCCTACACAGTGTATAACCAGCCATAACATCAACGAGGATCGCATACAAAAGTACTAAAACTATTGTTTCTTATCGATATATAGTGACAACACGATTCTCTAATCATTATGTTGCCTTGAAGTAACTTAACCTTCTCTTAAATTTAATCTTCAATAAATTCTTCTTAAATGAATTTCTATTGGAAATACTTTTCAAAACCGAAATGTAAAATAATTCATTATGAACATTTTCAAAATGAAATATAAATTAAATAATTAAATTTGATTTGGCTTAGTCAATTCGAGTTAAGTATATATACTTATAATTCATTTACAACATGAAGTCCTATCAAAAGGTGTAAACATATATTATCAATTAAGAGAATATTAAATTAGCCATTTCCCTATTTTTTCCTTTTTCCATATTAACTATTCCTAAATTTATTATTTTAAGCGCAAAAAAGGCTAAATAAAATAAAGCATCTCTAAAATGCTGCGTTACATATACATATATAAATATTTACAGTTTCACATTTTTTTAGAAAACCTAATGTTCACTGACATTCCGTTTTCCACTTTCCACTCGAGACATTGCATTTTTAGTGACGAAACTCAACGTTACGCTGTGTCTAGCTAGAACAGAGAAATAATAATAATTTACATTTAATAACTCCCCTAGTTGGAATTGAACGCATAATCAATCATGTTTACATTCAGACGATGGCCATAAGTGATCATAAGTGTGTTTAATAATTCAAAATGAATCAAATAAAGTGGGGAACGGAAATGTTAGAAGAGAACGGAGTGTCTTAACACTAAGTTCTCAGGTTCCCTCTGCCTTCTTTTCTATATGCGGGATACAGCGTGAAGTTGAAAAAATCAATCATACAGACATACATACATAGCTGTATTACGCTGTATCCCGCATATAGCAGGGTGCAGAGGGAACCTAGTGCTAAGACACTCCGTTCCCCACTTGATCAATCATACATTCTACATATCGTGATAAGAAATTTGTTATCGTTGAAATCTCCATACCCCGCGACACTTTCCTTGCCTCTTACTTAACTCCATCTCAACCTTCGTTCTAAAAGCGATAGTAGGTTTAATGAATCCGTCACTGTAAAAAGCGTCAATCGTTGAAACGATTTACCGTATTATATCCGACATTCTAAATTTTTCAATATTAAAAAAATCCTTGAAGCGCTAATATTTGGCAATACAAAATAATATTTAGAAGGTATATTTATATGTTAATATATATATATATATATATATATATATATATATATATATATTATTCGAAAAAATATTTCTTTTTTTGTACTAATAAGGTGTCTCATACTTTTGATTGTTTATGTCTAATGCATTCTTTATTTTTATTTTGCATAGGAATTTATTTTTAGATAAAATATGCAAATGTGAAATATATATATTTTTATAAAAGCAGCTTAGAAATAAAATTTCTCAACAACTAATTCCATTAATTAAATGACTATAATGATAGTATACATAATATATATAAAGATTGTTATTTATCTTCACGCTTTAATGGCATTTTTACGGACAAATTTTTAAGCAGATAAGTTCTTAGTAAGTCTCTTCGCTCTCCTTTATAGAAACTGCCATCCGATACCTTTTTAAAGTATTTGACGGCGGAACCGTTTTGTATAAACGTTTTCAAATAAAAATATTTTAAATATTATAGCAGTTCCTTCAGAACGTACAAAAACGTCTTAAAAATTGTTTTTTTTAATATAGTACGTATCTAAAACTAACGTATAGAAGTATGTGTGTTAGTAATTTTTAATTTAATTTTAACACAATATTTGTACTAAAATTTCTATACAAATTATCAAGCAATGTTAATACAGAATTATTATTTGTATTGCAATTGTTTTTTTTTTTTATTTGTGCGTTCCTATAGTTCATTTGCGCACAAATTTCATATATTTTTGAAAAATCAATAAATCGAAAAAATATCTATTCTAACTTAATAATTTTCGTTTATCTGGTAAAAATATCACGAGCTGACAAAGCAGATTTAACACAGCAGATTTTTGTTAGGTGGTAGGAGGTTCGTCCTCCGACTGGCTCGCGACCACTATCATGTCAAAGACGAACCGCCAAATATCTAATGATGTGTTCCGGTTCGATGGCATGTAAGCCAGATTTTCCCCTTTCCCACCCATCCTTTCTTCAAAATGTGGTGGTTCTGATAGTGGACTACTACATTGTCCCCCCTTCCATCAGTATCCCCTAGGTTGGCAACGCATCTACAACATCTCTGGTGTTGTAGATGTCTATGGGCGAAGGTAACCACTTACCATCAGGTGGTCCTTCTGCTCGTTTGCCGTCCGTTATCAATAAAAAAAAAAAAAAAATTTAACACCGGGATTTGTTTAAGAACAAGTAAATCAACGTAAAATATAAAAAAATAGTATATATGTAACTTGTATATTTGATAAGAGTAATGTGTTGAATTTTTCAATGATTACATTCGGCGAATATAGTCTAATTATATGAGTTTCTATTTACACACACTACCAAAGTTTGACATTCATGTTTATATAAAGTGACATAGACATTAATAAAGACAACGCGTTGTTAACGCGTCAACGTTGACACTAGTTATAATTATTTTGTCTACTTACTTGCTTTGTATACATAGAATGTAGTATAATTGTTTTTTTTGGCTATATTTAAAACATAGTGACTTTCAAGCCTACAAAAATAAACAAAGGAAGCTATTTCAATTTTAAATTATTATTACTCTATGAATATTTTAAACAACAAGGCGGACAAAGTTCTACGCACTAGATTAGTATAGTAGCTAAAATATCAAGGCTTACTTAATACCAACTGGTTTATCTCCGCAAAAATGTCCATACTCGTTATTTACGAGATTCTTAAATGTTAAATAATAAAAAGCGTCCTATTAACTTTGCAATATGAAAAAAGCAAGCGCATAGTTACTTTTTTCTTACTTTTCGTCTTGTCGTAATCGCAATTTGTTGCAATATCACATATTTTTAGAGGCAATCGTGGGACAGTGAGACAGATTGTAATCACGATTGGTTATCGGTTCGATTCCCACTAAGGGTATTTATTCCCCACTAGTGTCCCCGTAAATGCGTTAATAACGCATTGCGTAGTGACGTATATGTCACTTTATATAAACATGGATGTCAAACCATGTAGTGTGTATAACATTTATCTTATTAATAAGATTTTTTTAAATTAATTTAAAAAAATATTAGCATTCTGCACTCCTTCTCTATATAAACTGTAAGTGTGCAAAGTTTCCAAAAAAAGTTTAAAAGGGATCCAAAGTTTTTGCTTCACGTATTATATGTATAGATTTAAGTTATTTTCATTTCTCCGCTCTGTTAGTGGAGAAAGGAGTGTCTTCACAGGATAAAGGTCTCTTTAATTATTTTGCTAAGCGTAAAAAAGTTTTTAAGACCATGTTATAATATTAAATTAATTAATATAAACATGTGTTTAATCAAACGCCATTATTATAGATTAAATTACCACAATAATTTAAAACGCGTTACAAAGTCATGAATAACCTGATTATACTATCAATAGAAACCAAATTTTATTCTGTAAATATTTATACCCATATTCCTCATTATATTCGTTAAAAAGCAGCTTCACTCTTTATCAGGAGAGTAGTCAAAGAGAAAGTATCAAAACACTTCGTGCACCGCTTTTCGCCCGAATTCAAGACATTGCATATTAATTGACGGAACTCAACGCCGCGAAATGACAATAATTTAAATATAATCATTTCCTTCAGTGGGAATCGTATCCACAATCAATCGCATTAACAAATATACTGCCACTGCGCCACGATGGCTTCTTGAGACACCTATAAGTACTAGAGTTCCCGTTGATGAGATAACAACGCGTTGTCTATCAATGTATATGTCACTTTATATAAACATGGATGTCAAATCATGGTAGTGTGTGGTAATTTAATATATTTTCTATGCATTATTTTAAAAAGATATTATCATTGTGCACTTCTTCGCTATATAAACTATAAGTGTACCAAGGTTCATTCTCCTCCATCCACATAATTTTCGTAAAAAGGTATCCTAAGTTTTTCCTTCACGTATTAATATATATAATATTAATTTAATTATGTAATATTCCATGTAGTGTGATTTCAAAGAAGTAGTATATATTTATATATTTTATGTCTCTGGAAGATACAACGAAGCACTTAACATGCCAAATGAAGGATTCGCCTTTGTCATTTACCTGTTATCAAAATTTGTAATGTATGCATATAAAATATTATACGCGAGTGTTCGAAAACGGGGAGATTACCTAAGTTAGGTTATTCGTTATTTTCACGCCTTTTCCCTCATAACAAAGTGACGCAAAGAGGACCTAGTGTTAAAACACTCTGTTATTGGCATGGGATGCTCTTGCGTTTGTCGACATCTACTTAAACTGCCATGTGGTTCTTGCAATTTGCAGGGTCAGAGTACCCAAGTGTCGCTGCTAAGATCAATTTTTGCAGAATTTTTTGCTGATTTATCTCTACGAGTACGTATATCTTTTAAAAACCTGTCGTGGCGCAGAGGCACAAGCGTGCGACTGTAAACGCGACAAGTTGTAGGTACGATTCCCACTACAGAAAATGAAAATATTAAATAATATTTAGTATTTTCATATGATCTGGTAACAAGACAAAGCGCGACTTTGAGTTCCGCCACCCGGCACGCAATGCCTCAATTCGACGGAAAGTGGGGAACTGAAATGTTGAAAGAGAACGGAATGTCTTAACACTAGGTAATCTGGCTTCCTCTGCCTACTAAAATTGTCTCTAAATTATTTTTAAAAATATCTATTTCGCGAACTATGAAGAATACACGCCTTATTTTGTCAACAGAAACCGTTAAGGCATTTAAGATTAATTCAGAACAGGTTTTTACTTACTGTACTTTTATTTATCTGTATTTTTAAATATACAGAGAGACTTTGGTATATTTATATATCTTCTCACCTATATATTATGTCAAATACAAGCGTGTGATTAATACGCCAGGTGTCAAGTTATTACCTACTTACAATAATCTAGCGTAGAGGTCAGTGACATTCACTTTGTCTAATCAAGAAGTCCTGTCTAACGCTACCTTATATATTTTTTAAAGTGAATATTTTAGTTTTTTAATAGAATCAATGAAATACTTAACTGACTGAGTTTTATCCCTGTGGCTAGTAAAAAATATTTTTTTTATATATGCTTCGATTTTCTTTGTTTGGACGCATCAATATTGATATGTTAATCGCTTCTCCCTTAGTTTTGACTTCTGATTTCAAAATACCTATAATGAAAGCAAAAATGACTCTTTTCACATACAATATAAGAATAAGAAAAAAATATTTTTAAAATTTTATAATGATTGTCACATACTTAAGATAAAAGATACAATTTATAGAAAACTTATAAAAATTGAATGTACCAGGATTTGAACCAGTTCCTCTTCGAAATTGTCCAAGAACTGCAGTTTTGAGGCCCAATACATTAAAATTTTTCAAAAAAAGATTTTCTTAACAAATATTTACTCTTTAAATGTTTTCAAAGTAATAGGAAACAAGCGAATTTTCTTACATTAGTAAACATGGCGAGGGTTTTGTATGGGAAGATAATATTTAACGTCTGTATTTAACCTTTTTATTAACAGCGGTATATTTATATATGAATATATTCAAATATCATCAATTTAACAAAAAAAAAATTGTTACAACAAAAAGAATTTCCTCTTCATATATCCAAATATTTTACTTTCATTAATTATTTTAGCTTCATAGCTTCACGCTGCATCTCGCATATAGCAGGATAGGCAGAGGGAACCTAGTGTTAAGACACTCCGTTCCCCACTTTCCGCCGAATTGAGGCATTGCGTGCGGCGGAACTCAACGCCGCGCTTTGCCTTGTTACCAAACCCAGGAAATGAAATATTCCATTTCCTGGAGTGAGAATCGAACCCACAACCTATCGTTTACAGTAGCACGCTTGTGCCTCTGCGCCACGACAGATGTTATAAATATATTTATATTCAACAAAACAAAACTTAAATACCATTAAAAAAATGCAATCTGCAATATATATAGCAATCAAATCTTAACATTTCACACACTAATTCTCAATTACGACATTTCCCTCATATAAAAGTGCATCCTAAATTTTATTCTGTGCAAGTCGCGAAGTCTAGTCACGCCAATGTCAGTGAGTACGCCGCCAGCATTCACCGTCGTGTCATTTCACCATTCGGACGTGGAAAGGTTCAATGTTATTAGGCGACATTCAAAAAAACAGGCCCCAATTTGCAAAATGGAATGATAAATGAGCCCCAGGGCTGTATTTAAAATGTTTTTTATTAAATAATATTTTACTAAATATTATAACTGTTATATATGTAGATTAGGTAATATTATATCATAATGCCGGATGCGGGGCAGAGGCACAAGCGTGCGACTGTAAATGCGACAGGTTGTGAGTTCGATTCCCAGATCAGGAAATGTAAAAGTTTAGTATTTTCATTTCCTGGGTTTAGTAACAGAGCAAAGCGCGGTGTTAAGTTCCGCCACTCAGCACGCAATGCCTCAATTCGCCGGAAAGTGAAAAACACTAGGTTTTCTGGTTGCATCTGCCTACCCTGCTATATGCAGGATACAGCGTGAAGCTAAAAAAAAATCATAATCTTGCTGTTTCTAATGTAGAAATGGATAGGCAGAAAGAACCTAGTATTAAGACACTGCATTTTCCACTTTCCGTCGACATTCAAGATATTGCGTATTGAGTG
Source organism: Philaethria dido (assembly GCA_033558755.1). Taxonomy (NCBI): domain Eukaryota; kingdom Metazoa; phylum Arthropoda; class Insecta; order Lepidoptera; family Nymphalidae; genus Philaethria; species Philaethria dido. Next base: position 44,402 of record JAKGSA010000407.1, read on the forward strand.
ACGGAACTCAACGCCGCAGTTTATCTTCCAGAGCGAGAGAGCATTTCCCCGAAGGGAGTCGAACCCAAAGCGCCATAATGGTCTCTCAGATAGTAAAAATGTAAATATATTTCTTGGTTTCACGCTGTATCACGCATGTAGCAGGGTAGGCAGAGGGAACATGAGAACCTAGTGTCCGAACTTTCTGCCGAGTTTTGGAAGGCATTGCGTGCTGAGTGGCGGAGCTCAACGCCGCGCTTTGCCTGGTTACCAAACTTAGGAAATGAAAATACTAAACTTTTACATTTCCTAGAATGGGAATCAAACCCACAACCAGTCGCGATTACAGTCGCACGCTTGTACCTCTGCGCCACGACAGATATTAATAATAATTATAACCAAATAAATTTAAGCTATGAGAGAGGAAGATATTGCAACTAAAATTTAACGAAGCTAAAATTTGATTTGATTGCATTGCATTGCATACTAATTGGTATGCAATAACAAGGTCATATGTATTTCTTAATTACAATCCTCATAGTCTGCGACAGTTTTAGCTGCATTTCTACTGTATATAGAAATGTTATAATTACTACGTTTATGCATTTTTATCGTGTATTTTATCTATTTATTTACAAATAATCTTACATACATAGCTTCACGCTGTATCCCACATATAGCAGGGTAGGCAGAGGGAACCTAGTGTTAAGACACTCCGTTCCCCACTTTCCGCCGAAATGAGGCAGTGCGTGCTGAGTGGCGGAACTCAACGCCGCGCTTTGCCTACAAATAATCTTCTAAAATCGAATCGACGTTATTGATTAATTAAACCTCATTTCAATATTACACTTTCTTTTAGCAATTAAAATATTTTCTAAGGAAAAGATAAACAAAATATTAAAACACTAGAAAAGACATTTTCTTTTCGTTAGTAATAAGATTTTAGCAAAAAAATACTCTAAAAAGTAAATTTATTACGAATAACTCAAAAACTTCTGGTCAGATGTTAACTAAATTTAAATGGGACCACATCAGCCTCACTTCCATCACCTACTTTGAAGTTGGTTAAAAACTAAGTATAACTGTTTTATATTTTTTGTATATTTCTAATACATAATCGGTTGCTTTTGTTCATGTCACATTTGTAAATTATGATTGATATGTAATTTATCTTGAATCTCCCCAAAATAATTTCGATTGATCGCAAACTTTTCCCCACTCTTGATTTCAGTTTAAATTTCATGAATAAAATTTTTGTTATTGATCGTTTAATTCAACGCTTATCATTCATTTTTCTATTTACTTTTATACTCTACAAGTAAAGTTTAATTATTTACTATTATGTATCAACAACATGCAAAACTTTAAAATGGAAATGGACAGGGCATATGTTAAGAGAAACAACTGAGAAATGGACCAAAACAATCACAGAGTGGTACCCCAGAATTTGTAAAAGAAATAAAGGGCGACAAATAAAACGTTGGGAAGATGATCTTAAAAAAGTGGCTGGTACAGAATGGATGAGGACAGCGAGAGATAGAGAGAAATGGAAGAGTTTAGAGGAGGCCTATGTCGAAAGACAAGCTGTTGACAAAAGCTGATCTTCTTCATTTATTAGTAATTAAGGAAAACAAAGTAGTTATAGGATAGTACAATCGGTAAAATAAATAAGTAAAACCATACTGTTAAATACTTACAGCAATAAAGGCTTATTTTATTTTATTTTATTTTATTTATGTATCAAATTGTAAAACTGCTGTTGACCTAATTAAATAAATAAAAATAAATAAACGGTGATAATGATGATGCCGTCATCGTGGCGAAGTAGGACAGCGTATAACTTTAAACGTAACCGGCTGTAGGTTCGATCCCCTCTCGGGTAAATGATTATTTCCATTTTACGCTCTGGCATGATAAAACGCCGATTCTCGATCGAGTGAAAAGTGAAGAAAGGAGTGTTTTGACACTAGGTCTCTTGCTATGCGAGAAAGAGCATGCTGCAAAAACAATTACCATCTTAATAAGCTTATCAAGCAAAAGTAAATCGTTTACGTTTTTTGGTTGATTACCCCCAGCAATAGCTTTTATTATTAAAAAAAGTTCATCTTCACGAAACGGTAAAACAGAAAATAATATTTTATTTAGTACCTACAAAGGAAAGGAAGGCTAAAAAAATATTTTAATATTTATTAACTCAAATTATTAAAATATTTTTTTAGCTTCACGGCATCCCGTACATGCAGGGCAGGCAGAGGAAACCTGAGAACCTAGTGTTAAGAAACTCCGTTGTCTTAAGATTTCCGTTCCCCAAAAAAAATGTTATCTTAAATTTTCTGTATAAAATTAAATATTGCAAAAATAAAGCATAAATCTAAGAAATCATAATATTGTTTCAGTGTTCGACGCCACAGCGAAACCTCCATCGGGTATACTAAGTGGGAACGCCAACCAGTACGGTGACTTCGACGAGTGTTTAGACATAGACGGCGCCGTCCGCGGCAAGTATTGCCTCGCGTCACTTCAAGTCAGCGTCGCTGAAAAAGGACATGAACACTTGGACTATTTAATTCATAGCGGACATTATATACGCAGTAATGTTACTGATGTAAGTTTGTATTTAGCCATTTTTTAATTTCAGCTTCACGCTTTATCGCACATAGCAACGTAGTAAGAAGGAATGTAGTATTCAGGTATTCTGTTTTCACCGTATTCTGTTTCCGCCCGAATTCAAAACGCCTTAGTGGATGATCCCAACGCTGAACTTTTTTTTACTAGGTTGAGAAATAGAACCAATGCTTCTGAGTGGAGTGGGAATCGAACTCACAACGACACATGATATTACGACGATGTTCTTTCGTAATCTTTTCATATAGGTACACTTGCTCACGTCAAGCCTTCATGAAGAACAACCTCCATGTCCTTTTTTGTATCCAATTTTAAAAACTATGCGTAGTCTAACTAACTTCTCTTTGTAGAATAATATTTTTTTTATATTAAACATTTCCCCGAATTGTGAGAAATTATATAAAATAGCAAAGGAATAAGCCAATCATTTCCCCAAATGGGAAAGGAACCCGTAACTATCACGCTTACAGTCGGATACTCCCCAACCGCGTCATAATGACTCCACTGTTGACGTCACATATTTTAAAACTCACATTTGCTTCATATTGTGTACGTAAGCTGACCTGATATGGCCATCTCGACCTTGACACCATTATTTTTTTATGTCAATGGTATAAAAAATGGAAGAAATTGTTCCATATTTAATTTTTTTTCATTTTTAATTAATTATTTTTACTTTTAATATTTTAAGCAACGTCAACAAGCGTTACGTCAAAAAACATTTTCGGAAATGCATGCCCTTATAAAGAATTAATTCATATCAACCAAAAAACTAAAAGACAACGCTTAATTGACATCTTAATTGGACACTGAAATTGGATAGTATCCAAGAGGTGTGGATTTTAAACCCACTTTTAAAATTTTAGGCAAAATTTCAGTATTTATCATTCTAAGTGTAGAAATAACAATGTATAATTCACAAAATGTATATGTCTATTGATTATCAAGCTATTTGAAGAGGCCAGTCGCGGCGCAAAGGCTCAAGCATGCGACTGTAAACGGAATAGACTGGCTAGGTTCGGTTCTCACTCCAAAAATGAAAATATTAAGTATAATTATAATTTCAATTAAATATTTTAATTTCTTCGCTATGGTAAGAAGACAAAACGAGGCGGTGAGTTCCGCCACTCAGCATGCATGGCCTAATTCGGCGGAGATATTTGAAAATTATTTAAAGTTCTTGAAAACAACTAAGTAAAGTCCTTACTGCAAATTTTTAGTAAAAAAATTGAATTAATAAATTTGTAAGTATCACACTTTTTGTAGGCACCACCTTTAATAGGAGACTTCAGTCACTAGCAGGTTTCTGTAAGAAATTTATTTAACAAAGAAATTTATATTACACCGATAATAAAATTTATATAAAACAATTGAAAGTGATAGAAATAAGCCATTAACGTTTTAATCGTCTTTTGATAAACATAATAGACTATTTCGATGGCTCATTAGTGAATAATAATTACTTAATTAAATAACTTTATCTCTACTGTTACAAATTGAGTGCTTATAAAAGTAATTGATGATTGATGCCATATTACTTTGTGTTTAATATTAAAATAATGATTTTTTACTAGTTACTGTATGCGACTTTATTTGCACGGACTTTATTACCTTAGTACATTTAGCCTTTCAAGAAATCATTATCTCAAAACTGAAAGCTGGAGTAATTTAGACTGTTATACGTAAAGTCCGGTGTTTTCGTTCTTTTCTCATAAGAATTTTAAGTAATCCTTTCTTTGTACTCCCCTGTACTTCTAGAGGAAACTATTATACATACTCTTAAACGAAAGATTCCCATGTCTAGCAATTTTGGCTATGCGTTGTCTGTCAGTCATTCAGTGAGTAATCATTCAATATATATAAAATAAATTATAATAGTTAATATAAAGAAATATATATATATATATATATATATATATATATATATATATATATATATATATATATATTGGTTTATGTCAAAATTAAACTTCAGGTTGTATTTCTGAGTATATTTATAATAAATCATCTATTTTATAAAATTTACTTCTAATATATAATAATTATGACAGGAATGTCATAACAAATTATATTACATGGCGGCAATTAGAGTGGTGGTTTTTCTAATAAGACTTTTGTAATATAAATTATGAAGAAATATTGTAGAAGGCGCTTTCTCACGTAGTCCCTATTTACAAACCTATTGAGAAAATGTATTTGAACGCAACGGGACTCAAATCCGCAAACGCATGGCTTAGCAGTTAGAGCGCTTGAAAAAAAGACAAAGGACGTTCAAATTTTTATACGTTTTCTTAAGAAGTTTTAGGGTTCTTAAATTTATGCTTAAAACTTGAAATTGGTCAAAAGTGGTCGACTACTTAAAAGTAGTCGCTAACTATGTGTCTCATAAGAAGGCACAAGGTCACTCAGCAGGGAATGAAGAGAGTAATGCTTGGTATTTCCGTTCGTAATCGATCAGAAATGAAGAGATCCGTAAGAGAACAAGTTACTGACGTTGCTCGAAGAATTGCTCAGCTGATGTGAGAATCGATGGAATTTGAAGCGGAAAGGTTCTCGAGTGACGACCACGAACCGAATGACGCTAAGTGGGCATGTCCCAACGACAACTCGACGACGACGACGACTTGAAATCATCAAAAATATTAACAAAACTTAGTTAAAGTAAACACTCTTCATCAATCATTAACACTACAATGATATAAATCAATTTACACAATACATTATATCTATATACATGACACAGGTATATATTTCAATCTATTGGCAACCACTAATGCATAAATAATTAACATATATTTATAATTCTACTCAGTCGAGACGCAACTTGCATTTTAATATGAGCTAAGGTGACTAGGTTGTGACGAAATTGTCATAAGACTTGGAACTACACCTTGATATTGGTGTTAGGCCTATTTTTTTCATATTAAATTATCCTGTATTTAAACTCCAAATTTCTTTAAATTATAAAGATTTTTGTTAGACAGAGGGAGCAATTTGTACGGTGCATACAAAAATAAATTCATATTATTTTTTTTTATAAAGTAGTACGTAAGTTTCTTAATTATGATTTTTTTTTCATTTGACTTATATTTTAGATTATTTGGAGAAAAAGAAAATAATCTTAAAGCAATTATACATACATACATAGCCTTACGATGTATTCCGCATATAGCAGGATAGACAGAGGGAACCCAGTGTTAAGACACTCCGTTCCCCACTTCCCGCCGAATTGAGGCATTGCATGCTGAGTAGCGGAACTCAACGCCGCATTTTCCCTTGTTACCAAACACACTTCAGGAAATCCCACAACCTATCGCGTTTACAGTCGTACGCTTGTGCCTATGCGCCACGATAGGTGTAAAACAGTTATGATTCAGTTTTTTTTTAAATTAAGGAAACTTTTTATTTAAGGATTTTTTTAATTAGGAAGGAAAGACAAACTAGTGACGCATTATTCTATCTTATTCAATTTTGCATGTCAAAAATCAAATAGCACTTCGCCTGAAAAGACAAATAATCTTGTCTGAATGAGCTTTAACCAAACCGTATAACCGTATACAGTGTAGGAAGCCAACCACGCATTTTGTCAAACCAGACCGCTGAAACATCTACCTATATATAAAGATTATCCATACTGAACTTAAAATTTGACGTTTTAACAATACCAGTAACAACGCAGTTTGTTTTTAGCTTCAGGCTATCCCGCACATAGCAGGGTATGCAGAGGGAACTAAGGAACACTTAACCTAGTGTTAAGACACTTCGTTCGCTTTTAAAATTTCTGATCCCCACTGCTGTTTTTATTAAGGATGCAGTACTTAATAAAAAAATCACCTCGCTTTATCTCACAAAACAAGATAGACAGAGAGTACCTAGGGTTTAGATATTCCGTTCTCCATTTTCCGCCAAACTTGTAGAAACTACGCGTTAAGCGGTGGAACTCAACGCTGCACTTTTTTCGTCACCGCAATTCACTTTTTTCTCTGCACAAAGTAAGGAAATATAAAGAAATATAATTTAAACATATTCTATTCCCCGACTGAAAATTGAACTCACAACGACATTCAGGTGCTTTTCCACTGCGCCACGACGGTGTCAACTTCATTATGATTATAATTTATGAGCTCATATTTTATCTATGACGTCATTAATCACAAATGTATTCAACTGCCGATTGCCGTTTGTTAGTTTGAACATTATTATACAATATTGGATCGAAATTTGGTTACAAGTTGAATATGTTAACAGTCTTTTTATATTACTATATATTTCTTTCTTTTTTTCGCCTGTCGTGGCGCAGAGGCGCAAGCGTGCGACTGCAAACGCGACAGGTTGTGGGTTCGATTCCCACTCCAGGAAATGTTAGTATTTTCATTTCCTGGGTTTGGTAACAAGGCAAAGCGCGGCGTTGCGTTAGAGAGCGGAGTGTCTTAACACTGGGTTCTCAGGGTCCCTCTGCCTACCCTGCTATATGCGGGATACAGAGTGAAGTTAATATTATTTTATGGCTAATTTACTCAAAATTTCCATAAATTGTAGCCTAAGTTTTATTCTGATGTGTATATAAGGTATATTCCTGAAGTTTCGTTCAGATCCGTTCATTAGCTATTGTAAAAAGTACAAACAACCATTCTTGTAAAAACGGAAGTATCTCTGATATTATTTGTATTATTATCTTTTATAACGCTTATCATGTTACTATTTTGTGCATTGCTTAATATAAAATTCTCAAAGCTTTCGTATCGGGAATAATAGAAGAGTTAATAATTTTTTTAACAAGGCACAGCGCGGCGTTGAGTTTCGCCACTCAGCACGCAATGCCTCAATTCGGCGGAAAGTGGGGAACGGAAATGTTGTAAGAGAACGGAGTGTCTTAACACTAGGCTCTCAGTTTCCCTCTGCCTACCCCGCGTTACGCGGGATACAGCGTGAAGTTAAAGAAAAAAAATATAATGATATTTTTTTTTTACAAATCTCTATAGTAGTGTAATAATATTAACAAAATTTTAAAAAATATACATTTTTTCGTGATTATAATCACCAGATGAAATCAAATCAAAAGCATGTACAATTTTGTACAAAAAATCGATTTTTCTTTAACATTATTACTTAAGGAAGCTGATCAGCTCTACATATTATGACAAAGTCGAGACAAAAACATTTTAAACTTTAAAATAGTTTGTTAATATTCATTGCACGAGTGAATCTCATTTGAGTCTTCGCAATTAAATCGATACCAAATAGCTGTTATGTATCGAAGTTCCTTGTATAAAGACGTCATTTGAAAACTAAATATGTTGTATGTACTGTAGGCTATGTGTATGACACACACGAATACATAGTTTTTTAAAGCTCACATATATACATACATAGCTTCACGCTGTATCCCGCATATAGCAAAGTAGGCAGAGGGAACCTAGTGTGAGTGTAGTAAAGGTAATTTCATCTAATTTAACAGACTTAGTGATTTAGCAATAAACTAAAAAATATTTAAATTCATCTATATATAAATACGTGAAGCAAAGACTTTTACCCCTTTTTATGCAAATTACGTGGACGGAGGAGTATGAAACTTGGCATACTTATAGTTTATATAGCGAATGAGTGCAGAAAGATAATATTTTTCTTAAGTATTGCCTAAAAAGTATATTAAATTAATAAAATAAATGTTACACACACTACCATGAGTATGACATCCGTTTATATAAAATGACAAATATATTGCTAAAGACAACTCGTTGTTAACGCGTCAACGGGAACACTAGCTTATATAATATTGCTTTACTCTTTTTACCTTATAACAGGGTAGATAGAGAAAACCTAGTGTCAATTTACTCCGTTCTCCGCTTGTATCCTAAATTTGATATTTTACGTGTTGAGTGGCAGAACTCAACGCGGCAATTTGCTTTGCCAGAGCGCAAAAATGAAAATAATTTAAATATAACTATGCCAACGTGGCGCAGTGGAACATTGTGTAACTGTAAACGCGATTGGTTGTGGGTTCGCTTACCGCTCGGGGGAGGTAATATATTGAAATTATTTTCATTACCACACTCTGTAAACAGAAGATTTCCTCTGGCTACACTGCTGCATGTGAATAAGCGACGAGTTTAAAACCCCCACACCAGCCCTTCTATTTACTTCCTAAGCCTTAAGTTGCCTAGAAGAGATTACTGTTTTAGCGATAAGGCCGCCTCTTGTACATTTCTTTTTTTATTATGTATTTTAGTTGTAATGCGTAATTGTGTGGGTATACAATAAAGAATATTATTATTATTACTATTCCGATTCCCAACTGCTGCGGCCACTACATTATTTCCTTCCCCTCCCATCTAAACACTAGGTCGGCAACGCATTTACAACTCCCCTGGCGTTGTAAATGTCCATGGGCGAAGGACCACTTACCATCAGGTGATCCTTCTGCTCGTTTGCCATCCTTTATCAATACAAAAAATTTAAAAAAATACTACGGAATTTGAACCAACGATTACCATGTCCAGAAACAAGAATAAACACGTTTCAACTGAACCACAACATAGCTTTAATATCATAAGCGAATATTTACAGTAATAAATGTAAAATGTAAAGCAAGAAAAATGAAATTCTTTGAAGATTATATTCTAATATCTGCCCACTTCAAAATGCATTAGGTGTGCTGAGACGACGGTTACGATGCCAAGATAGTGGTATTTTCTTAAAGGGATTACTTGTTGTGTTTATATACAGATACTGTCTTTTGATGACAAAGATATGGTTATTACTTTGTTAAAAATTTATTATCCTTACTTATATTATAAATGCGAAAGTAACTATGTCTGTCTGTCTGTTACGCTTTCACGCCTAAACCACTGAACCGATTTTGATGAAATTCGGTATGAAGGTAGAACTGAACTTGGGAAAGGACATAGGACATTTTTTATCGCGAAAAAAATTTTATAAAAAAAAATATTTTTATTTTTTATAACTTTTTTTTTGACAAATAGTCTAGACCTTGGAAAAGACTATAGGGAGTATATATATATAAGGAGTACCTTACACGTCGCGCGACATAACCAAATTCCACGCGGGCGAAGCCGCGGGCGGAAAGCTAGTTATGTATAACTAAATATGCAAGTGAGCGTTAAGTTCTGCCACTTGTCAATACCTTGAATCCGGGGGAAAGCGGAGTGTTTAGACATTAGATGTTAGTCTATGCTTTAAGTTTTAAATAAGTAAATGTAAGAAAACAGAAAGAAATATCACTACCATATCCTATTTCCAGCATATCTATATATGAGTTCAAATAGGATTGGATAAATTTTATATTTATATATAATACATACATAGTTTCACGCTGTATCCCGCACAAAGCAGGGTAGGCAGAGGGAACCTAGTGTTAAGACACTCCGTTCCCCACTTTTCGCCGAATTGAAGCATTTATATATAAAATACATATAAATAGATGCTTGTGGTGACGTTAAGGCACCAGCGTGCGACTGTAAACACGACAGATTGTGGGTTCGTTCCCAATAAAGGAAATGTAAAAGCTTAGTATTTTCATTTCCTGAGTTTGGTAACAAGGCAAAGCGCGGCATTGAGTTCCGCCACTTAGCACGCAAAGACTCATTTTCGCGGAAAGCGGGGAACGGAGTGTCCTAACACTAGGTTCTCAGGTTCCCTTTGCCTACCCTGCTATATGCGGGATACAGCGTGAAACTAAAACAAATTTATATTTCTTAAGCAAATTATACTTTAGGTCATATAGTATGTAAAGTCATATCCCTGGTTTCTGCCCACTTATCTTAATATTAGCTTTGCATTTATTTCACAAACATTAATATTTATATTAAAAAAGTCTGCATGTGGTTTTTAGGAAATTCTATAACTAAGTGCATTCAGAAAAATAAAACTTTTGAATGCTGAACTTTACACGTAACGTATGTTTTATCCGTAGAGCTTAAGCACACTCATTTATGCAATGCACTTCGGGATAAAAGCTCGGAGTGTGGTAAAACAGCAAATTACAGAGAAAAATTATGCGTCCAGAATACGTTAGCGGTACTATCTAGACCATGTTAATGCCGGCAGCTTCTCTTACGTATGTTAAACGTTTATGTGAATAAAGTCGCACCTATGCTACATATAGTATGCAATTGAGAACAATGTTTTTTTTTTATAAAGTAAACAAAAATAGATTAAACAAGCTGCTTTACCCGGTTCTATCCCATACAACAGGGTAGTCAGAGAGAACCAAGTCCCAAGACGCTCCGTTCGCGAAATTCCTCCATAATTAGAAACATTGCATGTTAAGTGGCGAAACTCAACGCCGCGCTTTCTCTTACCAATGCGAAGAAATGAAAATAATGTCAATATAATCATTCCCCCGGGTGGGAATCGAATCTACAACCAGTCGCGTACAGACAGACAGACAGACAGGCTGTCCCACTGCGCCATATATCTTATAATCTTCGCGTAGTACACCTTCGTTAAATGTCATAATTCTTTTAATATACCTTCTTCAGATGGATTTCCATACTTTATATACGACTTTTCTTCAGTATCCTCGACTAATGGCTCGATCTTTGGGCAAATGAACTAAAACTAAAAATATAAACATTTTATATTAAGGCCATCGTGGTTTCTAAATCAGCGTTAAAAAACTTGGTAGAAAAGTATGAGGAAATATAGATTTTAATTTGTTTGTTTTTATGAAAATCAAAAATTGTATTAACGCCTGTCGTGGCGCAGAGGCACAAGCGTGCGACTGCAAACGCGACAGGTTGTGGGTTCGATTCCCACTCCAGGAAATGTAAAATTTAGTATTTTCATTTCTTGGGCTTGGTAACAAGGCAAAGCGCGGCGTTGAGTTCCGCCACTCAACATACAATGCCTCAATTTGGCGGTAAGTGGGGAACGGAATTGTTGAAAGAGAATGGAATGTCTTAACACTAGGTTCTCTGGTTCCCTCTGCCTACTCTGCTATATGCGGGTTACAGCGTAAAAGTTAAAAAAAAAAATTGTATTTACATTTTAATTTCACTTCTGCCTTTCACAAGTCATCAAAGCTACTATATTTAGTATTATATTATACACTTAAAAGAGATCTATTGCGGTATAAACGATGATGTTATCACAAAGCCTTATTTGATACTCAATTAGATTTCAAGTTGCGGGTTTTACTTGCTTTTGCTACCATAATTTGAATGAACTTGATTAAGTATTATATCTAGGTTGATTTTACATCTTTTTATTTCACGCTGTATCCCGCATATAGCAAGGTAGGCAGAGGGAACCAGTGAACCTAGTGTTAAGACACTCCATTCTCTTTCAACAATTCCGTTCCCCGAAATGAGGTATTGCGTGTTGAGTGGCGGAACTTAACGCCGCGCTTTGCCTTTTTACCAAACCCAACAATGAAAATACTAAATTTTACATTTCCTGGAGTGGGAATCGAACCCACAACCTGACGCGTTTACAGTCGCACGCTTGTGCCTCTGCGCCACGACAGGCGTATTTCATCTTACAGATCCTTTTCCACATTGACAAATCCAAAATCTCGTATTCTTTTTCAACTTATTAGCTTAAAATAAAAAGAAAACATCTTATAAATATAAATATAGTCCTTATAATTAGTATTTTTATATTACTACCATATAATGGAGACCATTGAGACATAATGGAACAGGGTAGAGTAGTTCTGGGTTCGATTCCAACTCGGGGGAATCATTATATTAAGTTTTATATATTTAACAGCACTGATAAGACAAATCGCGGCGCTGAGTTCCATTCAATGTGCAATGTCTTTAATTTGGGAGGAAAAAGAAGAACGTAATGTCTTCACACTAGGTTGTCATGTTATATGGAAAAGAGCTAAAAAAAATATTATCTTATAGTTCTTGACGTGACTATGAAAAATGATCTAAATATATGTTGTTACTTAAATAAGAAGGCCAGTTGTGGCACAGAGGCACAAACATGCGACTATAAACGTGACAGGTTAGATTCCTATGTATTCATTTACTCGCTCTCTAAGGGCGGCGTTGAGTTCCACCACTTACACGCACAATACCTCAATTCAGCGGAATGTAAATGTTAAGAGAACTGAGTGTCTTAACACTAGGTTCTCATGTTCCGTCTATCTACCATGGACACCGGGATACAGTCTGAAGCTATGTAAATAAGAAAATGTGAAATTTAACTATTATAGGACATCTTAAGGTTTGCAACAAATTTGCTTAAACACGGGGTATTCGACCTCAAACGTCCGGTTCGGCTTAGTGTTTGACATGTGTAATGTTACATAGAGTTACGTGATGTGGTTTGTATCCAAAAGGAAAACGAGAAGGTTACTGGCAGTCATCAAACAAATAACCGTTGGAAGTGAAAAGTTTTACGCACTTTTGTTTATCTTTTTAACTATTGGGTGCTTTTTAGAATGTTTTTAGAAAAGTTTGTTCATCTCAATTTGGTTGAAAGCTTGAGTAAAGTAATTTTGATTTGTACTGCTTTATTTTTTTATTGTTTTTTTTTATATACTTGTTAACAAGATGATGATATTATTAAGCCATTGGCTTCTTTTATTGATTTAAAAGAAAAGTTTTACTACTTTAAGATGCCTTAGTATATAGATACTCGTACATACATATATAAAATGTAAGTCCAATTGTTTTTTTATTTAAAAAAATAAATCCAGTATTCAAAATACAAGAATGTTATGTTTTCACATAACATTATTGTTTATAACTTTTAACGCGTAATAACGCCTTTCGTGGGTAAGTGGGTCGTGAGTTCTGCCACTCAGCACGCAATGCCTCAATTCGGCGTAAAGTGGGGAACGGAGTTGTTGTAAGAGAACGGAGTGTCTTAACACTAGGTTCTCAAGTTCCCTCTGCCTACCCTGCTATATGCGGGATACAGCGTGACGTTAAAAAAAAATATTATTAAATGTATATATTTTACTAAGAAAAAAAAATACAATTGATTTTAGGGAGACATCCACCTCAATCAATTCAAACATTATTCAATAAATGTGAAAAGTACTTCTGAATAAATTATTTATTAAAAAATATGTACTCACGAACGTAGCTATCTATTGTACTCGTATAAATATTGTTCATTTATTGTAATTTTAGTACATTGATATAAAAAATATAGGCTTTCTAAATTCCTTCCCCAAATTAGCTTAAAGTATGCTAAATTTCATACCACTCTGTCCCATATTTCGTAAAAAGGATTTAAAGTTCCTTCACGTGTTAATATATAGACAATTTATTAAAGAGGCATAATAAACATGACATTTATATGACATGACATAGTACTTAAAAATATTTTGTTACCCACTAAAAGTTGCATAACGAAACGTTCAAGGTACAAACCCTTCACTATAATCGGCTTCTAATAAGTTGCCCTAAATATTGCTCACGTCATAATAATGTATGTGTTAAGTAAACGACGCCACAAGTCGTTGTTCAGAAGTAAAAGCGTGCGACTGTAAGCGCGACAGGTTGTGGGTTTGATTCCTACTCCAGGAAATGAAAATATTAAATAATATTTAGTATTTTCATTTCCGCGCTCTGATAACAATGTAAAACACAGCGTTGAGTTCCACTCAGCACGCAATGCCTCAATTCGGTCGAAGTAGGGGAACGGAAATGTTAAAAGAGAATGGAGTGTTTTAACACTGGGTTCACTGACTCCCTTTGCCTACCCTGCTTTGTGCGGGATACAGCGTGAAGCTTAAAAAAACCTAAACGTGGTATGAACACTTAACATGATAAAAGTATATCTTTAAATTTTTTTACCTTTATACGTCTTTTCTTTTATTATTGGTACAATGAAACGAAACACCTACCGAGCCTTACTTGATTTGTGCTTTTCTAAGTATAAGAATCCCCTGTCGTACTTCTGCTAGACTGAGGAAGATGATATTATTTCGAATATTTAAATATAAACTTAATATATTTCTTTTCTCTACTACGGGCGGGAAGTGAAAAAATTCTCTCTGATTACACTGCTATACGGGATAGCTTGCTGATGAAAATAAAGAAAAATACATAGCAGGATAGTCAGAGAGAAAGTAGTGTTAAAACACTCCGTTCGCCACTTTCCGCCTAGACTTGATACATTGCGTGTTTCTTTTGTCAACGACAATTTTGGGAATCGAAGTGCCAACCAATTATGTTTACACTCAGGTGTTATCTCACTGCACCATGATGGCCACGATGAATTAATTAAATATTTATTGTAATTTTCATATTTCTCGATATCAATTCGATATCATTAAGTATTTGTATACACCTTCAATTGTATGCAAATACGACTTAACACTCACGAGATGCAGTTACAGGAAGTCAAGATCAAATGAAAAATTTAAGCACGAACAGCCAATAAATCAATGATTAATGAAATTTAAAGTGTCATTACATTTTATATGAGTAGGTTTACGACATTAGAAGCAAGGCCGATATGTTTTTTTTCAAAGGTACTTATTTGACACTTCAAGTATATAGTATTAAGCAATCAAATGTTTGTAAAAAAATACTATAGTAAAAATGAATACCTGAATAATGATGACAAATAATAAACTGAACTCAGTATCATCTGGATCGTGATCACGCAAATTCCAAGGTCCGATTCCTTAGTTAATATTCCGTGAGCTCGCAACATTGTCAACTTATTTGGTCTCTAGCTTTATTTCGAATCACAATTCTTATTGTGTAACACAATGGCCCTTGACCAAAACTGTTAATATGTCTGAAATCGTTGTCAAAATGGTTCTAAATGTATTGAAAACAATAGAAATCCAACACGCTATTAGGTAGCAATAACACAAATGGTGTCTTATATGTTACCACAACGATACAAACATTGTTCTTTACAAACTCATTTAAATCTCTCTTGATCTCTACAAATCATATACCCCTGACTTCTAATAGTAATACGTTTCCACTAATGTTTTCTGTCGATTTTGAATTATTTCAATGCTCTAAGCCTTAGGAGTACTCCATTAGGTAGATATTTTCTATATTTATTTTGCAACTTGACGCTTTTTCAACTTAACAGCGCTTTGTTTACCAAAGCAGGAAAATGAAAACAGTTTAAATATAAACTTTTTTCGAACGGAAATCGAACCCACAACCAATCTCGCTTACGATTGATTGCTAATAAACACAATTTATTTTTAAAAGTCGTTGTTGCATTACTTCAAATAAATAATCGAAGAAATGTTACAACGCCTGTCGCGGCGCAGAGGCACAAGCGTGCGACTGTAAACGCGACAGGTTGTGGGTTCGATTACCACTCCAGGAAATGGAATTTTTCATTTCCTGGGTTTGGTAACAAGGCAAAGCGCGCCGTTGAGTTCCGCCACTCAGTACCCTATACCTCAACTGGGCGGAAAGTGGGGAGCGGAGTGTCTTAACACTGGATTCCCTCTGCCTTCCCTGCTTTATGCGGGATACAACGTAAACATATGTATGTATGTATGGCAAAGGCAACTACCAAACTATGCAACATTTTCTTGTAAACAAAGATAAAAAATAAATTACTATAAATTATACACCAAGAATATAAAGCTAAATGAACTTGCTCGTGATCATATCACGATACAACTTGAAAACGTGTATATTTAAATATATACATATATTAAAATAAGGTTTAAGGAACTAAAATTAACTTCTGCACCATTTGAACTTGACGTAACTACTATTTTTATATTATTGTTTTTTTTAACCTGTTCAAATATTTTTATTGATCTACGTTTTATTTGTACCACTTATATGTAGACTTTATAATAGTATACAAAAGTACAAACTAGAATATATTGACACCTACATTATAGCTAATAGAAGCCACCGTGGAACAGTGTCCGACTGTAAGCACTATTGGTTATGAGTGATACCCTATGTTTGTGAGAATGATATATTATATTTAAATTCAATTGACTTCTCGGTTTTGACAAGACACAGCGTTGAGTTCCGCTATTCATTATGCAATGGATCTATATTATTCAAAAAGTAGAGAATAATATATAAAAGAGTTTTCTAACTTGTATTGACCTTAACCTTGCTATGTGTGAAGTTATTTTTTTAGATTCATGCTGTATTCCGCACATAGCAGGGTAGGCAGACGGAACCAGAGAACCTAGTGTTAAGACACTCCGTTCTCTTTTAACATTTCCGTTTCACCAAATAGAAGCATTGCTTACTAAGTGGCGAAACTCAACGCCGCGCTTTACCTTGTTACCAGAGCGAGGAAATGAATACACTAAATATAAACTAAGTTAAATAAAAAAAATATAACTATCATTTATTTCCAGATGGGCCACAGAGTTCCTAGGTTTTCAAGTATTCTATGGGGTGTCTGCATCCCCAGCTCGTGCAGCAGCTACGACCTTGAAGAGGAACTGTCTCGCAAGCTGTCCGACCTCGGCATATCAGTCAAAGTGCAAAACACAATGTGCACTGTGAAGAATTTCAAGCGGCCGTATTCGTTTGGCAAAACATTGGCTATGTAAGATATATTTTTTTAATTTGTTTGAAGTATAACTGTTACCGACGGATAAAGAATAGTGAAAATTGAATGAAAGAATATAGGGGGAAGAAAATCATCTATATCATAATATGTTATATTTCATGGATCGTATGAGTAATTGAGTAATTTTATTATTTTACAACTGATATACGCACAAGTATACGCGAGGTAGTTCCTAAAAATTGAAATATTTTTTCACAGAAGCGATGTACCTATTTTTTTAAGTGCTTAACACACTTAGAATAAGAAAATCATTTTTAGAAAACGTATAAGAAATTGAAAGTGTCGGGACTCGAACCCGTACCGCATTCAAGCGCTCTGACTAACAAACCATATGTTCAAACTAAAGGAAAAGAGACAAAGGGCGCGGATTCGAGTCCCGCTACGTTAAATTTTTTATATGTTTTCTTAAAAAATATATTTTTTACTATATTATAAAAAATAATAACATTTTTTTTTTACAGAACATTCTTCTTAGCTATAACACTACTGCTCAGTTTAGGAACATTGTTAGACGACGGCAAGGAAGGGGCTACAAATTTTGAGAAATTACTCAATGCATTCTCTTTGAAACGCAATTTCAAGCGTATATTCGATTTATCCGACTCACCAACAAAAGTAAAAGGGGTCGATGTGTTTAGAGGAATGAATGCATTTGCGTTACTTATAGCCCATAAGTCTATGGCAATGGCACACAGTCCTTATGTGAACAAAACAAGCTATTCTGAAGTAAGTATATATATGCTTACATGATATTTTAATATAATAATATATTTCAATTTGGACAATGTATGTCTGTAAGCACAAATGGTTGAGGGTTCGACTCCCATTTGGGGAAATGATTATATTGTTAATTTATTTTCGTTTTTTACACATCGATTAGATGAAACCTGGCGATCAGTTCCTCCAATAAACACGTAATGTTTCGAATTCATTTCAGACAAAAAGTGGGGGAATAAAGAGTTTTGACACTAAGTTCTCTTAACCACTTTTCGTAAAGCAAGGTTTACGAAAGGAAGCATAAAGCTGTAAAAAAATACCCCTAAAAAAACTGAAAATTCTATACACCTTTTTTTTGCTTCACGCTGTATCCCTTATATAGCAAGGTAGGCAGAGGGAACCTGAGAACCTAGTGTTAAGACACTCCGTTCCCCACTTTCCGAGGAATTGAGGCATTGGGTGCTGATTGGCGGAACTCAACGCCGCGCTTTGCCTTGTTACCAAACCCAGGAAATGAAAATACTAAACTTTTACATTTCCTGGAGTGGGAATCGAACCCACAACCTGTCGCGTCACACGCTTGTGTCTCTGCGTTATAAATACTATATACCCTTATATTATGAGATGCATACCGATATAATGCTTAAATTATAAATGAGAGCTCAAACTGATTTATATATCTTATTTTGATTGAAAAATTTTTATAATTCACAAAATCTACATAATTAACGAACTGAATAATTATAAGAACACAATTATAACATAATATTGTAACCGATATTGTAATTAATACATTCGTTATTGGAAATTCCTTGAGCTTCAATTTATTTAATAAAGGTCACTTCCTAATTTATTAAAAACATATATGATACATGAGTTGATAGATAAGAAGGCAAATCGCCTTCAAAGTGGCATACCAGTACATCAAGGATATCATAACCGGGTACGTAATGCTATAAGTAAAACGGCTTACAGTATCTACGTATCAGTAACATGAGATAATATATTTAGTATCATTTTAAATACATCAATATCATTATGACCAATAGACAAACATAGTGCAGTGGAATAATGTCTGATAGTAAGCGAGATTGGTTGTGGGTTCGATTCTCACTCGAGAAAATGATTATATTTTTTTTTTTAACTTCACGCTGTATCCCGCATACAGCAGGGTAGGCAGAGGGAACCAGAGAATCTAGTGCTAAGGCACTTCATTCTCTTTCAACAATTCCGTTCCCCACTTTCCGCCGAATTGAGGCATTGCGTGTTGAGTGGCGGAACTCAACGCCGCGCTTTGCCTTTTTACCAAACCCAAGGAATGAAAATACTAAATTTCCTGGAGTGGAAATCGAACCCACAACCTGTCGCGTTTACAGTCGCACGCTTGTGCCCGACAGGCGTCTATGTCTATGCGGGATACAGCGTGAAGTTAAAAAAAAAACAAATATATATATATATATATAT
>JAKGSA010000407.1:83800-300666 GCA_033558755.1 Philaethria dido
TAATAAAAAATATGAAATAATAATAAATTAAACTATAATTACTTTGGTTACTATTTTAAAACCAAACTTTTTTATTCAAACAACTATTGAATACTAAAACAAATCAATCTCAATCAAAATTTGTAAAGTCTGTTAAGATCAAAGTGCGTTGTATGAAATTACGTCGTAAA
The DNA here is from genome assembly GCA_033558755.1 of Philaethria dido. Taxonomy (NCBI): domain Eukaryota; kingdom Metazoa; phylum Arthropoda; class Insecta; order Lepidoptera; family Nymphalidae; genus Philaethria; species Philaethria dido. The sequence goes on from JAKGSA010000407.1 coordinate 83,971, forward strand.
CAGTTTGTGCCGAATTTATGGCTGCGTCATTGTTGTCTTGGCGATGAAATCTTACCCTTGTTACCTTAAAACCCTGTCACGGAAACCCTTTGGCTTTCGTAATACCTTAATTTGTACTTTTATTTTATGTATATTACGTCCGACCAGTACTTAATGTTAAAAGACCGTTGTTACTAAAAACTCGTAATAATCGTGAATAAGCCTTACGTGGAAAAAGCTTTTAAACATATGTACTTCCCTAGTTGATAGATAAAATGGAATTTTTTAGTCAATAATCCTTTGAGTAGCTTGGGGTTGGAAAAGCTTCTTTTCTAATTTGATTTTAATATAATGTATTCAGTACTTGTATTTGTTAATAAATTTAGTATTATTAATGTTAATTTAAAAGCCAATTTTATACTTTTATCTGCAGAAGACAGGTTTTTTCAGCTTTTCGCTTTATTCCGTATTATAGTGTTTAGTGTCCTTCTGCTCTTCCCAGCCAAATTCGGAACATTGCATTTTGAGTGGCGAAACTCAACGCCGCGCTTTGTCTTCACTATGGCGGATAAATTAAAATAATTTAAATATAATCATTGCCACGATTGGAAATTGAACCTACAGCCACTTGCATTTACAGTCAAACACTGTCATACTCCGCTAAGATGGCAAATCAAAATCTATTAATACTGTATTAATTAATAATAAACAATGTTATTTCAGTTCCATATACCGGAAATGGCGGTAGTGTTAGTGGTATCGATTCTGACGACAGTGGCAATAGAGATGCCTTTCAACCAAGTGTATAGGATATATTTTGGTAAGTAGCTTCCGTTTCTCTATAAGATTGTTTTTGTAATATATTGAATAATTCGTTTAATTATTTTAAAGCTGCTAAACTATTATTTTCAATTGATATTTGAAATTATTATTGAATCTACGCATATCTTGTCATAGATTTATTATTATTCTTTCATTATTTATGCTCTACAGACATATAAACAATTAAAAAAATATATTACCTACATTGCCATTTATATATATATATATATATTTTTCATGTATATGTAATATATATGATTATAGAATACTTATATATGTATTTATTAGTGTATATATTATGTAATAAGTATATGTATGTATATGATATATATTTATTGTATGTATTACTTATATAGCTGTATATTTATTTTATCTATTATCGCATCTACTTTATGTATTGTTCACACCCCTTAGCCCCATTTCCCTTCCTTTATTTCCTATGCCTTAAGGTTGCCTGGAAGAGATCGCTGTTATAGCGATAAGGTCGCCTTTTGTACAATTTAACTATTTTTGTTTCATGTTTCTCTTTTTTTGTAATTAATATGGGTGTACAATAAAGGATTATTATTATTATTATTATTATAAACCATTTGATAAGATATTTATATACATACCTAGTTATTGTTAGATTTTTTTATTTAAAACTAGGCCTTTAATATTCATAGAACTTAGTCTCCCTGAATCCTCGCTAAGGTATCTATCTACATTTATAATTTTGATTTTGATGACATTATGATTTTGATTTCGTAACTTTTGACGTATTATTATTATTGCGTGTAAGGTGGTGAAGTTCAACACAGCCATCCAGTTATCTAACTTCCACCATATTTTAAATGTACATTCTCCCGAAGTAAAGCATACCCAGAACTGTCACAAACTTTTAGTAAAAAATGCGCCAATTAATCGAAAATGGCTATATAAATAGCTTCACACTGTATCCCGCACATAGCAGGGTATGCATAGGGAACCTGAGAACCTAATGTTAAGACACTCCGTTCTCTTTCAACATTTCCGTTCCCCACTTTCCGCCGAAATTGAGGCAATGCTTGCTGAGTGCTGAAACTCAACGCCGCGCTTTGCCTGATACCAGAGCGAGGAAATTCAAATACTAAATATTATTTAATATTTTCATTTCCTGGAGTGGGAATCGAACCCACAACCAGTCGCATTTACAGTCGGCTATATAAATATATAAATACAATTGTATTATAATGAATGAAATGAAATGACATATAAAGTAGTTATTAAATAAAAATAAATGTAAATTATTTACGTCATGACACCTTTTTTGGAAATTAAATGGAAAATATCAATAACTGGTTTCGTACAGATTGCTCTACAATTTGGCAGTGTTTAACGTTTGTACTTCAAAACACCTTGACATAAACAGACCTTTGCGAGCCATTTTCTTTAGTGATCCAACCTTGTTTTTCCTTAAATGTATTTATATAAATTATTGTCCTACTTTAAATTTGTTAAATTATATTTTTACTACTTCACTATAAAAAAGGCTTTTTAATATTGAGGCCACCATGGTACAGTGAAAAAGTGTCTAACTGTAAATTCGAGAGTTGTGGTTTCGATTCCCACTCGGTTGATTATATTTAAATTATTTTCCTTTTGTGACCATCTCTGGGGAAGCGCATGCAACTCCAACATTACAATTATACCGAGACTGCAGAATCACATCTTAAGAAACATAGCCAACACCCCATGGTTCATAACAAATGCTGAAATACATGAAGCACTAAAGGTCAACACAGTGAAAGATGAAATAAGGCTCTCAGAAGAAAAATATAAAAACCGGCTAAGAAATCACCTCAATATCCTTGCATCTGACCTGCTTAACATCAGTTACCATAAGCGCTTAAAGCGATATCATATTCAGGAGCTAGACTCCAGGCTTTGAGAAAGGTTGATACCGTTGGGAAGCACCTTAGCAAAACACAATACCTACACCAAATCCCCTCATAGTCATTGACTGATTGGATATCATATAACAAAAAGAAATCATTTTGTAACAAGACAAAGCGCGGCGTTGAGTTCCACTGAGTTCCGTTGAGTGGCCACTTCATATCACATTCAATGTCTCGAATTCGGGCGGAAAGAGGAGAATGTACTGTCTTGATACTAGTTTAAAGCTGAAAGAGAGAAATGGCAAGGTAGGCAGAGGGAACCAGACAACGCAGTGTTAAGGACTCTCCGTTCTCTTTTAACATATCCGTCCCTTACTTTCCGACGAATGTGCTGAGTGGCGGAACTCAACGCCGCGCTTTGCCTTGTTACCATAGCGAGGAAATGAATGAATGAGAAATGAAATAAATATAATTTAATGTTTTCATTTCCTGGAGAGGAAATCGAACACACAATCTATCGCGTTTACAGTCGTACGCTTGAGCCTCTGCGCCACGACAGGCCTCAAAAAATATAAATATTTATTTAATAAAATATTCTTTATGAAACAATACAAAGCAATAGAAAAACTCACTCATTATATTAAAACAATAAACAAGTGAATACCAAATACTGTTTATCTGTGTCCCTCAAAAACACACGAAGTCTACTAAGCTTTTTATTAACAGCTTTATTTGCAATTCAAAACTGCCAACTGAAATCCATTTATATTCGCAGATTTTAAGAGAGTGGATTCTGGAGTAAGAGTAAATATTATAATAGGGATTATTGAAAATTTATGTTATAGTTAAAGTAGAATTTATGGGGGCTTAAATCATAAGACCGGCAAGTCGTAGTCTCTTTGCCTTTTGCACATCATTCATACTAAAGTTACTATTTTGTTTAACAAAATGAATTGTCTAGTCGTTTTGAATTTTTGTAGACGCCTTGGTGCAGTGATGTCGTCTAAGTGTAAATGTTTGTGGTTCGATTCTCAGTGGGGAGAGTGATTTTTTTTTTATCTTCACGCTGTATCCCGCATATAGCAGGGCAGGCAGAGGGAACCAGAGAACCTAGTGTTAAGACACTCCATTCTCTTTCAACAATTGCCTTCCCCACTAAAATGACAATATTTAAATTATTTTTATTTTTACATACATGCGACTGTCAATGCGACAGGTTGTGGGTTCGACTCCCACTCCAGGATATGGAATTTTTCATTTCCTGGGTTTGGTAACAAGGCAAAGCATGGCATTGAGTTCTGCCACTCATCACGCAATGCCTCAATGTATGTATTTTTATTTTTCTGCTCTGGTGAGACAAATCGTTAATTTATTTATTCATTCATCTTTTATTTGATTCAAATGATTTCCTTTAATTATTTTCATTCTCTTACTTGACTAGGCTTAGAACTAATACCTAATTATCTATAGGTATGTAATTTCTAAGAGAGTTCAAAATGTTTTAGTTGCCTTTTTGTTAAACCAAATTATCTAAATATTATTTTCGATATACAGTTACCCTTTTTAGATTTGAACCTTGTGCCTTTATAAGTTCATGTTTTCATCAGTCGTTATTCATTATTTATTGTCGACGCTACTTTAGGCCTGCTATATCTTATTTAATTGCGAACGCTGAATATTTTATAAGAATCTTGAATATTAATAGTAAAATAATAATATACTATGATATTGGAAATAGATTTAATATTTTTAATTTTTGTTTCAGGAAAATCACCGACGAAATTAAAGGAAAAGTGAAGACTATGAAATATTGACTGTATTATAACTTTAAGCCAAACATCACACCTTTAGTTTTTATATTTTTTGACTATATTTTTACGATAATAATTATAAGAATGTATTTAATAAGAATAAAAATAAATAGTTATTGATTGACATTTATATATGTATGTTTACCAATATACATAATTATCATAATAAAGATTAACTTGACCGTTCATGGATTTGCCCTACTCGGTTTATATTCAAAACATATAAGCATTTTCATTATTATGTTAGTCAAAGCGCAAAATATTCTTTTGAAAACAAAAAGAGGCATGTCATGGCGCAGAGCGTGCGACTGTAAACGTGACAGATTGCGGGTTCGATTCCCACTCCAGGAAATGAAAATATGAAATAATATTTAGTGTTTTTATTTCCTCGCTCTAGTCACAAGGCAAAGCTTTAAGTTCCGCCACTCAGCACGCAATGCCTCAATTCGGTAGAAAGTGGGGAAAGAAAGAGAACGGATTATCTTAACACAGCGTTCTCTGGTTCCCTATGATTATCCTGCTATGTGCAGAATAAAGCGTGAAGCAGACAAGAAATGTAAAGAAATGAAAAAAAATAATAATAACAGCGAAACTAGATAGAAAGAATAAATCGTTCAAAAGTGGAAATTTGTCATGTAGACAGAGGACCCAAGAGCATTTTTCGAAATTCATACAAAAACGTGGAAAAACAGGGATCTAGATGTTATAATCTTCGCAAACGAAATCATGGAATACAGTTAGTATATATGTAGTTACTAAAGTAAGAAGAAAATAATGTCAAAGACTACAAAGATAATGGACTAATCTAATGGAATATTTGTCTTTCAGAATACGTAGAAATGTATGTAAAAGTAAGTACTATTTTTCTCCTTATAAAGCCGTTAGTCCTAAACCATTAAGGAACATTCGTCCCGATTATGAATTCTTAGTATCACAATGAATATTAAAACTTATAAGATGATTCTTAGATCCTGTTTCATGTTTCACAAAAGTTTGACGTAACGTGGACAGACAAGTGAGATATTAAAGCTAGAAAATTTTGATCTTTGCTTAGCGTCCTTCATAAATTCTTTAAATATTATATGTATCGTTGCCGTATATAACAAAGGAGATAAATTATTATTATTTTTTAATAAAACAATTATTTATTACTAAAATATTAAAATATATTAAATAAAGCATATTGGAAATCTTAAAACTCCCACACCCCTTACGGTAAGTTAAAACAAAATTTTTCAGTATAATTTTAAAATGCGAAAATAATTTTAGCGTACATTAAAACATTCTATGCCTGTTGTAGCACGACTGTAAACGATAGGTTTACAGTCAAACCTCAATTCGCTGGAAAGTGAGGGAACGAAGTGTTTTAACACTCTGCCTACCATGTGCAATGTGCAGCAATGTGCGGGATACAGCGTGAAGATAAAAAAAAAGGACATACATTGTAGTTGAGTTAACTTTATGACCGTTCCCATACTGCTATTTTTCTATCTACCAGTTATAAATAAAATCCGTGTACATAAAACTCCGTTGTTCATTTTCGCACAAAAATTTATGAATAAGTATTATTAATATTATGAACTTACCAACGAACTGACCGAATACCTGTCTCCAAATTCCTTTCTCTGTAACGCGATAGACCCGGTACTTACACGGTGAATCCATGGTGCATAAAGAATTTCTTCTCTACACTCCATATATGTATATAGAATATTTGCGTATCTTTGAATTAGGACTTGTAAGAAACAATACAAATTCAAATGCGCTAAGAAACATCGCTTGGAAGTTCTGAACATTGAGTTGTAAGTAGTTAAATAATTTCATAACTTTTAGGTACTAAAAAAAATAAATTATTTTATTTATTTTATTATAAAAAATAAATTATTTATACACAAATATAAATACACCATATTAATTTAAAGACTCGAAGAAGAAAATTTTATTAAAACAATAACTTGTTGGCAAATTCTGAATCTTTCATAAGCATAATTGATATATATACAAGAGTTCATTTGTATTATATTCAGCATACTATAAAGGCATACTATAAAGGCAAACTAGTAAAACCACTGAAAATACTTGTTTTATTACAATATTCTAAAGATATTGGTGTCTTATAAACTAAATGTTAAATACATATACAGTACACAATACAATTTATTGTAGGTATAATTAAACATATAATGAGGAATACACAAAGTTTTATGTCGCAAAATTCGAATTACAGGGAAATTTACTTCAAAATTACACGTCAAAATATTAAAAAGAATGTCAAAGAATAAAAACTATTAAACATTTCTTAGTTAACAGGAAAGGTATTTTATTATTATAATTTATTTTTAGTAATTTAGTACTTAATAAATATTAAAGAAAAATTAAACAGGCAAAATTGATTTTTAAATTTTATAACAATTTAAATGCAATCAAAACCTTAAATGAAACACAAAACTGCCAAAATTCATAGATATTCATTATTTGTGTATTTAATTAGTGACAGTCCTAGTTACTATATAAATAATAAATGAATATTACTATTTAATATTACGCTCAATTTGGCGGAAAGTGGGGAACGGAAATGTTGAAAGAGAATGGAGTGTCTTAACACTAGGTTCTCTGGTTCCCTCTGCCTACCCTGCTATGCTATGTTAAAAAAAAAAAAGATTACTATAAATATACATATTAGAAATCTTGCTTGAAGAAAACTTCATTTTTTAAAAACATAGAGACTGTTCTTTTTTCTTCTTATTTAATGTCATATAGGTATTTACAATTTGACTTAAAACTATTATAATTTGTTACTAACTACACGTACAAAATTAAAATTTATCCTAATTTTAAATCTGCAAATACAAGACACAAAAGAGAAATGTATAGCGTTAATAAAATTATGGCATTTATTGTGATATACAAAATATATTTTATTTTTTACTAGCAGTACCCGGCGCTACGCCACAACAAAAATAAATTTAAGAAAATTTATGAATTCATCGACGACATACGGACAAACATTCATGTTTTATATATCCATTTTTATTTTAACTTCACGCTGTATCCCACATATAACAGGGTAGGCAGAAGGAACCTGAGAACCTAGTGTTAAGACACTCCATTCTCTTACAACAATTCCGTTCCCCACTTTCCGCCAAATTGAGGTATTGCGTGTTGAGTGGCGGAACTCAACGCCGCGCTTTGCCTTGTTACCAAACCCAGGAAATGAAAATACTAACATTTCCTGGAGTGGTAATCGAACCCACAACCTGTCATGTATACAGTCGCACGCTTGTGCCTCTGCGCCACGACAGGCGTTTATATATTCTTATGTATAAAAATACATGGTCATACTGATTTTCATAACAATCGGTTGAACGGGGCAGAAGTTGCTACGCTGCAGCTCTACCTGGTGGCGAGTGGCACCAATGAGCATATATATATATAGACAGTAGTTTTTGAGTTCATCGGTAACATACAGACAAACATTCATTTTTATATATAAAGATGATTTTTTGGAGGATTTTTTTATAATATATTAATTTAAATGATATCAATAATTCAAATGATCTTAATATTATAAGAAAATCCTTCAAAATCCACGCTAAAGCTCTAATTCTTATTTTAAAAAATAAAATAAAAAAATTATTAAATAAATCACAAATACTATATATACAACTATGCCTAGTGTACACTTAGTGACATATCACTCAGCAATATATAAGGGTCACTTAGTGATAAATCCTGTACCCCTTTTCTCATATTGGAAGCACAAATATTACTTACTTCAAACGATTTTTCCACGACCATTCACTTCACTGTTATAACCACCCACTACCCTCTGTTTGATCACAAAAGGTACCAGGCTTACATAAGCAGGCGACACGTTAATCATATTCGTAAGCTAATCACGCATAGTACCATTTGGTCCACTTCTATCAAGCATGTAGTTAGTGGCTGTACACTACATGCTCTTACTCGCCTCTTAGTCACTCAGCAATATACAGTGAACTTTAGTGACATATCACTACTTTCTCCACTTTCTCATATGAGAAAGTATCAGCTATCCCATGTTTGATCACAAAATGTACCAGGCCTTCATAAGCATTCAACACGTCCATCAGATTCGTAAACTCAACAAGTCACACATAGCACAATTCGGTACACTTGTATAGAGTATGTAGTTAGTGACTGAACACTACTATGCTTACTCGCCACTTAGTCACATATCAGTTAGCAATATATAGTGATCACTTAGTGACTACTTTCTCCACTTTCCCATATAAGAAAACATCAGCTATCCCCTGTTTCATCACAATAAGTACCAGGCCTACATAAGCATGCGACACGTCCATCAGAGTCGTACGAGAGCCACGAGCTAGGAGAACACGGACCGCGCGTGTGTAAGATATGGCACGTCGCGTTATATCGTACTGCGCCTGCTCGACTTAAGCATGCTGCTGTCTGGAAGAGAATATAGGGGTTTGTTTAGTTTTTTTTATTAAACAAATATTTACTAAATTATTTATATTAATATGAATATTAAGATGAATCCTAATATATTGTCATTATGAATGTACGATAATACTGATGTGTTTTCTTCTATATGGTATTAAAGGCTTTACATTTAATTTATAATAGTTTTCCAAATATTAGTACAATTTTTAGCTTTAAGTGGATTATCTAACCGATATCAGAGGTTTTTTAATCTAGACTGATAAAACTATTTAGAAATGTCCTAAAATAACTCAAAACAAGACTAATCTCTTTGAGCGAATCCACTTTCGTTTCTATAGCTCTAAATTAGGAGGACGCGTCTAATAAAGCGTTTATATAATCTATTTATTTCTAATAAGAAAATATTTAATTAATTTGAAGTTACAATTAAAGTAAAAGTTTTTTAAATAATGTGATTTTATTTATATTGAAAAAGTATGAAAATATGATTTAGAGCCTCAACAAAAAAAAAGTGGGAAACGAAATTGTTGAAAGAGAATGTATTGTCTTACACTAGGTTCTCTGGCTCCCTCTGCCTACCCTGCTATATGCGGGATACAGCGTGAAGTTAAAAAAAAAATTGAGAAACCTGAGAGAGTTGACCAGTAGAGAATGTATTCCACAACAACATAACATACCTGTTGCGTAGCCTTCACACACGGCGGTCCGGAACACACGCACACCCCGTTGTGGCTGAGGCCGTCGAGCGCGGGGCGCGCCTCGAAGTCGAACGCGAGATGCTCGCCCGCGCCGCACGGCTCCGCCGCGCCCGGCCGGTAGCAGCGCCGCCGCGACCGCACGTACAGACGACCGCGGGCGCATGGCACCTGGAATAGTTCATATTTATTTATATATTATTATTTATTTTAGGGAAAATATGGAGCGTTAGGTATTTTTTTGAAAACACAGTAATTGTTCAAGTTTTTACTTCTGTCGACATACGTTATGTCTGATATGTCTCTATATGGTTGTCTCTATATGTTTTAGACTTTTCTTTTTAAGTAATATATCATTGAAGACATAGCCCAGTTTAACATCATAGACACATTTGTTTGTAGGTTCTAATCCAATTCTTTTTATTTTCCCTCCCAAAATTTTTTTATTCTTTTCGCTCTGGTGAAGCAAAACGAGAATGCTCTCTATTGTCCTTTCTTAATTCTCTTACCCCCACTATGCGGGAAAAAGTATAAAGCTATAAGTTATACAAAAACTACTTATAATATTAGGCACATTTAATTTTGAATATACAATAATTTCTTTAAGACAATGAACATCCTTTAACCTCTAAAATGAAGCCTCAGCTACCATAAAACAAGGTTTGTAGGGCGAAAACTTGCGACAAAGTATTCGAATCGTTGTCGAAAGAATTTGTATGGGAATTGAAAAGCGCCCCTACCGTGCATAAGTGGAACTAAGGTTTTCCCATACAAAATGCTTTCGATAACGATACGAATACTTTGTCGCAAGTTTTCGTGCTTGCTTTCCTAATCAATTACCTAATAATACTTTTTGTATTATAATAACCAAGTAAAATAACTTTTTAAATTGTATTGGTATTCTAATAAATAACTTTTTTTATCTCATAGTGAATGTCGGTAGCAAATATTGTAAATATCATATTGTAGTTACGTGTATGTATTATGCAAAATAAGCAACAAGCAAGTAAATGTGGAACGAACCGCTAGCTCTATAAGGATATTATTCGACCGTTACATATTATTTACGTTACTACTGTATAAAGATAATTTTAATATCTCGACTGTGTTGCTAAAGATAGGATTTCAAAATAGGACTTAACTAGGATAAAATTACACTCTGGCAACTATTTAGAAATTGCAAATGTTCTCCAGTACTAATAAATAAATTATTGCACTTTATATCACACATAATGTCTAACCGTTAGGTGGTAGGAGGTTCGTCCTCCGACTGGCTCGCGACCACTATCATGTCAAAGACGAACCGCCAAATATTTAATGATGTGTTCCGGTTCGATGGCATGTAAGCTAGATTTTCCCCTTTCCCACCCATCCTTTCCCCAAAATGTGGTGGTTCTGATAGTGGACTACTACATTGTCCCCCCTTCCATCAGTATCCCTCTAGGTTGGCAACGCATCTACAACATCTCTGGTGTTGTAGATGTTTATGGGCGAAGGTAACCACTTACCATCAGGTGGTCCTTCTGCTCGTTTGCCGTCCGCTATCAACAAAAAAAAAAAAAAAACGATATACTCGTATACATCAAAAGGCCTAAAAAACACAACACCCACCTTAGTACACTTGCCGCCCCTCGCAACCATCTCGTCCTGCGCGCACGGCCCGCGCGTGTACAGTCTGTAGCAGGCGCCGTCCGACGCGCGAGTGTGGAACCCCTTGCACGTGCACGACGCACGTGTTGCTGTCGCCGTCGACGAGGATATTGAAAACGTGTGCCCTTTTGGACATGGTCCTAGTGTGTCTGGAATGTATGGAAAATAGATAGAATAGATAGAAATTCTTTATTGGACACACAAAGATATATAAGCCTATATAACGACTGTCGTGGCGCTGAGGTACAAGCGTGCGACTGTAAACAAAACAGGTTGTGGGTTCGATTCCCACTCCAGGAAATGTTAATCTTTTCATTTCCTGGGTTTGGTAATAAGGCAAGGCTGGTAGCAATCTCTAACAGAGAAAACAATGATTGTAATAAAAAATATGGGGTACAAAAACGTTAAAAGAGAATGGAGTGTCTTTGCACTAGATTCTCTGGTTCCTTCTGCCTATCCTGCTATGTGTGGAATACAGCGTGAAGCTATAAAAATTAAAAAAAATATATATTATGATAATGTTAGCTAAATATAACAAAATATTTTTTTTACAACTTCACGCTTTAGCCCACATAGGAAGGCGGTTAAAGAAAGCCTAAAGTCAAGACACTCCGTCATATGCTTTCTGACCGGATTCGAGATATTGCGTGTTACGTAGGATAACATAACACTGTGCTTTGTACTACCAAAGTGGAAAAATTAAAATAACTTACATATAATTATCATTTCCCCCAAGCCCACTACGCCTCGATGGCCCCATGGAAAAACAATATTTTTCACAATCGACAATCTCAATAGTTTCATTATTTAATACAACGAAATAAGAAAAAAATATATAAACAAAAACACCACCATGATGCAAAAGAAACGTTTCACACTTAACACGATAATTGAGAATTCAAACCTCACTTAAGAGAATATTTATTTTATAACACAAAGGTTCCCTTGGTTAAAATTAACTAAAGTACACTCTCACCGTAAATAAATATTTCAATTTAACGTCATTAATAACTTACCCAACTCATAACATCCGTTAGACTCATTATGATAGTGAGGTAAATACGTTTCACAGCCGCAATGCCCTCCCGGGAGGAACAGCTGCCCTCTGTCGCAGGGCCCGCGCGTGTAGTGCGCGTAGCAGCCGCCGTCCGCCGCCCAGTAGTTACCACTTTCTGCTGTACACTGAAATGTTGACAAATGTATGTCTTTAATAAGGCTAAAAATGCCGCACAAGTGTGCGACTGTAAAGCGACAGGTTGTGCGTTCGATTCCTACTCCAGGAAATGAAGTATTTTTATTTTCTGGGTTTGGTAACAAGGCAAAGCGCGACGTTGAGTTCCGCCACTCAACACGCAAAATCTAGCGGAAAGTGGGGAACGGATTTGTTGAAAGAGAACGGAGTGACTTAACACTAGGTTCTCAGGTTTCTTCTGCCCTGCTATATGCGGGATACAGCGTGAAGTTAAAAAAAATAAAAATAAATGCCTAAGTATAGATAAGAACGATAGTATTTTCATTTGTTGAGCATATCAACACATTCGCGATCGCGGACGTGAATTCACGTTATTCAAAATTCTATTCCTGGTTAGCGTTGACGCGAATTCATGTCATTTCAAATTATTATATTATATTTTTAACATTGATATTTCAAAATAAATTTTATATTTTTTGTCTTACATTTGACGATTGTATACTTTTAAATAGATTTTTTGAATATATAAATAAACAAATTAAATTCTAAACGATTTCACTGAAAAGATAATTATGACCGTCGGTTACGGCGAAATGTTTACAATTATCATTATAACATCAGAATGGTATATATATATAAAATAAAATGTCTGTTACTTGATAATATTATTCTAGTGTTACAGTTTCTTTTTCAACGCTCAGTTTTGAATGTTTTCTCTTTCAGTGCCTAGTACCTACAATACTTTTAGATAAAAAGATTTTTTAGAGATGATTTTATTAAATTTTTCTCCTACTACATTTTTTTTTGTTTTAGTTTGTGAGGATGGATACATTTTTACTAAAAAAACTGAACAATATCAAAATTTTACAGTAAAATAGCTTATAAATATGCGAAGTGAAATAAGGACTAGCGAATAAAGAGCTTCTTATTAATTTTTTATAGCCCAAAGGCTACAATTTGTAAAGATTTTATTTAAATATTATTCAATATATCGCACAGTAGGACGGACAGCTTCTGTATATAAAACGGGAGTGTTGTAGATTCAATTCTTACACAGCGGATTATGTTTGAATAATTTTCATTTCTTCTTGATAAGGCAAAGCGCGGCGTTAAGTTCCGTCATACAACACCCAATGTCTCGAATTTAGGCGGAAAGAGAACGGAGTCTAAGTCCTCTAACCTACTATGCGAGATAATGCGTGACACCGAAAAAAAAATACAAAGAAAGAAAGAAAACTTTAAATTAGTAATCATATCCAAAATAATAACATTCACTTACAGTACAATTAGCGAGTCCATCCTTCCCCACACTCAGTATAGAGCCAGGGTAACAAGGGCCCTGAGTTAGCTTGTAGTAACACTTCCCGTCGGGCGGCCAGTACAGCAGCGTCTCGTCCGCGCATTGCTGCGGCCGCACGCACATACCTTGGCGTTCACTGGAATGAGCGCTTGTGGGCTTATAAATATGCCGAGTGGATAAGGACTTAGGCATAAATAGCTGCTTATTTATTAATTATCTTTTTTAATATATATGTTATCTTACAGTGGGACAGCGTTTGAGTGGAAATTAGTAGTGAATACGATTCCCATTTGGGGAAATGATTATACTTTTTATTTTTATTTCTTCTATTTGGTAAGACAAAGATCGACGTTGAGTTCCGCCACTTAGCACGCAATGTACGAAAAATAAAAATAATAATAAATATGTTTTAGTAACAGTGATCAACATGAGATTTTCATACAAAATTCGACATATATTTTACTTCAGCTCTATATGGATACTTCATGTCTTGTACACTTAAATATATAAATTTTAAACTATATAAATTACCTTTAGCTGTGTTATATACCCATATGTTAATTTATGTCTACATAATTCTTATTTTTTTATGAAAACTGAATATATGTAATTACAACGTTCGCAGCACATATAATTATGTACAATTCAATTATTCATGAGTTGAAGTAGATAACAAGGAACGTTTGGATTTCAACATGACATTAATACATATTTTGCTTTCTAAGCATCTAATGTTGAGAGATTTTTTTTTGTTTCTCTTAAAATAAAAATATTTAATATTGAATACGATTTCCTTAATACGAAAATATGTAAGATAACTAACAATTATTGCAAATAATTCACATCAGAAGCTATCATATTTTTAAGTAATCAAAATTGATTAACCCATTAAAAAATTATGCAGTAACCCAAAAAATGTTGTATTGATAACCTTTTCTTTTTTGAAATTAGTCAAAAATCTAAATAGCTTCTTAAATAATTGGCGAGTGAATTTAATTCCCTAATATACATATTGCATATGTATAATGCTTACGAGAAACTCACGTGTTTCTTGTCATGTCTAAGTGACTCAGTCATCGCATATATTATTTAAACCAAATGCAACTTGACCTTATTTTATTGGTAAAACCCTATAACATTTCCATGGAGCATGAATAACGAAATTAAAATATTCTGCGAATTTGTGCAATCTTCAAATTACGAAAGCTATACAGATATTGTGTCTTTAGACTTAGAAGTAAAATAAATTAATAATTATAATTTAAATATTCAATAAAAGTCTTATCATACGAAGAAAAGACTAAAACAAACGAGAAGTCTAGATGATTTAAAAAAGGTCTATATAATTTTGTATACGAGTATTTTCAACGGCTGTCGTGGCACAGAGGTACAAACGTGCGACAGTAAACGCGACAGGTTGTGGGTTCCATTCCCACTCCAGGAAATGGAATTTTTCATTTCCTGGGATTGGCGACAAGGCAAAGCGCGGCTTGAGTTCCGCCACTCAGCACGCAATGGAATCAATTCGGGGAAAAGTAGGGAACGGAGTGTCTTAACACTAGGTTACGTCTGCCTACCCTGCTATATGCGGGATACAGCGTAAAGCTATGTATGTATGTTATTGACACACTTAGTATGAAAAAAATATATGTTTCAATAAATGATTTTATACATACGATTTTGTTCGTATAAACATTTAAATATTATTATTAGTCTTATATTGAAATATCTAATACATAAATCTCTAGCACAAGTCATTATTTTAAGTGAAAGTAATTATCAATAATAATAATTCGCTCCTTTCGCCTCTAAGATTCCTTTCTACTTTCTTTTCTGAATAAGGACTATGCACACTTATTGTTTAGAACACAGCGGTTAATCTATTGCTGGCACATTGTTTTTATTTAAAATACACGGCTTGTAACGCCTGTCGTGGCGCAGAGGCACAAGCGTGCGGCTGTAAGCGCGACAGATAATGGGTTCGATTCCCACTCCAGGAAATGTTAGTATTTTCATTTAGTATATCATTGGTAACAAGGCAAAGCGCGGCGTTGAGTTCCGCCACTCTGCACGTAATGCCTCCATTCGGCAGAAAGTGGGAAACGAACGGAATTGTTGTAAAAGAACGGAGTGTCTTAACACTAGGTTCTCAGGTTCCCTCTGCCTACCCCGCTATATGCGGGATACAGCGTGAAGTTAAAAAAAAAAGAAAAAAATACTATTTAACATGCAATATGGCGATTTCGAACAAAACGGACATATATGAACATGTGTTTTGACACTAGAAGCTAGCCTCTGACTACCCTACTATGGTGAAAAAGTGTAAGCTATTAAAAAAACGATTTTTTTATGGATTTTCTATTTCGGTAGATGCTTACCTACCCGCGTATGTTAAAGGACTCTTCAACCGGTGCAAAATATTCGCCGTTCCTGCAGGGCCCCTTCTCAAACAGCTTATGGCATGTAGTAGTGTGCGGTAGTTGGGCAGAGCCGGGTGGACACTTGCACTCAGCCACTGTCCGACCACCTAGCCGCCCTGGACTTAGCTCTTGTGAATCAGGGCATGGGTGTCCTTTCTGAAATCAAACGTTTACACATATATATCTATATATATACAACAATAACAATTTGTTTAAATGATTATTTAAAATCATTGTTTAATCTCTATATATAAATAAATAAGTGAACCAAAATTTGGATCCCTTTTTACAAAAATTACGCGGGCGGTGCTGCATGAAACTTGACACACTTATAGTTTATATAGGGAAGGAGTGCAGAATGCTAATATTTTTTTAAAACAATGCATAAAAAGTATATTTAATTAATAAAATAAATGTTACACACACTACCATGATTTGACATCCATGTTTATATATAGTGACATATACATTACTAAAGACAACGCGTTATTAACGCGTCAAAGGGAACGTCACTAGCTTAAAAAAAACATCATAGTACAATTTAAAGTTGTAATAAAGTTGCGTGTTTTATCCTTATCATCACAACATCCATACTAAACGTAAATAATTTGACAAGTCGAATCGAACGACATAATCTTTAAAGAAATTCAATTTACCTCTATATATGGTGCTTAAGACTATTACCAAACAGTATTACTGTATTTATCTAATTCGAAACTCGTACATTTAAAGTGGAACAAAAAGTAGGCCACTCTACTTAGTAGCGCATTTTGAAACACTACGTATAAGGAACTGATTAATTTATTTAACGAATTTGTGTAATCATATTAAACCAACTTCTGTATAACATTCCGGAAATCACGTCCCATCCGAGGCGTAACTGCGAAGGCACTCACAAAAATGTCAAGCTATTTTGCTCACTATTTCGTTAAGATAAAGAAAAAAATGGCGTACGTTATTATTTTGACAACTGATTTAATCTGCTATCGAGCGATGTACGCGGCGAATAAAATATTTTACGGTCACTGGCTCTACGTGTCCCGAATTAGTACGTAATTAGATTTATAAGCAAGAAAATTCTACGCTAGGTATTAAAATATTTACATACATACATACATACATACATACATAGCTTCACATACATACATACATAGCGCAGGGTAGGCCGAGAAAACCTAGTGTTAAGACACTGCGATATCCAATATCCGCCGAATTGAGGTATTGCGTGCTGAGTGGCGGAACTCAACGCCGCGCTTCTCCTTGTTACCAAACCCAGAAAATGAAAAATTTAATTTACGGGAGTGGGAATCGAACCCACAACCTGTCGCGTTTACAGTCGCACGCTTGTGCCTCTGCGCCACGACAGGCGTTGTATCAATTTTTGTATAGCCGAATAATTTCAAAAATTCTTAAAATGTTCACAAAAACTCCTGAGCCACGTATTTTCTACCTAACGGTGCAATGAGATTGTATCTTATACTACTATATGATTATGAGTTCTAACCAAACGCGAGAGATTGCTGGGTATTGGAAGAATTTAAATATATATTTAATTTTTCTTCATACCCGCTTTGTTAAATCTCGCTATTTTGTGATATTATGTTTGGAGTCAGGGGAATCTAAGTCACTTTGGGCTAAGTCACTTATATCGAAATTGAGTAGATAGTGAAGAACGAAGTATCTTGACATAAAATTCTCTTGTATATGCAAAATGACGCTATAAATATAATAATATTAAGAAATTAAAAGTATATATTTTTAGTTTTTTTTCAAAGAATTAAAAAAGTAATATAGTCATACATAGTTATTCTTAGAACTCTAAAGATTTCATGTCAAAATGAAATGTATTACTGTTATAGTTGACATAGATCTTTTAAATGAGAATATTTTGAACTATTCAACGTACGTGAGAAAGAAACATTGGCCACATTTCGAAACAAGGTTTTTATGTCTTTTCTATTCATCATAAATTCAGCTTTTAGTTTGAAGCTGGAATTAAAACAAAAAAAAACTTAATTTAAGCGCATAATAATATAATTATTTTTATTATTGCTCTACATTAATTAAAAATTCATTCTTATAGATATTTTCCTTTACTAGAGTGGGAATCGAAACCACAATCTGTCGTGTTTACAGTCGATGCCTTTGCCTCTGCGCCACAACTGGCTCATTTTCGTTTCCTCGCTCTGGTAACAAGGCAAAACGCGGCGTTGAGTTCCGCCACTCAACTTGCTGACTCAACGGAGTGTCTTAACACTAGAATCTCAAATTCCGTCTGTGTAGGACTTTTACTGTAAGGAAACTTAACAACTGTTTTTTTCTGTAAGTAAAATATCGATATAAAAATATTTGTTAAAGACTGAATACACTAACTACTGACTAAAATATTTTAATTGAACTTGCATCACTTTAAAAAAATAACTGCTACCTGCTAAGTTATACAGCAGAAAGTTAGTTGTAGGCTTTCCATCAATATCATTATTTAAGCAACAATGTCGGTTAAATCTTGCAACGTTTATGCAATACACTTCCTAGTAGAAGACACTCACTTCTATCTAAACCCACGATCGAGGATGACTTGCGTAATGCGACCCTTGAACCTGAATTTGATATTTACATATTACGTGACGTTACCAGCAGGCGGTACTATAAGTTTTGTAATTTTTATCTCTTTCATCTGGTTTACATATTAATTGAAATTGATTTTTGATTTTTAGTTTAAAAATTAAATATTTTATTATAAAAGTTAACGTTGTCACATTAAAGGATAGTTAAGTTTGTTTAAAGAAGCAATACCAATATTCTAGCCCTTTCTTTCATGTACATCTTACTCGTGAATTCAGGTACATCTATCTAGTTGCATTATGATGACGTCACGTTGTAGTAATAGAACGGAGTCTACTTTTGCCTTATGTAAATAAATGAATAACTTTATATTTATTGAATATCAACTTTTAGAGGAAAAGTCGACGTAGAGATAAGAAAAGTTCAATTCGGTAGCTAGGTACTATTATTTATTATGGCCAAATTACACAAAATCTTTATACATTACAACCTATGAACAATATATGTATGTTATTATGGTACCATGTATATGCTACGTGACTGTATAGTATCTACTAGATGCGTTTAATACTTTTTGTGTGAAAGAGCAACAAACATTAATCCTCACAAAAGTTCATATGCCTACATTATAATAGAAAGATATACCAGACTTACATTTAATTTATACTTATACGAATGACTGAGTTTACAGTTCAACTATAAAATGCCACTTAGGTGACACTCCAGAAATGCATGAAGCGAAAATTATGTAACAGTGTACTAAGTGCATAACTGTACATCATATTTACGTATTTCATCTTAATTGTATTATAAACTTGGATAATGTGCGTGCAGCGCGCAATGCACATTACTGCTTGTACTGTACTTGTTGTGCTGCACGATATGCTTTCTCAGTTTAAGCAGTAAACAGTAAAATTTACTTGTATATAAAATGTTGACAAAATAAAAAAAAAATACTAAGGATTAATTAATTCTTGTCGTGGCACAAGCGTGCAACTGTAAACGCGACAGGTTGTGGGTTCGATTCCCACTCCAGGAAATTGATTTTTTCATTTCTTGGGTTTGATAACAAGGCAAAGCGCGGCGTTGGCTTTCGCCACTCAGTACGCAATGCCTCAATTCGCTTTGCGGAAAGTGGGGAACGGAGTGTCTTAACACTAAGTTCCCTCTGCCTACCCGCTATATGTGGGATACAGCGTGAAGCTATGTATATGTACGTATATATAAAAAAATATCACCGAATTAAAAATATAATATGAAACAGTGAAACAGTATTGTAAAGATGTTAATTTTCAATTATTTTAGTAAGTACGAATACTAATTTACATTATTTACTTCTGAAATTGCTTAATAATGATTACTTTTAAAATATAAACCGTTGTAATACAGCTGTGACGTTTCTCACGATGGTTAATAGTGGACATCCTAGACGAAACGTTCTAACGGACAAAATTTGTGATGAGTATCACTCTAACTCAGTTCAGTTTCAAGTAAGTCGCGGAGAAACGCAGAAAAATAAACAAGTATAGAAAAGAAACTATATATAAATACGTAAAGCAAAAACTTTGGATCCCTTTTGTATGAAAAATACGCGGACGACGGAGAATGAAACACTTATAGTTTATATAGCGAAGGAGTGCACAATGATTATATTTTCTAAAAATTATGCATAAAAATATATTAAATTAATAAATAAATGTTACACACAATTCCATGGTTTGTCATCGCATGGATGACAAACCAATTATATAAAGTGACATGAAATTGATAGACAACGCGTTGTTAACGCGTCAACGGGAACTCTAGTACTAAATATACTGTAGCATACTCGACAACACGAAATGTGTTGATGAACAGTATTCACACACTATGTTTCTTATACTATCTGTGGTTTTTATTTTTAAACATATATTCATTGCAAAATTGTAATACTTCTTTACTGTCCTAATTTTTCAGCTAGTAATATTTTTACTAATAAAAATACTTCAGTAATTAATATTACTTTCTATATCCAAGTGAGTCTAACTCTCCCTATATCATTATAATTTATCGTATATTAAATACCTTATTTTTTATTTATGAACACAATTACTAACACTTTTTCTTAAACAAAAGATTTCAAAAGAGGGCGAATAAAGATATTATTGGCGAATAACAATTACAAGCAACTAGGTATTTTGAAAGAAGCTAAGTGCAGTGGGTCATGCTTACTATCAATCGGTCACGGCCTTTCACGCACTACGCAACCGAATACCTGTACAGAAAATTATATCTATTCTTATTCTGCAACCTTTAATAACTCTGATTTGTACTTTTTTTAATTAAAAATAATTGTATTTGAAAGATATAACTTTTGTATTTAAAAGTAGATAGCTTTATGATATTAAACTTCATTACAAGTTCGAAGTATAATAAAAACTAATTATTACTATTATGATTATTTATTCCTTCAACACTTACAATGTATTATGTTATTTATAACGCACAATATTACGATAAAAACTAAAAACTAAACTTATGATTGTTATAGCTAAAGTAACATTTTAATCATTGTATAATAAAAAATAAATCGTTGCTATTCACTGATTTTCACCGGTGCGTAAAAATTAATACCACATAGGGAAATTCTCAACTAACCTTGTATATTGTATAACATTTTCCATCCGAAGGCCAGTACAGCATCAGCCACCCTCGTGGATGAGCAGCACACGGATTTCTTCTTATATCAGCCCAAGGCGGAGGAAGAACTGCCGCGTGACTCCCACAAAATAATACCGCCAAAATAACCCACGCCGCCATTTTTGAATTTTTTATTTGATATTGACAAATAAAATCACATGGTAAAATATATTCAGCCACTTATTTTTTTTTTTTATTTAAAACAGTCTCATTCACTATGTCCAATTTTAAAACGTTTTTATATCACACATAATAAAGTATTTGTTTCATTTTACACATCGTCATTTCCGTGATTCACTTTCATATAGCTCTTAGATCACAAACTGTTCCGCCTCGAATGCTTCCCCGCTCTACTCTGGTAATTTAATCGACAGGTAAAGATCATTTGATAAAAAAGTTGATATAGTAACTTAACGTAACAGATAAAAAATAAAAAATATGTAACCGAAGCTAAAAAATTAGTACTATAAAGTAACGGCTTAGTTACCGTTTGATACCATTTCAAGTATAGTGTCGAAATGGATTTCATCTAATCAGTCACCCGTTGCTTTTACAAGTGTTACGTGCAAGCGCTATGTAGTCTATTTAATACAATAATAGTAGAAAAATAATTAAAATTCCTCTTTGATAACTAATATTCTACGTAGATACGCAACGTGTATATTGTACGAATTGTTGTTCTGTGAAAAATAATTATTAAACAAAAGAAAGTTTTCTTTTAAGTCTTTTGTTAGCCACCAAATAGTATTTTAACGAGATTTACGAGTATCTACGCAAGTACTGATAAAAATAGGACAACACTCAAGTTTAATAATGAATAATCGAAATTTTATATGCAATGCAAATTTTTGATACATCCACTATACAAATTTATAAATATTAGTAGTATAATCTTTTTATTATTACTCTTGAATCTTGTTTATGTATTTATTTAACATAAAAAGTATGGAAACAATTGTACAATATATTTACATAAAAAAACTAGTAATGTTTCTTGGAATACTTTTAATTGGTCGATCATTACAATTACTTGGAAATGTTATAAAACATTATGGAAAAATATTCTTGTTTATTAACATTACTTTTACGTTTTAATATTTTTACTTTTATTTAAACATTTAAGATCAGAAAAATATTTTAGATGCGTATAAAAAACGAGAAACCTTCCAAGCCCTCTAACGAATTAAAATTTACGTCGAAATTTTCTTACAGGTTAAAATCCTATTGGTAATATTTTTTTGAAGCTTTCAAGCTTTATCCCTATCGAAATAGTTCTTGATAATAAGTAAAACGCCCAGAAGGAATTTCTATAAGACAAAACTGATAATTAACAATTATATATTTACAAATTCACCTAAATTACATTAAGTTACCACTTCGTACAATCTCATTCGAATGACGCGCGCTCATTGACCTTTCCCGCCAAAACTGTCTACCACAGATTAAAAAATATATTAACATATAATATCACAGTGTAACATAAGCAATTCAAAAGATTATTCGAGAGAAAAGAACGCAGAGCATTCAGATAATCACTAATAATAAAACGTTTATATAAAATATGTCATTATATAAAATCAAGTGGTTTATTACAATTAGCACAGAGTAGAGTAAACTAGACAGTAGGTATCGATAATAACTGTGAAATAATTCTGACAGAATTCATTTTTTTAATTTTAATGAGTATTGTACTTTTACTAATAATAAAAAATAAAAGTGTTAATATAATTAGCAATTAACAACATATTACGCTTATAGTTTTATGCTTTATAATATTTATCAAAAATAAAGTTATTTGTTTATTTTTTAGGCCCACGTGGCCATTGGCCATATCTAGCTAGAGCACCAGGTGTGCTCTAGCTAGATATGGCCTCTCTAGCTATATACAGCTGTACAGGTTAGTCTTTGAACCAAGATAACTTTTTAAAATAAAAACGTCAATGACAGTTTTGGAAAACTTCACATATTACTCACAATAAAATAGTATGGCACCAAAAATATTATAATTTATTCATTAATTCCGTGATCGAAACCGGCCTAATGACTTTAAAAGTTTATTATTTATTACATAACGCTTGTTACATAATAAATATGCACTCTACTTTGCATTTTTGTGATGATAATGACCAAGAGTGTGCAACTAACCTAATAAATCTGTCACAAATATATTGATTTATTTTAACTTAAAGTATATCATTAAGTTTTATATATGTATAGGATATTTTTTCGATTTTACACAACAGGAAGCGAGACAAATCTAGTGTCAAGACACTCCGTTTTCTACTTTCTGTGTTATTGAGTGACTTAACTCAATGCGACGTTTTTTTTTACGATGATGAGGAAATGAAAATAATTTAAATACAATTATTCCTCCGCATAGCAATCGAACCTACACCACTAGTGTTTACAGTCAAACGATGTCCCGCTGCGCTATGATAACCTTTCAATATAATCATTCCAAAATGGGAATGGAATCTACGAACATCGCGTTTACATTAAGACGGTACCCCACTCCGTCAAGTTAGCCACGATCATGACTTTGCACAATAATATGTTACGTTCTTTACTATAAAAAGAAAAAAAAATGACTGAGAACAAAACCCCCACGACAAGCGGTGTACGCAAGCCGAGGTTCGACCTCACAGGAGGCGCCCTTACGACACCGCACTTCTAAGCTGATGGTCCTCCTCTCGAGGAGGCCAAGCCAGGGTCAGAGCTCATCAAGCTCGGCCCCTCACAAAGCTCGGTGACGCTGTAGAGGCCGCTATGGCCAACAGCATACTACACATTCGAAAAAAAAAACTGAGAAAAAACATTCCTAAATTAGTGTTTAAAAGTTCCACAATTATTGAGCCAGAGTATGACCACATAAGATTTGGTCTTCTTATTTTTATTTCACAGCGAATGTAGCGCTTTATATTGCAAAATTTCTTAAAATAAAATGTTGACTTTTATTACAAAATGAACAACATATTTCTATATATAATTTTACATAATCGTCTGAATTTTCAGATTTAATATTTTCTTCATAATTTATATTATCTTGTAAAAATAAATCCGTCACTTAACTAATGTAGTTTCGGTATATTTCGTGTATTTTCTTGTCTGGTGATCTGATCTATCAATTTGTACAACTTTAATGTTCATTAAATCTTAAAGAACATCTCTGAGTGAAACTACAAATTGAGAATAAAAGTGATAAAAACCATGGAGCTACCTATCAACATGAATAACATATATTTATCTTTCTTTCTTTAGATAAATGAAGAGAAGTGAAAGACTTTCTCGTCCAGATTATTTCTTAAATACACCTACATAATAATAAAAGTGGATCGTCACCGATTACGAATGGAGGTCGAGGTCGGAGTCGAAATACAAGTTTCATTGTATATATCACGTTTTACCAACAAGTTAAATGTAACTCAATATTTTAAAGTAGCTGTACCCCACGTATTCGTTTGCGTAGACTATAAAAATATAATTTAATTTTTATTTTTTTATTTTTTATTATCCTTTCCAGTTTTCAAAGGAATTTCGAGAAACTGTTCCTGGTGCTCTCCTACACTCTCCAAGGAGTCTACATGCAAAATTTTAGTCTTCTATGGCCAGTAATTTCGCCTGTAATATAAATTATATATGTATTTTCTTTTCTTTAGCTTCACGCTCTATCCCACATATAGCAGGGTAGGCAGAGGGAACCTGAGAACCTAGTGTAAAGACACTCCGTTCCCCACTTTCCGCCGAACTGAGGTATTGCGTGCTGCGTGGCGGAACTCAACGCCGCGCTTTACTTTCTTACTAAACTCAGGAAATGATAATACTAAACTTACATTTCCTGAAGTGGGAATCGAACCCACAACCTGTCGCGCTTACAGCCACACGTTGATGGCTTTGCGCCATGACAAACACTAAATAAATTATATAGATTAATGAAACTAATATTTCTAAGCTGACATCATTCTCATGAATTTATTATTTTTACAATTTCAATACATTAGTAATAGTATGGCAATACAAGCAAAAGTTGTGTAATAAAAATGAGATGTAGAAGTTAAATAACCAACAGTTGTCCTTTGCTTTTGATATTAGCACGTTACGCCATTACGAAATACTAGCAAACTTATCTAAAATACAGATAACATTTATGTCGTAAAAATGGATAAATAAAATAAAAACGATTTGTTTTGTTTCGTAAGTTCCTGTTTTAATACTGTATTATATCATTAGATTTTGGATAAAATAAAGAAATAGTCTCGTGACTGTCTTGAGTTAAATTTTATAATTTAAGTTTAAAAATAAATTAAGCGCCTGTCGTGGCGCAGAGGCACAAGCGTGCGACTGTCAACGCGACGGGTTGTGGCTTCGATTCCCACTCCAGGAAATGGAATTTTTTATTTCCTGGGTTTGGTAACAAGGCAAAGCACGGCGTTGAGTTTCGCCACTCAGCACGCAATGCCTCAATTGAGCGGAAAGTGGGGAACGGAGTGTCTTAACTCTAGGTTCTTTCTGCCTACCCTGCTATATGCGGGATACAGCGTGAAGCTATGTATGTATGTAAGTTTCAAAATATTTTTATAGAACATAGTTTTATCGATTATTTTCATCGATAACCGTCATGATTCTTAAGGGTACGATGGGGCTGACATTTTTGTATCTATAGTACCTAAATAAAAATAGATTAAAAAGAAAAAAAAAAAAAAACCGTCATGATGTAATAGAAAAGCTATCTATAAACATCGTCTGTTATCACTAATTAGGTACATTCCGCATTACATATTTTTTACGTCCATCTTAGATAAAAAAGCCAAAACCTTCTTGGATTCTTTATTCTAATCTGTTAGCCATGCCTGTTTCATTATTACATGATGACTACTAACTGATAACAACAATTAAGATAAAAAAATGAGATTATATTTCATCAAAGTCAATGAGAATTTGAAACCTTCCGCAGCTAAATTCCAACTCTAATTACATACTTGATAATTAAAAGCAGACTCAAAATAATACAAAAAGGTAACCTTTAAAAATCATCTTTAAAACAATCAAAATTTTTGTAATTAGGTGCAGTTTTTCATGAAATTCAATTAAAAATAATGTAAAAACCGACGCGTTTTTCTTAATAAGATATTTTTCTCACTAAATCTTATAATGCAGCTTGTTAATAATAAACAAAATAATGATTTAAAATTACCCAAAACTTGAAATATATGGAAACTCATATTTATTTTATAAATATAATTTTACTTGAACTTTACTTACTGACACTTTACCATGGTTATTTATGCATAATTAGATTGCTCTTATATATCTAACCTATCTATATATCAATACGTGAAGCAAAAACTTTGGATCCCTTGTTAGGAAATTACGCTAACGGAGGAGCATGAAACTTGGCACACTTATAGT
The DNA here is from genome assembly GCA_033558755.1 of Philaethria dido. Lineage (NCBI taxonomy): Eukaryota > Metazoa > Arthropoda > Insecta > Lepidoptera > Nymphalidae > Philaethria > Philaethria dido. Next base: position 110,792 of record JAKGSA010000407.1, read on the forward strand.
TTATATAGAGCAAGAGTATATATAATATTTTAAATATTGCATAAAAAGTATATTAAATTAAGAAAATAAATGTACACACACACTACCATGATTTGACATCCATGTTTATATAAAGTGACATATACATATGTTAGGGAACGCGTTGTTAACGCGTTTACGGGGACATTAGTATTCAGAAAGTCTAATAAAAGTGATCTTAAAGATTTTTTTCTTTTTAAATATATTATTTTAATATTTTTAAAGAATTAATATTTGAAATCCTTAAAATCCTGTCAATTAATTGTCCATTTTCGTAATAATCATATATTAAAAGATAATATTACTACTAAAATTACATTTAAATTATTATAATTGAAAAATAATTATAACATAATAAAGAATACAGAAATTAAATAATTATTTTCATAAGCACTCGATATCTATTGTACATACTTGCACGTGCGTGTAACGTTTGATACGTGCGTAAGAACGCTAAGATCCATCTATAGAGCTTTGAGCTTTTGAGTGGCAAAAAGTTTTGAATAACTACTATATATATATAGTCTTTCTAATAATATATGTAATAGATAATCAACATTTTTTTTAAAAGTTTCATTTACTTTAACTATATAAAGATTTCAATTTTACAGATAAATAAAAAAAAAGATAGATAACTTTAATTATTTTTTTTGTATTCAGTTTTTTTTTAGTTTATTGAATATACAAGAATTAAATTATTTTTGATATCTTGTGATAGTTTAAATCTCTAATATTCTTTCCTGATAAATTATTAAAAGCATCACTTTTACCCGCATAGTGTCAAGACACTCCGTTCTCTGTTTTACCGCTTCCGTTATAGCATGTACATTAAATTATTAATTACCTTTAAAATATTAAAAACTAATTAACAATATACATTTAATTCTAAAATAAATAAATTCAATCACAATCACTAAAACAATAAGATAATACACGTGCGTATGACGCTCACGGCTATATGCGTACGAGCGGCTGGTATCACGTCGCGGTGTACACTGCCAGTCTGCCACTTGGCTTTGAGCTTTCGATTGGAACAATAACTTGAACCCTATTTCGTGTATGACAATGATATTGGTTATTTTTAATAAAAATTTTTTGAAAACAAACAGAGAGTTAAGTTAGCTTAAATTTGAAATTTATTAATTCATACATACAAAGACAGTTTTTAGGATAATTTCTAGGATTATTTACTTTTTATTTTCACTTTCTAACGTCTTAAAAATCGCACGGTAGATGACTAAACTGAATGTCCCGTTGTTTGTCGTTGTTGTTGTTGTTGTTGTTGGTAAACAAAAATATCTTGAAAAGAATAACCTACGTTAGGACCCCCCGGATGGCATGCATGTTAAGATTAATGACTGTGGACGAGGCGAAAGAGGTATGCCGTTTGGCGCTCCGTTTTCTCTGACTACCCCGCAAGAGATAAAGCGTGAAGTTGATAAGGTAAGAACCTAACCTTCGCGTTACGACGTCTATTTTTTTAATGTTATAAAACTATTTTTATTATTTGTCTAAAAAATAGTAGATCAGGAATATTTATTATCAGAAGTATTTATTACTTATGATTTTCTCATGAGTGCATGAGAAAATCATACATACATAGTGATGTACGTTCATATTTCTATTTTTTTTTAATTGTTTTTTGAAAAATACTGACATAAAAACCTCTTTTTTATATATTTATTAAGTTATGATATAGTAGTATACAGCCTACATAAGGTGATTTATGAGAAACGCCTCAAATGATTACTTATATTATAGCATTGTTATTGAATTAACGCAATTAATTCCCACTCATATGCGGAAGGAGCTAGAATTATGTCTAGCTAACCTACACCGCCTACTTTATTCAAATCCAATGTACTATTTACATACATGTCTTTATTTAAATAAATTTCCGTTATTTTTTTGTCTTTGATATTGATTCTAACCTCATCTTGGTGAACTTGAAGTTTTGTGTGTAATTTTTAGTAAATTAAAAAACCCGCGCCTCTTGGAACCGTCCAAGCGCGTCCGTCCGTCCAAGTGGTCATACCGCTATAAATAAAAAATAAAATAATTTAAAAATATGTTTTTCGTTTCGTAAGTGTGTGATTAACACTTTCGTTTCTTCATTCTGGTACAACAAAGCGCGGCGTTAAGCTCCGCAACTCAATACTCAATGTCGCGAGTTTGAGACGGAGTGTCTGGACATTAGATTCTATTACTATTCACCACACTGCTATGCGGAAAAAATCGTGAAGCTGCCAAAAACAAATTAAATTAAAATAATTCGATGAGAAAATATACATCTGTTTCATAACAGGGTTTGTTTGTTTAGGGTTTGTTTGTTTAGGGTCGGCAACGCGTAACTGATGCCCCTGGTGTTGCAAGCGTCCATAGGCCACGGTAACCACTTACCATCAGGTGGGCCGTGTGCCTTGTTGCCACCGTCGTGGTATAAAAAAAAAAAAAATAACAAGATAAACTTTTAAAAAAAGGTATACGTATTTGAGCCTTTCTTTTAAGAATGTAAACACTCTTTATCATCGTTGATGAAATGTTGGTTTTAATTATTTACCAAGTCAAAAAACTTGTTCCATCATTTTTACCTCAGAGCTTAATGTAAATTATGCGCTTTTAAAAGTATTTACATATTACATTAATTAACATGGAAATGAGTCGAACGTTTTTGTGAAAGATATTTTTAATTATTCTTCTTTAGTTTCACGCTGTATCCCGCATATAGCAGGGTAGGCAGAGAGAACCTGAGAACCTAGTTAAGACACTCTGTTCTTCCGCCAAATTGAGGCATTGCGTGCTTAGTTGCAGAAATCAACGCCGCGCTTTGCCTTACCAAACCCAGGAAATGAAAATACTAAACTTTACATTTCTTGGAGTGGGAACGAAACGAAATCAAACCCACAACCTCTCGTGTTTGCAATCGGATGCTCGCGCCTCTCTCGTGACTCTGCGCCACGACAGTCGTCATTTACAAATGATATTTTTCATATTATTAATATAAATTATTATTTGTTATAACAAGTAGTTACAATACGTGGGAAAAATCTAAAGACAAATTAAATTTTCAATTTTAATCTGTATGTATTTAGATTTTCAGAACAGGATATTCATATCCTGTTTGCTCTCTTGATTAATTAATTGTTATTAACTAAACGATAGTGATGGATTTAATATAATATTATACATAAATTTGTATAATGTGTTGGATGAGTCGTATTCATCGATCAGAATTAATGACATAAAGCGGCGGAATAGATGCTTTATGCATTATGGAAAACTAGCTTTCCGCCCGCGGCTTCGCCCGCGTGAAAATCGGTTATATCGCGCGATATGATAAGGAGTATCCTATAGTCTTTTCCAAGGTCTAGACTATTTGTCAAAATTGGTTAAGTGGTTTATGTGTCAAAGTTATAAACAGTTAAACAATCTTACATGATTTTATGTTTGACAATAAGGAACTTCCATACAAACTTTCATCCCCTATTTCAATCCCCTCTATCATTTTTTTCGCGATAAAAAGTAGTCTATGTCCTTTCCCAACTTTAGTTCTATCTTCATACCGAATTTCATCAAAATCGGTTCAGTGGTTTAGGCGTGAAAGCGTTGTTACGTTAATGCGAAAGTAACTCTGTCTGTCTGTCTGTTGACAGACAGACAGAGTTACTTTCGCATTTATAATATAGTATAATATAGTAAGGACAAATAAATAAGTGTGTATAATATTTTTATTATTCAATACTTATAAAGATAATACATATACATAAATATAAAAACAGACAATGGAACAAACTTTTTATATACCTAAAAAAAAATCGCACTGTGAAACATAGCTTTACTACATCTATTGTCTATGAAACCTACAATTTGTAAAACAATGGCCCTGCAATAATTCATATACCGTTAGTCAAATCTCGTAATCAATAAGCGCGGTATCTTTGAATACAACCGTTATCGCTAAAGGCCTCGCCACACCACCGGCATTACACGGTGACGTGACGCAACATTGTCTATGCGAAGTGAGTACCGTTAAACGAGGTTGATCGACCCTCTACGCTCTATAAAAACCGATACCTGTATTTAGTACGTATAATCCCAACAGTATAAAAAAACGATAAACAAATTGTATGTTGTTTCAGTTAATTAGTATCGTATGTTGTTTATGTTCTTATAGTATCTTATATTTCTATGAAATTATACAGAGAGTGTAGTGACCAGTCTCTCCGTTCTCCGCTTTCTCAATATTTAGAGTCATTACAACATGGACAAACAAACGACTGTCGTGGCGCAGAGGCACAAGCGTGCGACTGTAAACGCGACAGGTTGTGGGTTCGGTTCTCAATCAATGAAAATACTACATTTTCTGGGTTTGGTAACAAGGCAAAGCGCGGCGTTGAGTTCCGCCACTCAGCACGCAATGCCTCAATTCGGCGGAAAGTGGTGAACGGAGTGTCGTAACACTAGGTTCCCTCTGCCTACCCTGCTATATGCGGTATACAGCGTGAAGCTAAAAACAAAACTGCATTGACAAATCTTCCTCAATATCTGTGACATTAGCGACGTAAATTGTGCTCAACTGGCATGTTTAAAAGCAGTAAAATCAAAAACAATGACAATGTGGATATTTCTTAATTTATGCTTAATTGTAAATCAAAGCTTTTCTACCAATAATTTTAAACCTAATACCATCGCGCTTAACAAAATATATCCTAACTACGCCATGAGAGACGAATGTTCAATTTGTAAATTAAATACAATAAACAAAAGTTTAAATATAATATAAAATGTGCTAAAACAATAAAATATTCTTACTTACCTTTTTTCTAGGATAAGATTAATTAAAAATACATACGTCAAAAATATTATAGTTGAAAATTTAAGAATTTAATTTCCTACATACTCATAGATACATTAATAATTTATATTGAGTTTTTTACACGTATAAACAAGTTAGACTTCTTTCATAGTGTAAAAAAATCACTAACCTACCTCAATATTTATGTTGGATTAATTGCTAACAGATTTTTTGCTACATATACTATAATGGATGTTAATAGATTGGTGAATATTGTATTAATAGTTACGTTACTTAAAACGCGATGTCTCAAACTCAGACGGAAAGCGGAGTACGGAGTGTTACATACATAGCTTCACGCTGTATCCCGCATATAGCAGGGTAGGCAGAGGGAACCTGGTGTTAAGACACTCCGTTCCCCACTTGTCCGCCGAATTGAGGCATTGCGTGCTGAGTGGATTGCGTACGGAGTGTTTTCGCACTAAATTGTCTCTGTCTACCCTGCTTTGCCAGAAAATGAATGAAACTTTAAAAAATATTTCAGTAAATAATATGCAATGTCAAACTTAAAAATAGCCGCTAAAGTTGAAACGTAAATTCCTACTCCAGGAAATGTAATTTTCATTTCCAGGGTTTGGTAACAAGGCAAAGCGCGGCGTTGAGTTCCACCACTCAGCACGCAATGCCTCAATTCGGTGGAAAGTGGGGAACGGAATGTCTTACCACCATGTTCCCACCCTGCTATATGCGGGAAACAGCTATGTATGTATGTATGTACTTATGTTTCAAATACACTCTTAGATTGATAGATAAATATAAGAATTTCTTATGGCATCTGTGGTCAAGTTCATTGATTATATATTAACATATTCCCTTTTATGCCTCGTTACAGGAACAAGTACATCACGTAAATGCGTCTTGTCGCTAAAGCTTACTTCAACTTTGTATAATGAATTGCTCGTGTGCTTCCTGCTGCTAAGGTAAATTAATTAACAAACTTATTCAAATGAAAATGATTTATTATTATGAACATAGAATTTATAAGGAACTTTATCTACCCATGTTATAGTGGACCGTACAAGATAATAACTTAATGAAATATCTTTTAATTGTTACTATTTTAATATTTAACAAGGCTTGCTATTGCAACTATGCTTAGGGGTTCAAATTCATATTTGAATTGTAAAGGTTTTTCTTTATTTGATATGATAAACTACAGTAATTACATACTTAATAATAGTATGTATAGGTACTATATATTATAAATCTCCGGAATAATACCACCGTGGTGCAGTGGACTGGTGTCTAACTGCACACAATGACTGTAGGTTTAATTACTACTTAAGAATTTTTTTTAGATTGAATTTTTAAATTATTTTTACTTTTCCAGTCAGATGGGACTAAGCACGACATTCAGTTCCAAACAACACGAAATGTTTCTAACATGGAAGGAACATGGAAAACGGAGTGTGCTAATTCGTACTAGATTCTTTAATGATTTTTAAGCTGAACCAGTTATATGCGGAAGATGCGTGAACCTTAAAAAAATAAATCAAACCCGTAACCAGAGCGTGAGTGATAAGATCACAGAAGAACGCTAGTACCATACATAAAAGACAACATAAGATCAACATCATATAACTTCCAGCATACCTTATAAGTAGTATGAAGAACATAAACTCTGGCCGTACATCGGCATCCTTTAAATGCGTCTCATGCACGTCTCATTTGGATCTGATTAAAAATAACGAGCTGCGTTCAAGTTCACGTCAAGATAGGCATTTTAAATCGAAATATCATTAAACTTCACATTTCTAGAGTCCATGTCCGTATTTGAAGTAGTGACTGGTTTTTAAAATGGATATCACAAAGTCTCATAAAAACATGTATAGAATAACACATACATACATAGCTTCACGCTATATCCCGCATGTAGCAGGATAGGCAGAGGGAAGCTGAGAACCTAGTGTTAAGACACTCCGTTCCCCACTTTCCGCCGAATTGAGGCATTGCGTGCTGAGTGGCGGAACTCAACGCCGCGCTTCACCTTGTTACCAAACCCAGGAAATAAAAATACTATACTTTTATATTTCGAAAAATAATGCTCCTCACTTCTACATTTCTTGTTTTTTTTTGTTATTATTTTTTTTAACTTCACACTGTATCCCGCGTATAGCAGGGTAGGCAGAGGGAAGCTGACAACCTATTGTTAAGACACTCCGTTCCCCACTTTCCACCGAATTGAGGCATTGCGTGCTGAGTGGCGGAACTCAACGCCGCGCTTCGCCTTGTTACCAAACCCAGGAAATAAGAATACTAAATTTTTATATTTCCTGGAGTGGAAATCGAACCCACACCCTGTCGCACGCTTGTGCCTCTGCGCCACGACAAGCGACTTTTTCACTTCTACATAATTGTTAAAAAATGAAATTTAATAACGTAATTAATTCAATATTCAATAATACACAATAATTAGGTATTTAAGTAAAGTGTATCTTACAACACGCAAATGGTAATTTCCTTTTTTATTTACTTTAAAACTCGTGACAATGTCGTGTAAATAACAAACAAAATACAGTTCAGTGCCTTTAACGCGTACATAATATAAAAGTAATACATATCTGTAAGATCCACCTTTCATTGAAAATTTATACAAAGCTTGACAAAGTCAGCACATTGTTTTCTTTTTAATTTTACGCTTTATCCCACAAGCAGGGGGAACCTAGTGTTAAGACACTCCATTTTATGCTATCCGACCGAATTAAACACTGCGTGTTGAGCGGCTGAACTCAATGCCGAGTTTTTTTTTATGATTTATTAACTAACTAGGCTTTTAGGCTAACGTTTGACCACATCAAGCCTGATGGTAAGCATTAATGCGATCTACGATGAGGCACGTTTGCCTAGAAAAAACCTATTGACTCTTGATTTGAAGACTCCCAAATTGCAAATTTGTTTTGCTAGAGCGGGAAAATGATAAAAATAATATTTCCCCCGAATGGACTCGAACCCACATTTTTCCAGTCAGGCACTGCCCTCTGTGCCACTATGGTGCATAGGGGTGAAGTCTGACAACACTGAATATTGTGATAAGTGATGACACGTGATATAAGACAAGTACAGTAAGTATGCACTCAAACAAAATAAATAAATATATGTTTTTCATACGAAAGCGTTGACTTGAGTGACACTTAAGTAAAGTCATAATTTGAAGTCATGTAATAATTCTGATACCTTAGTACCTTATCCAATTTCCACAAATATTAACAACTTTAGGTTGTGGTCACAAGAATTACTGCACTCGGAGTACATTTAAAAAAAAATGAAAGAAATTCACGACGATATTCTCATTTTTATATTTTTCCTATTTCTTATACTTATTTTCTTCTATGTACTAAAACGTTTTAATAATAATAAAACATATTTATTGCCACAAAAAAGTGCAACATGCTAGAATTATTCATATTAAAAATTAAATGTACACCTTAAGGCGTAAGGTGTAACTCAGCTAATGATACTTAAGACTGATACCTCAATCATAACAATAAATCTTAAATTTTAAATTCAAAAAATAATTTTAATTATATTTATATCTATATCTATATGACACTGTTGTGTGTTGTTTTTATACGTATTACAATACAACTAATAATTTTATACCTCCATAAATTAGACACGCTTACGCGCCATATCTGCATCATACGTTCACCATAAACTATTAAAGTAATAACTTAAATGTGCACCATACAGGCACACAGCATACTGCCCGCTAGCCAGGGGTTACCATTTATAGCTATTTATTATTATACCATTACATAATCGTAGTAAAGTAGACTCGTAGTAAATTACGCAAGTCGCACGCGAGATTTCATTTAAATTGTAAATCGCTCCGTGGAAATGTGTTACAATGTTAAGTTCTTGTTTTTAACTCGCTTGATGAAATATTCTCTTAATTGTCTAGTTTTAAAATTCAAGATAAGTTTCTAATAAAATTTATTTATTTTTTTCGCTATGCTAAGACAGAGCGTGGCGTTGAGTACCACTACTCAACGCAATGTCTGAATTTTGGGCGGGAAGTGGAGAAAGGAGTATCTTAACACTAGATATTCTCTGATAATCTTACATTTTTTAGTTATTTTTTAATATTTACACAACCCCTTCCTGTAATGAGATCAATTGACGTCTTTAAAGAAGTCTTTCTTTAAAGAAGTGACGAATCATCCTATTTCCTCTTTTTCACTCATTTTAAGATTTATGGTTCTGTCTAACTAGACTGAACAATGTGCATGATACATACAAACATCAATGAGCAGCAAACACTTAGATCGTAACAAATAATATATCAAATTTTATCATACTACATCATCATTATAGCGTCCATAGAAACTAATATCGCAAATTAAACATTCATTACATTAAAATTATATAATAAAATATTAATTTAACATTTTAATTACTTCTACAATCATCAGTATACGAATACTTCAACATGTATTTGATTACAACTTCATCAATTTCTTATTTATAATGAAATTACCAAGTGAAATTTAAATTTTAACAATTATCTTGTGTTACATTATGGACATGGTATATGGTCCTGTGGTATCTTTACTAATATTCTGCATTAAACAAAGAAAAGTTAATAGAAAAGAAACTTCTTAGTTTTCCATGAATTCATTCCTATTGCGTTATATATAGAGAGAGAGAGAATCTAAGCATAAAGACTGTCCTAGGTTTTGCCAGTTGGTACGCAAATGAAGGCTTAAGGGCTGTCTGATCTCTCTGACCTCCTCTCTCCGGTACTTAACTATTTCTAATACAATATATTGATCTAATAAGATAAAACAATAGTTTTATATAGGTACTAAAGGTAATTAAAATTTACAACTTAACGCTCCGTGAGTATGTTGATAATATTTTTTTTATTTTGAATTATTTTTAAATTAGTCCCATAAAAAGTATTTATTGAACAAGTATTTAACATATATATTGATCTATTTATAAAAAGTTTTTATAAAAGTACAAAAAGAACAAAATTTTTCTTATTATCAAAATTTACTTAAAACGCATGAGTTATATTTTCATATTCATATCACAATCTAACAGTAGCGTCTATTAATTGTACACATACTTTACACATACCTTTGTAAGTGTTAAAAATACAAAAAACCATATACCTCAAGGCGACGCGTAACAATTAATTGCCTTATAAAATTGACTACAATTACTTGCGTAACTTTTAACGAACTTTTCTTTGAACGCAGATCTCATTGAAACGATTAACTTTTAGAAAATAAAAAAGATATACTTAATGTCTATTATATCTATATTCAGCTATTTTATAGCACAGTTAGAAATTTTATTACCTGTTAATCTTACTCACATATTTATGCACGTATAGTTCAAATATTAGGTACAATTTATAGCCCATATAAACACATTTCGAGTCGTCAATTAGTGGTTTAACGTATAATAAATAATAAACATATATATAGATACATCGTGGCACAGTGGGAGAGCGTCCGACTGTAATCACAATTGGTTATGGATTTAATCCCCTCTCGAGGAATTATTTGTACTAGTGTCCCTGTGCATTAATAACGCATTGCGTAGTGACGTATATGTCACTTTATATAAACATGGATGTCAAACCATGGTAGTGTGTGTATTTATTTTATTAATTTAATATAATTTTTATGCATTATTTAAAAAACATATTAACATTCTGCACTCCATCTCTATATAAACAATAAGTGTGCCACGTTTCATACTCCTCCGTCCGTGTACTTTTCGTAAAAAGGGATTCGAATTTTTTGCTTCACCTATTTATATATAGATTATAGGATTATATTTAACTTATTTTCTCTTTCTTGATTTGGTGCAGAAAAAGGAGAGCGGAATGTTTTGATTCTCTCTGACTACCGTGCTAAATGGGATAAAGCGTGATTATTTTTTAAGTGACAGTGTATACAAACTGTAATATAAACTTAGAAATAATTAGATAAGTATAAATAAAGGATATTATTTTCTCGTCACCCTGAATAGGTTTTTGCTATGAAAATTGAATTTTGCTATGAAACGCCTGTCGTGGCGCAGAGGCACATGCGTGCGACTGTAAACGCGACAGGTTGTGGGTTCGATTCCCATTCCAGGAAATGTATAACTTAGTATTTTCATTTCTTGGGTTTAGCAACAAGGCAAAGCGCGGCGTTGAATTCCGCCACTCAACACGCAATGTCTCAATTCGGTGGAAAGTGGGGAACAGAATTGTTGAAAGAGAGAGAATGGAGTGTCTTAACACTAGGTTCTCTGGTACCCTCTGCCTACCCCGCTATATGCGGGAAACAGCGTGAAGTTAAAAAAAAATATTATTGTCAGATAGATCAGCAGATTTTCAAGCAAAAAGTAGTTCACACGAGCATTGCAAGATTATCTTACATAGATAAACAGATACAAGTAAAGCTAAAAAAGCGTGTTATTAGATTACTATCGTCATCAAAATTAATTTGTAAATATAGAAGTATTGAGTTCGATTCCCACTTGTACTTTTCCCTTTGCTCTACTCTACATAATAATTATCTCTCTGCTTTTTTCTTATCCTACATTATGCAGCAGACTTGTGAAAGTAAATAAAAAGAACAATCTTCTATATTTTTCAGATAAATTTATTACTTTATTTATAAGCGTATTTTAAACATATATCATAAAATATAAATTAAATAAAATTTCTCTCACAGCTTGCCAAAAACATACTCGGAAGTGACGGCTTAGTATGCGGCTCATTTCCCTACTGACGCAATAGGAACAATGCAAGATAAATGCTTCAACATTCGTTACGTCTGACGTTGCTTAAGGATTTCATTTATGAAACACGGACCTTATACTACAATTTGTTGGCATTATTTCTGCGCAAGAGTCGTGGTCGGACGGAATTATAAAATGGCGTTATCGCCTTATGTAAGCCGCTCAGCTATATAGAAGGTTGCTTAATGCGACCCACGCTGAATTTAATACTTTCAAATTCAATCAACAATAACCCTTTTATATAAGGGACTTAGAATTAAAATTGTATTATCTTTTTCGATTATAAACCCAATTGGCTTCGTTTTGAGGAAACAACATACCAAACTAAGTGACAGGTAAATGGACAGGTAATGCCTGGATAAATCAATGGTTGTACCTACATAATGCTTTACATCAGCTAGAGCGTATTTAAAGTGATTCTTGCTGTTAGGCTTTTCTGATTATAATGCTGAGTGTTCGTTCCTTAAAGTTCTGGTCGGATAATAAACTTATTAGTTTATATTTTAAAACAATAATTCAATAGTTATATTTATTGTAATATTTCAAAAAGACAGACGTAATACAACAATGTGGACTAGTCTATACGTAATGTTTTTGTATTGTTTAGATTTCATATACCGGTAAATTGATGGCAAAAGATAAAATCGGCTTATAATTATTATTGTACATGTATAGGTATAGAAACTACGTATAAAATTGGACGCCTTTTAGAAAACATTATCTTAGTACAAAGTTATTTTTGTTTTCTTTTTTTGTATTCCTCAGGAAACCCCTTGAAGGGGACTTATATATTATGCTCCTTGTCGGCAGATGAAAGGCCTGCCGACTACCCACTTAAACCTCATGAAACTCCTCCTCGACCATCAGTAACCGGGGCTACAGGAACTACTCAGGAGATTAGATCATCAGCTTTCCCAAGCTAACCACCCTCTGACTGAATTAGAAGGGAAAGCGGCAATTTTCATCCGCCCTCCGGCAAAGTTTTTTAAGTTATTTTTATTTTCCCTTGTCTAATTTTATAAACTATCGCACAATATCTCTCAACATCGAATTGATAAAAGAACAAAAAATGAAAAGTAAACCATGGTGACTGCTAATGGCGCTTTCTACAACATTAATTTCATGCCTGATGTTCAACATAAATCCTCATAATCTTATCTCTTATCTTGTTTTTATAATTAACATTTTAGCCTAATCTAAGGAATGGTACATTATAGATACATTTAGAGGTTACAACGTCATAATGCACTGAAATTTTTACTAATGTACTAAAAATTTGTTTTATATTGGTATATAACTAAATCGTAACTGAACCATTACTATTATTAATAATCAATGGATAATAATAAAGATAAAATGTTTTGATATTACATATTTTTAATATGTATTGTTTTATTTTAGAAACTAAATTAGAATCAAAACCATTAAGCACTGTGAGTCAACTTTTTTCCACAAAACACATAATGTTTTGAAAAGTGATACCACTTACCAGTCACGACGAAAAAGACTGTAAAAACTAGTTCTAAAAATTAAAACATCGACAAACTCATTATATTTATGCAAAAAAGTAAAGTTTGAGTAATTTTTGGTTCATTAAATAAATTACAATAGTGTGGTATTGCAATATTTTGTACAATATTTAAAAATATATGAAATTGATCTAGCAACACTGAACTAGTCATCATTATGTCATTTACATATTGTTTTGGTTAGGTTTAGGCTTTATTACTTATTTTTAGGAATTTTTAGCAATAATGGATCCAAATAAGATAAAAAGTGCGTCAGAAGGAATTGCTGTAAGTAGTGTTTTATTGTTATATTTTTATATATCATTATGTGATTAAATTTAATTTTGCTTTTCAAAACTTAACGCCTAGTCTGTAATTTATGTATAATTCAAACCAATTTTCTAACTGCTAACATAAATTATAATATTTATAATTTTGCTATAAATTTAATATTTTCTACTTTTTCTTATAAATTACAACTAACTTTCATATAAACAAATTTGCTTTTCTAGCCTATGGGTATAACAGCTTTAAATGAAACAGTACTAAGTAACCAACCTGAATCTCGATATGAATGTCCTGTGTGTCTCAACTGGCTGCGAGATCCTGTCATCACTACTTGCGGCCACAAATTCTGTAAAAGTTGCATCACTTCTTGGTTACAGTAAGTTTAATATAAAAAAAATATTAACTTACAGCTTTACTTAAATAACTCTATGTGTATTAAAAAAATGGCTCCTTTAATAACATTTAAATTACACTAATAAGTTAAAATTAAATTTTGTTTTATATTAAATCACATTCATAATAATATATTTATTTTTTCCAGGAATAGTGGTCATTGTCCGATAGATAATATAAACTTAAGCATGAAAGTTGACATCTTCCCTGACAACTACACTAAGAGAGAAATACAAGAACAAAGAATGTCATGTCCATTTGCAGCTAAGGGTAATTTATTATTATATTTGTCACAGAACTAAAAACTTTTTAACACTTTGTTGACACTTAATAAATAAGATTTTATTAAATTAAGTCCAAGACAAAGCAAAATGTAGTTATCAGATTGGTATTTGAGCATATGCAATTGCAAGGCAAGGACCAAAAAGTTTTGCAAGATTTATTGATATATACATATATTATATACACAAATAATAAAGTGTGGTAAAATTAAAATATTTTACTCAAACTTAATATTTTATTGCAGGCATTGCATTTTGAGTGGCAGAACTCAACGCCGCGTTTTGCCTGGTTACCAAACCCAGGAAATGAAAAATTCCATTTCCTGGAGTGGGAATCGAACCTACAACCCATCACATTTACAGTCGCATGTTTGTGCCTTTGCAGTACGACAGGCGTTATAATAAACTAATTATAATAAATTTTTTAGGTTGTGCAGTAAAAGTAACTCCATTAGATCTAGACTCACATATAGCTACATGTGAATACAATCAGCCCGAAATGTCCTCACAGTCAGAAGTGAGGATCCCATGCTCATTCCACGCTGTTGGTTGTAAAGAAACATTTGATAATCAAGAAGATATGAATACACATTTGCAAAATGATGTACAAAGTCATATGAGTGTAAGTTGAAATAACCATTTTTTTTACATTAAAACAAAAAAATGAAGTAAAATTTTAGATAAGTTACAATATAATATTGAATTAAAGATTATCAAGTGATACATTTTTGTGTCTAAATTATATGAATTTAGAATTTTTAGTTAATTAGTATTGAATGCTATAATTTTTTTATATTATTTGCTTAAATTATTCTTCTTATATTATTATTCCCCTGTGAGAGGACGGGGTTAGAATACAATTCCCCTTCACCACTGGGTAGCGTCCCATAAGTGACGGGTATCCCAGCAGTTTGGTGGTAGGAGGTTTGTCCTCCGACGGGCTCGCGATCACTAACATGTCAAAGACGAACAGCCAAATATCGTATGATGTGTTCCGGTTCGATGGCATGTAAGCCAGGTTTTCCCCTTTGCCACCCATCCTTTCCCACCCCTAAAGTGGTTCCGATAGCGGGGTATTACATTGTCCTTCCCTTCCATTTGTTTCCTCTAAGTTAGCAACACATCTACAACATCTCTGGTGTTGTAGATGTTCATGGGCGAAGGTAGCCACTTACCACCAGGTGGTCCTTCTGCTCGTTTGTCATCCGTTATCCATAAAAAAAAAAAACGGAGTGTCATGACACTAGGTTCTCTTTGACTAACCTGCTATGCGAGAAAAAGAGTGAAGCTACTTACTATTTATAAGTGAAAAAAAATAAAGTTCTCATTAAAATTTTCAGTTCTTAATGAACGCATACTCTAAAATTCAAATAGATAATGACATATCAAATGCAAGTATAGATGCGAAGGAACAAGAGGCGATGAGTTTATGGGAAGCCCCTAACAAAGACGGTGCTCAATCATCTACACCTCCTTTGAATAATACTAGCGCTCTTATAAGGTAACTTGTCTTATATAAATTAAAATAGATTTTTATAACTAGATAATTGAATCGGTGAGTGCAGAAACAACGTAAGTCCGGATTTACATATTTTGCAGGAGGGAGAAGAAAAGTGTATAACTTGCCTTTCTAAGCTAGTTTAAATCGATTTCGATTTCTGGTATTTTTTGTGAATTACGTTGTTTCTGCACTCACCGATTCAATTATATTTACAATATATTTAATATAAAATATATATGTAAAAAATTTATAATAATTTTTTCGGCTACAAAAGACATGTTTATTATAATGAGCATTACTCATGACGAGAGCGGATATGTATTTTGAAACAAGTATTAAACTTTTTTGTTATAATTGCTACAAATCTGACTTCACGTGTAGGTAGTAGGTTCGAATGTCGTTTCTTTAATAGTTTAACTGTATCTATTTTTAAAATACTGTTGTGTTTTAAGTAAAAAAAAAAATCAAACGTGTTTAGTTGCTTTTCTTTATACTAGTGTCCCTGTCGACGCGTTAACAACGCGTTGTCTTTAGCAATGTATATGTCACTTTATATAAACATGGATGTCAAGCCATGGTAATGTTGTATGTGTGCAACATTTATTAATTTAATATACTTTTTATGCATTATTTAAAAAAAAATATTAGCATTCTGCACTCCTTCTCTATATAAACTATAAGTGTGCCAAGTTTCATGCTCCTCCGTCCGCGTAATTTTCGTAAAAAGGGGATCCAAAGTTTTTGCTTCACGTATTTATATATAGATTATCCAGCTTTTATTTATTTATTTATTTATTTATTAAGGCTAGCCAACAATTGTTACAATTATACATTAAAATTTTTTACAATAATTCATAAAATAACACCCTATTGTACAATTAATTAAAAGTAAGCATCACATGCAATAATAATAATTAAAACAAAAAAATGATAAATAGTATATTATACCAATTGACATAATAAAATAAAAATTACAATGAAATTGAATAAAATATTTATTTTTATTATTTAAAAAACCTTTTATAATAACTTACTTTAATTTTCATCAAATTACTTGTTCTCATACAAATTTACTATTTATACTAACATATATAACTTTCTTGGTACTTTTCTTTTATATACAAAAAAAAAAAACAATTACCAACTTATATCTTTTTAGAGCATTATACGAAAGAGTAGTAATACTAGAACAAAGAAATCGAGAACAAGATATAGTAATAGCAAACATGTCTAAACAGCTTTCTGCCTTCGCTGTGGCCAAAATGAAGCAAAATAATGACATGCTCCTACGTTACTGTATGGGAAATTATATATGGAAGATAGATAACTTCAAGGCAAGATGTGAAGCCATGTTGAAAGATCACTTCAAGATGTTGTACAGCCCCGGTTTTTATACCTCACCTAATGGTTACAGGTAATAGTAATATTTTTGTAGACATTTTTTTTTTCTTTTTTTTTTTTTTAACTTCACGCAACTTTCCCGCATACAGCAGGGTAGGCAGAGGGAACCAGAGAATCTAGTGCTAACTCAACGCAACGAAATATTTTAAAAATCTTTATTGTCTTATTCTGTGTTTGACAAATTTCCAGATAGCAGAAAACAATGTGATATAACACTAAATAAATTAACACCTAAAAATATATTCCAGGTTCTGCATCCGCCTAAACATATCACCACACAATACCTCCTGCTTTGCTCTACACGTACATTTAATGCAAACAGAACATGATGGCTGCCTCGAATGGCCTTTCAATGGACGCATAGCCATAACAATGATCCATCCTCACGAACCTACCCTTTCTCAAAGAGATACAATGATGTCGAATTCCAACCTAGTAGCCTTCAGAAGACCCCTCTCAGAGATTTGCCCGCGAGGCTTCGGCTATGCTGAGTATGCGGTAGTCAATAACGTTGTGGAAAACGGCTTCGTGAGAGACGACTCTCTAATTATAAGGGTTAATATTAGATGTGTATGACATGAGGAGTGATTTTTTTGTTTGTATTTTTTCTCATTTTTTTACGAAAATAGTTTGAATTCGCGATACTATTCGACTTCGGTAACATTGACGTTTTACTGACGATTCGAAAGATACACAAGTTTTCACTTCTGTCGACATTTTTTTTATTGTAATGGTTGTTATTGTAGCATTTAGAAAACGTATAAAATTTTGAAGCAGCGGGACTCGAACCCGCGCTTCTTGGAAACCGTCCAAGCACTATGACCACTAAGCCATGCGTTCTACATATAGCTGCGTCGAAATTCTTATACGCTTGTTACAACTTATTTAAGTTGGTTTGGGTTTCGAGTCCCGCTGCGTTCAAAATTTTATACGTTTTCTAAATATGTTTTTTGTTTCCTAAGTGTGGGATTAACACTTTAAAACTTCGAAAATGTTATTGTAGTGGTTTTTTTTTTTATATGAGTTATAGAGTTGTGTTTTCTTTTGCAATACTTTTGATATTGATAGATTGTTATTATATATGTACCAATTTGTTATGTGGGCACAAATTATAAATTATGTATATATAAAACATATTATTAATGTGTCGTGGCGCAGAGGCACAAGCGTGCGACTGTAAACACGACAGGTTGTGGGTTCGATTCCCACTCCAGGAAATGTTAGTATTTTCATTTCCTGAGTTTGGTAGCAAGGCAAAGCGCGGCGTTGACTTCTGCCACTCAACACGCAATGCCTCAATTTGGCGGAAAGTGAGGAACGGAATCGTTGTAAGAGAACGGAGAGTCTGCCTACCCTGCTATATGTCGGATACAGCGTGAAGTTAAAAAAAAATAAAATAAAAATAATGTGTTATGTATTAAATTATTGCATTGAGTATGTACATATTAAATACACAATCTCAAGTGTTGCTAGGAATAAATAATTATATTCTCAAAAAAGTATGAGGTGTTGTTATAATTATTTTTTTGTATTGTTGTAGTTTAATGATCTGTGGTGAATGATAGTATATTTATGTTTAAACTTTTTAATAGAAAACGATAAATAAATATATTAAAATTATATATAAAAAATTGAATACAAAAAAGAATATCTTGATTGATATTTGAGATTAGTTTCATATTATAGTAACTTTTAAAATATATAGCGCCTGACGTGGCGCAGAAGCACAAGCATGCGACTGTAAACGCGACAGGTTATGGGTTCGATTCCCACTTCAGGAAAAGGAATTTTTCATTTCCTGTGTTTGGTTGGCGCGGAGTTGAGATCCTCTACTCACCATGCAATGCCTCATTTCGGTGGAAAGTGGGGAACGGAGTGTCTTAACACTAGGTTCCCTCTGCCTACCCTGCTATATGCGGGATACAGCGTGAAGCTATGTATGTATGTTTTAAAAATATATTTTTACAAGAATTTCTAACTATTATATGATAAAATATTAAATAAGGTGGTAAAACATTATAAAATTAACGATCTGATTTAGAACTTATTGTACATACTATGCTTTTCTATGCATCATGCATATTTTTCCATTGCACATACATGCATGCATATATTTTAAAATCATTTTTTTATAATGCTATTTTTAAAAAAAAGTATTGGTAGCTAATCTGGTGCAGTATTATGGAATGAACGTAAAATTTTATTACGATCTTTTTTGTAACACATCCGTCCCTATATTTAGATGTAAGTATATTTTTCCACATACTAGATTATTAGTTTTAAGTATTATATTATGTACCATTAATATGTGATTTTCACTATATTATTGTTTAATAAACGTATAGTTTTTTACTATGATAAATTATATTCTTGTTTAAAGTTGTACATTCCATTTTTTTTATGAATATAGGATTTGTAAAAGGTTTATTGTTATGTACATTTATATTAAAATATATTATATGCTAATTATTTAATCGGTTTTATTTCATTTCTAAACGTGTTTTTTTTTCAGTTAAATAGAATAGCTAAAGTTAAGAGACGCGTCACATATTAGACCGTTGCAGTAAATAGTGCTAAAATAATAAAACATAAAGACAAGATATTAGGGTTATTTTAAAGTACTTTTTTATTAAGTAACTAATTATACAAAATACTTTAAAAATTAAATAATATTTAAAGTAGATTAAAATAATTGAGATTTTAACTGAAATAATTCAAAAAATACTTTATTGACTAAATTTAAATGGGACCAGAATACCTGCCGTCACATAAAATAGGTTCACCCATTAAAAAGTTATGCTAACAAAAAAAAGTCGACTTCCTAACCTCCTTTTTTGAAGTGGGTTAATAAAATACCATATAATTTTATAATTCACATATATTATGCAAGAGTTACAAAACAGCGTACTGCGTATCTTAGTAAAATATAGGAATATTGCTTACATCTAACTAATTAACGTCCAAGTCCATATCACATTCAACCATCACATTTTTTCCTTTGAAAACATTCATTTTTAAGTAGCAACACCAATTTTGACACATAATTTAAATAAAAATATTGAAAGTCCGTATAAAAATTTAATGTGGCAGGATTCGAACCTGCGCCTCTTGAATTCTGTCCGCTCTAGCCAATTGAGCTATAGACCTCTTACTATGTCACGTTTAAAATTTTATATAATACATTTTTTACAATTATTATACTTAGCGTCTTTATACGAAGGCATTTACAAAAGCTTTGCTACCCAAAAATTAATACAAAAAGTTATCTGGCAAAAGAGAATTTATTCAATCATTTTATCATTTTTTTAAAGTGTTACTCGCAAAAACAGTTAAAAATTTGAATTTATTAGAATTTAGATATATTTATAGTATTAATTAAATAACACTTAAACATTCACAAAAGAATAATAAAATAAAATATTTAAAAAAATATCATAGTCATGTCGAACTGCAAAATTCCATATACTCAATGAATCACAACCAAATAAATATAATTGTACGTCAAAATTATTAGCAACATAAAACAATAATTTTACATTAATTTATTAAATAGTATAAATTTAAAAATTATTGAGACAAAATATGCACTTATCATAATAATGTTAATATAGAGATTTTAGGCTAACAAATTTAATTACACATATATATTTTTACTATTAATAAAAAATATAGTATGGCCAAAAATATTGCGCGTTAAAATTAAATTAAAAAATGGCAACATTGATTCCATCCTGTCAATGGTAACTGTCAAAATGTTAATTAACGAAATTTTACTAATAATTGATAATAATTATAATAATATTAAATAATAAACAATATAGTAGGCATTTTTTTCAAAAATAATAAATTTGGCGCCAATCATAGGCCTTTATGGCCATTCTAGCAATTTCTACATACAAAAATACTACACTAATACTAGCTTCGGACTGCTAGTATTAGAATTTAAAAACATTTAAAGTTATTTGGAATACAGGAAGACTTAGGGAGCAACTCATATTATTTGAATGGGCTTGCAAAATATATATAAAAAAACATATAAATCGGAATGTGATCCAACAAAACCAACGGTTCCAACCAACGCAACTAAATCTATTGCCTTATACATATCACAGTTACGGTAAAATAAAATGCTTTTTATGATCCAAGCTTTTGAAAGAGCTTTTTGAACGGGTCCTAAGTATACTGGAACAAGAACAAAATAAAAATTCATAGAAGTGATTTAAAGATGCCTAAGGTTGTAATTTTGTAATTTTTGTTAGCTTCACGCTGTATCCCGCACATAGCAGGGTAGGCAGAGGGGACCTGAGACCCTAGTGTTAAAACACTTCGTTCTCTTAAGATTTCCATCCCCACTTACCGCCGAATTGAAGCATTACGTGCTAAGTGGCGTAACTCCACGCCGCGTTTCTGCCTTATTACCAGAGCAAGAAAACGAAAATACTAAATATTAATTATTATTAATAAATAATATTTTCATTTTCTGTAGTGGGAATCAAACCCACAACCTGTCGCGTTTACAGTCGCTTGTGCCTCTGCGCCACGACAGGCTTGTCATTAGTTAAAGGAAATAAAACCCTTGAATAATAAACGAAAAATGCCTCAATTCGGCAGACAGTGGGAAACGGAATTGTTGTAAGAGAACGGAGTGTCTCTACACTAGATTCCCAGGCTCCCTCTGCCTACACTGCTATATGCGGGATACAGCGTGAAGTTAAAAAAAAAAGAATAATAAAATATTTAGAGGACAAATTAACAATCTTAGGAATTTTTAAAAACATGATGTAAAGTCGTGCTTTTGCTTTTGCACCAGTATTCATAGGTCGAGTCGTTTTGAATTAATTCAAATTATAATTTGACCAAAGCCTCTTTACTTTATACGATATGCAGCAAAATTCGCTTTCATTTTGGCGTCGTATGGCTTCCAAAATTTATTCATCTTATAGGTATATATTTAAATAAACTTAATAAATTATAAATTTATAAAACTACCTTACAATGCGTTATTGAACTATAAAAGTTAATATTAAATACTTCATAATGTGAAACAAAGATTATGTGATTATTAAATTGTATGTATATGTTATTAAGCATAAATTACAAAGACGAGAAAATATCTTACTTCACACTACATTGCTATGTTAAATTAGATTCGTGCTTTTCCTCCTTTTAAATTTACACCAAACCAGCAATGTATAAGTACTCATTCGGGTGACAACTTCGTAAGAAAAGTATTTAATTTTTTATATATATATATATATATATATATATATATATATATATATATATATATATATTTTTTTAGTAACTTATGAAAAAAAGGCTAAAAGGTTGGTATTTTTAAAATTCGCTTTTTTATAACCATTTTGTTATATCACCATACATTTGCTGGTTTGTTGTAAATTTAACAATGTGCATCGGACATTCCATTCGGTGCTGTTCAAGGAATATATTTTAATTAATTACTTCGAAAATGTAAAAAGCTGATTAAAATCCTTATTTATAACTATTCACCGTATAAAAATATCACTTAAACATATTGTCTCTTATACTAAATCTATGTAATTTTACGTCTCAGAGACTTTTACCAAACTTTGTTTTACGAATTTTTGTTGATTTAATATTAATAAACTAATAAAATTATCGATTACGAAAGTATATTTCGAAGTAAATATATTTAATTTTTTAAAAATTATTCAATCTCTTTCCAAACCTTGCTCTGAGTATAAAAATCTCATCTAACACTGAAATTATCATGATAAATAAGAAAAGCCTTACATAGCCTTATAAATAGCCGATTAAATGAACGGTAGTCATCGTAAATATAATTATGTACTCTATAATAAAACTACTGAGACCGATATGAAAGTTCTTGAACTCATTCCCGTTAGAAATATAACATTTTGCTGCCGCCGACACTGAAACCGTACTGTCCTACCGCCACAAATCACTAAACATCTAACTGTAAACCAATTGTCACTGTCACTCATTTCTACGCAAAATTTGGCATTATAATCCGAATGTTCTTCCAACCAAATAGTATTCGTGGCAGTATATCCTGAAAATAACTAAACCCGATGCATTTGAGTTCCAAAAAGGCAGCAAATGTTAACGAAAGATCAGAGGGAGCTACTGGAGTCGCCGGGGAAGTGCATCATGTCGCCGCCGCAACTCGGCGTGGGGGATGACGGCGGGTCGAGAGACGCGCGCGATGCTGAGCTGAAACTACTGGAGCTCAGCTCTTCCGGTTCCGCCTCGAATCTACCGGATATACCTGTAATGTTATGGTAATAACATATATTATATTGTATATACTTTATCTATGAATTGGGTTAAAATAGGAAAAACAGTCAAATTACGCATTTGTCGAAAATTAAATTAAGAAATTGATTGCCAGCTAACTTGTCAAATTGAATCTAAAATGAATAAACTACTTTATTTAGAATAGTTAATAAATAAAAGTCCTATTGAAGTTAAATTTTATTGTTAAATTGAAAAATGGATTGCTAGCGTATTTGTCAAATTTACATCTGAAATTATATTAATTTTATCAGCTTATTAACTAGTTGAGCTATTATTTAGAAAATAGTTATAGTCCGCGCGCGATTTCAGGGCAGCTCTGAGGAATGTGCTAGTGTTGGGACAGACGTATTATTGAAAATGTATCGATAATTTACACGAAATAAAAGTTATACATCTTATAAATTTTCGGTTTTTTTTTGCGTTTACTTGGCTTTTAATTTCAACCTGGCACACCGGTCGATAATCTATTTTCATGAAAAGCCCTAATCGATACGTGTTTCTAAAATATTCTTCGCCATTTCACGAGCTCGGCGATACATAAAAACACGTTTTTTTATATTACTTGAAGTCAGTCATTTTTAAAATAAAAAAAGTACAGTTACGTGACTTCAATGTATTGTCAACTATCGATACACGTGCAAGACGCAGAGGACAGCAATATACATAGGGCGTGCAACGCGACAAGAACAAGGGCGGGGAGAGATGCTCTCGCGCGCGCACCTCAAACCCCGACTGCTCAAATCGCGCGCGGACTATGATTTTTTTTTTAATTTGCAATTTTTAAGTGTTTAAACTTAGTTATCGACTGATTTTTTTTTTCTTGTTAAAAAATAAAGTTATAGCAATGTCGAACAGGGTATAATTCTCATAAGTGGTAAATAAAAAGACAATATGGTTGTTGTAATGTCATTTTAATTTTACTAATAATTTTAAACACTCCATAACATTATCAACGTACTGTTAAGTGCTGCCGAATCTAAAATTTACATGTAAATTTTGCCTACATCAGAACTTTGATAATCTTAAAAGACAAGAATAAATATTTCGAATAAGAACAATTTCGACCTAATTGAATATTGTAAAATTTCAAAAATAAATTTTTCAATTTTCCAGAGAAATAGTTGTCAAAAAGACTAATTTACAATCTTAAGCAGTGATTCCAATGTTTTATTACAATTTATTGACTATTTGGACTGCACTCTGATGAAACTATTACAGGTTTTGTGAAATGAGTGTCCGAGTTCCAATAAAATTAACTATTTAAAAAAAAAGCTACTTATTTGTTGCCACATACAAATAAAAATTAGCTAATAAAAGGCTATAATATTTTCATTTAGTGTTGCCATATTTCATTGATTGCTTCAAAAACAATAATCAAGAAGCTTGACAACCCTCCACGGTTCTAATGTTAACATGTAACACAAGAGTATTAATTTTTTTAGTATTCAATCAAAATATAAAAAAAATAACTCTCAAAAATGAGATGGCGTTTCGTAATGAAGTATACGTTATTATTATTAGTATATAATTAAATATTGTACTATTTAATCTTTCGAGTGAGACCACTGTGAATATTAGATTATGTCATATAACAGTATACTTTAGAGCAGGGCTTCTTAAACTATTGTTATTCACGACCCCATTTATGATTGCGAGTTTCTTGATGACCCCATACAAATTGGTAATTAGCCAAAATGGTATATATAAATATTTGACATTAAAATCTCTCGACCCCAGGATTTTGCTACGTGACCCCATTTGGGATCGCGACCCATAGTTTAAGAAGCCCTGCTTTAGAGTAATCATTTTATTTTTAGTGAAATTAAATAGATACCCTTATATGAGTCTACATTCATGCTTGATTTCCATTTTTTTTAAATACATGAAAATTCAATTATACTAGTATATTTAAGTTAATAAATTATTTTTTCTTTTATAAAATTTGATTTTTTTAAGATAAAAATTAAAATATTGTCAAAATTTAGTTTATCTGTTAAATGTATACTGACCAATCAGTTATTGGTATATTTTGACATAAAACAGGCGTACGCCATTAATCTCAAAATACAATTAAACTAATTATAATAAATTTAAATTGATGTACAGTGCCTATGATATGTTTCTCAAACAATTATAAAAAGTGCACCTGGTTAACTATTAGTACCGCAATATATGCTAGAAATGTCACAATTTTTGGTCATTATCAATTATAATTATACAAATAAAATAGTTTATTTGCAATAAAATAATATATACAATCCACTTACGCGTCACTATCGTAGTGTACCATCAAAATTTGCCTAAAATTAAGTTTCTTTTTTTTATTTTAAAAGTAGTTCTAAATTCGCCTAAACAATGGTGTCTTTAACAAAATCACATAGAAAAATAAATATTTGTCATGATTTAACATATTAACGCTAAATATATGAATAAAACAATAAATAATACTCGTTGCGAACGTTACACAGAAATTTGTACAATTAGACAGCAAACGTACTGGTATCATATACCACGTGACTAAGTCGTATGGAATATTAACATAATAGAGCAAATAATACTGAGGTATAAGTAGATATTATAACCAAAATAACGAAATTCAACTATTGTACTCTTTTTACTAACGGCTTTGTGAAATTTTGCTTTGAAAAATTTTGAATACAAAACTGGGAGCCAAATTTAGAGATTAACTGACGTTAAGTAGATGCGTGACGTCTCTGAGTGTGATTTAAGAGTACTTTAAAATTAGCTATTAAAAATAAATATGCAGTTTTTTATTTCAATAAATGAAATTATAGTCATTTTTAATAATATTATGAATATGTATATCAAAACATTACTTGTATAAAAGTAAAATAACAAATAAAAATAAATAAAAAAAATAACTAAATAAATGTGCCTGCACAATTTCATATAAAACCTCAGTACAATATATAAAAGCAAATAATAAATAAATTCAGAATATTTAAATAGCGATAGTGGATAGTGTTATGTCGAGATTCTAACAAAGGAATCGTATGAAGATCGTATAGCTTACTGGCCCTGGTATTAGGAGTGCACTGCACGAAGAAATAAACTAACTCTAAATTAACTAAGAAAAAATAATAAAGTAAGTACTTAACAAGCACTGAGAGATTCTTGTAAAGGCTTTTTTGTTTATGTACGTTAATTTTGTATATATACGTAATATATATGAAAAAATAGATAACCAAGATATATTCAATTTAATTCAAAATAACACTTTGGAAGGAAACTGGAAACGAATCAAACTGTTAGCTTTACTCTTTGAAGCGAGTCTCAACAAGAATCTCGATTAAAAAGATTTTTTATAATTTTTCCTACATTTTTAAATTTTTTATATATTTTTTTTATTGATATATGACGGTTACATACGTCGATTTTATAGTTTTTATCAATATCGAAGTCGACAAGAACTACCAGCGATGTATACCATACTATGCATATCACGTAAAGATTTTTTTTTGTATTTTATGTGCACTCACGCCATAAAATTGCTTAACTAAGTTACAACGATAGCTGCGAACGTCCCACTAAATAGTACGCATAACCTAAAATGAAGCTCAAATTGAACACGGTATTACTTCTTCTTCCTACGCGACTTTTTAGATTTAGATTGCTTTGACAAAGGCGTGTTTGCGCTGGAGGCGTCGCCCTTCTTGTCGTCCTTGTCGCTGTCCGTGGACAGGACGGGTGATGCATTATCATCGTCGGACGACTTCTCCAGTTCATCTTTTTCTAACTTGGTCTCATCTTCCAATTTCACATCTTGCGACGTTATTTTATCGCTTTCGACTACGTTAAACCCTCTCTCTTTCCTTGCTGGCACTTTCTCCATGTCGATCAAATTAAATGTACTGGATTCGATAACTTTAGTAGTGGTTTCTTTAATAGATGACAAAATGTCGTCTATGTTTATTTTGCATATGGGACTGGTTATCTTTACTTCGCTGCTTTCTAAGAGGCTGTCGCGCATCACTTCGAGTTTGAAGTCGTCCAGACCGAAGTCGAGAGGTTCCAACGGAGGCAGTTCTTGCATAACAGCGTGGTGTTCTTCTACGAAGTTGAGTTCAGACGGTGCGTCACACTCGGCAACCATTATATCTCTCCTTTTACACAGCTCCATCAGTTTTTCTTGTAAAGTAACTTCAGTTTTTTTATTATTTTCCAAAACAGTAGCTGCGTCGTGTACATCGTCAATCTCAACTTTTTCAACAGGCTCTACGTTAATTTTTTCTTCAATTCCTTTTACAGTTTTGGCAGCGGCTATAGAACTCCAAGATTTTACAGGCTTTTCCACTTTTTCACTGTCGTGACACCTTTTTTCTGGCATCTGAGGTGATTTCTTAAGGGACTTGTTAGCCCGAGTTATTTGGATTTCTGGAAAATCATCATCTTGCGTATTGATCACATAAACTTCTTTTTCCTCTACTTCACACGATTTTTCTGTTTTGCGACTATCTAATTTTGGGGAAGATTTGTTTTTATTAGATTTTGGAGATTCTTTAGTGGACAATGAGGAGCTGGTTTTAGTTTCGCTGTTCATTTTAGATTGCGTTTCTTTAATTATTGTCTCTTTCAACTTAGTTTCCTTAAGCGCATCTTTTCCTTCACTAACTACAGATTGATTAAAAGACTTAATTCCTTCGCTAAATAATTCATCATGGACTTTATTTTTTGGCTTACTAACACTTGGCATTTCGATATCTTTACTATGTTTAAGTTCAATTGCCTTTGTTATTTCTTCTATATTATCTTTACGTTCAGGAGTGCGACTTTTAGACGAGCGTTGTTTCCTAGACTTGGCCAGATACGATGAAGCTAATTCAACATCTTCTAAAGTAGATATAGATACCAAATCATCACTTGGTATATTTTGTTTGTCTTCAATCGTATGGATTTCAACAAAACTATTTTCATCTTCTTTAGCCTGTTGCTCTTCTGTTTTTCTAGCTTTACGATTTTTCTTTGACTTAACTTTTAATTCTTCAGTTTTATTTTCACTTACGGGACGAGGCAAATCTTTGTTCGCTTTTTCTAACTTTTCTGGCTCATTTGAAAGCATATCCCACGCTTGCTCCTCTGTTTTTATTTCACATTCATTTTTCTTTAAATTCTCAGTTCCTAACACTTTCTCAGGCTTCGACACTCTCAACGACGGTTTATCTTTTTCATCTGAACTATTATGTTCTTTATTACGATCATCGCTAGTATCTAAGTCTCTTCGTGGTTTTTCATCTCTCATCGTGGCATCTGCCTTACTCTCTAATTCAACTTTTACTTTGTAGGGCTCCATTTCTCTTTTAAGCTTAATCTCTTTATTATCTGACACTTTATTCTTAATACTAATATCGCTAGCGGAACTATCACTAACTGACTTGATGGTGGGAGATTTCTTAACTCTAGTTCGGGGCAGCGGCTGAATATCATCCGGCGCCCGAAGCGATTTTGGCAGTGATATCTCTTGTCGCACCTCGGCGGCGGCGGCGGCGGCGGCGGCGGCGGCCGGGGCGCACTCACGCGCACATTCTCTCTCGCTCGTCTCTTCACGCTTCACATTCACAGCTACATTAACTAATCGGGGCACGCGGGGGGGCTCGTGAGGGGGGTCGTAGAGCGCGTCCGGGGGGTCCGGGGCGTAGGTGTCGTAGGGGTCGCAGGGGTCCCGCACGGTGGTGAGCTGCGCGGGGATGACCACATCGGTGGTGAGCGGCAGCGGCTCGTCGTCGGGCGAGGGGTCTCGCGGCGCGGCGCTCTCCACCGGGATGGTGGTGGAGGAGGGCAGGGGGCGCGCGACGAGGCGCGGCGGGGGGTGCGCTGGGGGCGCGGCGGCGGGGGGCACCGCCAGCAGCGGGCGGAAGGCGGCCTCGTCGTGGTTGCAGCGCGTGTGCGCGTCGGGGTCGGGCGGCGGCGGTGGGGGGGTGCGCGGGGGGCGCGCGGCCGCGTCGCACAGCACCGTGCCCTGCGGCGCCACTTCGCGCGCCACGCCCGCCTCGCGCGCCACGCCCGCCTCGCGCGCCACTCCCGCCTCGCGCGCCACGCCCGCCTCCCGCGGTCGCGGTCGCGGCTGCCCTATACCAAACCGAAGGCACGTTAGTCTGTACATTTGGATTTAGAAAAAAGCGAAGTGGAGTTAATTCGAAAGCCAAGAGGGATGTCGGTGCCTTTGGCTTCGGTATAGAGCAGGCCGTACCCAATGAGAGGACGTGTTAGTCCGAGGCGACCGATTGTCGATGTTGCCCACGTATATGTATATAATTATGCAAGTGCGAGCGTATCGTCTCATCTTATTTTTAAGAGTGTACGATGAACATGAGTCGATTGTGTCAGAATAATAGCTGTGACGAGCATAATTATTTACATATTCGTCGGTGTATGTTCAATGTGTCGCCTCCACCAGCGTGACTTACGTGACAGGCGCCGACACGTGCTCTCATTTTCAATGTTAATAAAGCTTTCTTCGGAATTCTCCACTTGCAATGCTTGAGTCTTGTGCACTACACCATTATGTTACACACAACGCAACACACTTTGCAAATACACAAAATTCATTCAAAAAATCTACGCAAGCCGTGAATGATTTTTTTAATGACGCATAACAAAATTCAAAAACACGTCAAGTTACATTTTAAACGAAAATGTAAAAGATACAAACTTGCACATACACCCATACCTCGCTTTGCGTCGGGGTTACGTTCCAAAAAAACACGACGCAAATTGAAAATAGACTTTCTATAGCAAACCATTTAATGATCGAAGATAGGTTCCAAGCTTACGAAAATACTACCTTACAAGATAACGAAAATACTACCTTTTTAAAATAAAATTGAACAAAGTAAAATTTTTCAAATAAAAATAATATACAAAAACCGTATTCAATTAAACAAAATAAACTACATTCACACACACTACTAACTATATTCATTTAATTTATGAAAGTTTAATTAGAATTAATCACTGTCTGATGTGTCCATAGTGGTTGTTGTCGTAGGTCGGCTTTCTTTCATGAAAAATGGTCCAATATTTGTTGAACTGCCTACGTAACGTAAACGTTAACTTTATATATGTAATTCTCTTTTTAAAAAAGCACAACACACTACGTAATTAAACTGAACTCTAAAATAAGCAAAACGAAGTGAAAATAAAATTGTATTAAATTTGGCGTTGACTTTTAGTTATAATAGAAAGGGAATCCCCAAATTTTGATGACATGGCACAATTAAAAACAAAAGTGTTACCATATTTTAGGAAAAAAAATTAAAAAAAATTAAAGATTCGAATCCAAAACAACGCAACTTCGAAAGTCTAACTACGCATAGTGAAAATCAGTAAAAATTAAGCAGCGACGCAACTTCGAAAAAAACGCAAAACGAAACGACGCAATGCGAGGTATTGGTGTATTTGTTTTTTTGACTGTTCTGTCGTTGTCGTGGTCTCATTGCTAAAAAGGTTATGGGTTCGATTCCCGCATAGACAAACAGATATGAAACAATATGATTAACTAATATAGCTTTTAATCATCATATCTGTAGTAGTTTCAGATTTAATATTCGTTAAGTATTTATATAAAAATATATACTTTTTTTAGCTTCACGCTGTATCCCACATAACAGGGTAGGCAGATAAGGCCTGAGAACCTAGTGTTAGGACACTCCGTTCTATTGCGTGCTTTTTGTTTTTAAACTTTTTTATTTTTAGAACATATTTCTGCAAACCATCTTTTTAAACAATATATTGCAGAAAACAAACATATTCAAAAATTTAATATTTTGAACTTAAAAAAATAAATAAATTCAAAATTTAAAAAAGTTAAATGTCTTATGCTTTCAAGCTCGTTATATTTTTTAATAATAAAATAAATATAAAAATCCACGTACCGTGATCCTCCTTCATGGCTTCCGCGAGGTCCTCTTTGAGTTGAACATCGCACACAGAGGTGGTTCTCCCAGACTCCGCTAATAACGATTTGCGACGAAAACTGTCTGACGGCGAATGCTCTAACGAACCTAGAAATTACAAACATATTGAAATAAACATAACTTAATTGTTACATGTCACTGTGGCGTACTCTCACACATTGTCTAAGCTAAGCTGTAAACACGATAGTTTTGGGTTCGATTCCCACTAGGGAGAATGATTATATTTAAATTATTTTATTTTTTCTGCTCTGGTAAGGCGAAACCGGCCTTAGGTTCCGCCATACGCAATGTCTGGTATTCGAGCGGAAATTAAGAATTTCGAGAGTTCCTAACTTAATTAGGGAAGGTTAGGAATTACTGAGGAGAGTACCTACACTCCCCAAAGAGCCCACATGTCAAATTTCAGTTTCAGTCAGTCTGTAGTCAATTTCTGTCAATCAACTGACAGAAATTGACTGCGTAACGCAATCATTTTATCTATATATTATTGCGTGAAGAAAAACTTTTGTAACTCTTTTTACGAAACTTGGACACACGGAGGGGTATAAATTAAAAAAATTTAGATAGGCAAGCCGGTAAATTAAGAGAAGCCGATGTACATTTAGGGAAGCTAAAACCAATATATATATATATATTTAGGGAAGCCGGCAATTTTAAGGAAAGTCGAATATATGCAGGATATCAAGGTATTTAGTAATTTCACAATTGAATTTTAGCGATGATCTTTTTTTTTTTAGATCTATAAGATGGCATAGTTTGTTTTTTTGCACTTTTATGACTAATATTTTCCTGACGACCTTCTTTTTAGCTCTCACACCTTGTTTGACTTTGTTTTTTGGAGCTCCACATTTTACTGGCGAGCTTTTTTTTAGGTCTCTTATTTGTACTTTGAAAAGTTAGGCAAGCCGGTGGAAGTCGAGTTATATGGACATATCGCCACTGGTATGTATAAAATGACATATACGTTGCTAAAGCACGCATTGTGTACGTATCAGCAGGGCCTCTAATATTATACAAATATATAAATAGATGAAAAATAGCTTATTTAATATAATGTAACATACTAGCAGAACCAGAATCGATGAGAACAGGCACGATGGGACGCACGCCCGGCATGTTGACGGGCGTGGAGCGAGCCGCGCCGCGCGCCGCGCTCGTGTCCACCTCCACCGCCTCCGCCTCCGACAGCGACGAGTTAGACCTGAGAGCGAGTTGCTTATGTACTATATTATTGAAGTGAATCTTCTTTAGAACAGTTGTTAAAAAATAACAGATAAGAGACACAAATACAAAAATGTGTAGGTTGGAATGAGACAGAAATACACATATATCGATCTCTTTCTTATTTATATAGAAAGAAAGAGATGCCAAGTTTTATATATCATTCATTCATTCATTCGGCCTATTTGAATATTAGTGGTCAGATCTTCTCATTGAATATGGTTTCCTGGTACTTTTCAGATAATTTTACGCACTAAATAACAAATATTTTAGTTAGTTTATTTACTATATTTTATCTTAATTGTTTAAGGAAACAAATAATAAATATTTATAAAACTAACATAACATCCTACACAATTATGAAGTCCTGGTACTTTTATCTTAATATTCGTGATACTTTCATATTTCCTTCATTCTCTTGTCTACTATTCTGAAGTTTCACTTCTGCCGTGTATAATTTGTTTGTTGTACACACTTTTTTTATAATATATTGAAGAGATAGTAAATGGAAAATGTTGTACGTAATATTCTTGATAAATTTCAAAAAAGTCTATTCAAAATTTACTTAAACTCCATCAGAATCAGAATCTTAATCATCCGTAATCAGAGTAACAAAAAATATAGCTTCACGCTGTATCCCGCGTATAGCAGGGTCGGCAGAGAATCTAGTGTTAAGACACTCCATTCCTCTTTTAACACTTCCGTTCCCCACTTTTTTATAAGTTTTCCAAAACTTTTTTTGTTATCCTTAGTGTATGAATTTAAATATATCAAAAATAAGTGAAGAACACTACATTAACAATAATATTACACTAAATTCTAAGTGTCAAGAAACACAAAAGTCCTCTTACCCGGTAATATTGTAAGTTTTGAATACAAACTGCGGCCCCATCCACAGTCGGCGGTGCGGGCCCGCGTGCGTCACTATCTCCACCTGCGACAGCCAACGCTCCTCCTCGCTCATGCACATGTCTGCGCATCTCTGTTAGACAATTTAATTTTAATTAGGTCATAGTATTCATTTTTATATATTTTAGAAGGTAGACCATCGTGGTGCAGTGAGAAATCGTATGACTGTAAGCACGATTGTATGTGGGTTCGATTCCCACTCAGGGAATTATATTTAAATTATATTCATTTCCTCGCATTTTAAAAATTATTATCATATCTGGTAAAACTAAACGCGGCGTTGAGTTCCAACATTTAACATTCAAGTCGCAAATTTGGACGGAAAGTGGACAACAGAATGTCTTGTCATTAAATGGTCTCTGATTACTCTGCTAAGAAAAAAGATTAAAAAGTATGAAGCTGATAAATCCTTCATTATACCATTCATCAGTACCTTTTACTAACTACTAGTGTCCCCGTACATGCGTTAATAACGCATTGCGTAGTGACATATAAATCACTTTGTATAAACATGGATGTAAAACCATGGTAGTGTGTGTAACATTTATTTTGTTAATTTAATATACTTTTTATGCATTATTTAAAAAAAAATATTATCATTCTGCACTCCTTCTCTATATAAACTATAAATGGGCCAAGTTTCATGCTCTTCCATCCGGTAATTTTCGTAAAAAGGGATCCAAAGTTTTTGCTTCACGTATTTATATAGAGATTACGTTTCTGATTACTATAATGTTAGAAACCATAATCTATAGCGAGGGTATATAAAAAGACGTTCGAAATCACCCTCCTCTCTTTTTGCCGTCAACCATCAACTAGGAAGCATCGCTGATGTTAATCGGACCGATTTTCAATTTAAATTTTTAATTGATTGAGACGTTATTATTCCAATGTAACTTGATATTTTTCGTAATTTAAATAATAATTGATAAGTTCTTTATAGAATGCAGTACAAGTCTTATTGTATATAATATAGACAATATAATGTATACATATATTAAACTTACGCGACAACTTAGAGGTTGTAGTAGCGGATTCGAAGGCGGCAGTGGCGCGAGTAAGTCCGCAGCTGCGGGCGGACGCTGTAAGGGCCACTGCGCTATCGGCTCCACTTCCAACTCTATTGGCGATTCATCGCAGATCTTTTCTTTTGGTACACCTGAAAAGAGATATAATAATTCTTAGTACTAATATAAAAATTATAATTATTATGTAATTTGTTTTAAAGAAGAAGACCAAAAAGAGAAAAGGTATATACATTTTTAAAACGAATATTTTAATTGAACACATTTATATGAAAATTTTTATTTCGACATAATTGAGTAAAATTTTTTACGCAAAATTTATAGATAAGACAAAAAAATGAATAATTAATTTTTCGTGATGATTTAAATTTAAAAATTCAATAAATATTTTTTCCTTTTTCAGAAAATTATCAAAAACATGAAAAAACAACTTAATTTCAACAAACAACGCCACATAAAAAGCAAAACCAACCTCACATAAAAAGCAAAACCAACCTCACATAACATCAACATAAGAACAAATGACAAACAAAACTCACTACGAGCATGTCGCGGGTTCAAAGCCAGATGCAATAGGGCTCCGTTAGCGGCCATCAGGTACAACGGCACGCTGGCCGCCTTCCCCGTCACGCCGCTCACGCCGAAACACGCGCGTGCTAGCAGCGGTACCGCGCCTGCTTCTTCTGATAGGGAGGAGAGACGTTGACGACCTGAGAATTGTAAGGTTTACATTTTTGTGTTTATTTAAATGTGTTTGTATGTATGTATTTTTTTTAGGTGGTAGGAGGTTCGTCCTCCGACTGGCTCGCGACCACTATCATGTCAAAGACGAATCGCCAAATATCTAATGATGTATCCGGTTCGATGGCATGTAAGCCAGATTTTCCCCTTTCCCACCCATCCTTTCCCCAAAATGTGGTGGTCCTGATAGTGGACTACTACATTGTCCCCCCTTCCATCAGTATCCTCTAGGTTGGCAACGCATCTACAACATCTCTGGTGTTGTAGATGTCTATGGGCGAAGGTAACCACTTACCATCAGGTGGTCCTTCTGCTCGTTTGCCGTCCGTTATCAATAAAAAAAAAAAAAAATATAAAAGAAAATTAAAATTTTGTATTTTCATTTCTTGGGTTTCGTAACAAGGCAAAGCGCGGCGTTGAGTTCCGCCACTCAACACGCAATGCCTCAATTCGGCGGAAAGTGGGGAACGGAATTGTTGAAAGAGACTGGAGTGTCTTAACACTAGGTTCTCTGGTTTCCTCTGCTTACCCTGCTATATGCGGGTTACAGCGTGAAGTTAAAAAAAAAATGTATATAAAATAATATTTAATTTAAGTGGTGAAATTTGTTGTATTTTAAATGAATGAATGAATGATGATTCGCGCTTTATCAGTCTGCTATCCGATTGAATTAAGGTGGGGTAATGAGACATTGTCATTGCAAATTTGTAAACATAATTCATATTGATTGTAAACACAATTTGTTGTGGATTCGATTCTTACTCAGGGGAATGATTTTTTTGAATTTCACTGCTCAATATGTAATATCTCTATTTCAGGCGGAAAGTAAATAATGAAATATTTTGTCTAAATTTTCTGTGGCTATCATATTACCATACTAAACAAATACTAATACTATTTAGCAAAGAAAAGCATGAAACGAAATAGCTTTTTTTCTTTTTTTTTTCAACTTCACGCTGTAACCCGCATATAGCAGGGTAGACAGAGGGAACTAGAGAACCTAGTGTTAAGACACTCCGTTCTCTTACAACAATTTTGTTCCCCACTTTCCGTAGAATTGAGGCATTGCGTGCTGAGTGGCGGAGCTCAATGCCGCGCTTTGCCTTATTACCAAACCCAGGAAAATGAAAATACTAACGTTTCCTGGAGTGGGAATTGAACCTACAACCTGTCGCGTTTACAGTCGTACGTTTGTGCCTCTACGCCACGACAGGCGTTACAAATTTACAATTTACAATTACAATTTACTTTTTTTTTTACCTGAGCTATTCCTAGTAATAGTGTGCGTAGGTAAATTGTGCGTCGGTCTCAACTGAGCTAGGGGCGCACTCGTATACGGCAGGGGGTACGGCGGTAACCGCGGGTTGGGGTACCAGGCGCCGGCGCCGCCGCTGCCCTCGCAGACGGGGCTGTGGCAGGCCGCGTGTATGGGCAGGCCGGCGGAGCGGTGGAAGCGCGACAGGCGGTTGACGACGCGCGGCTGCGTGTGCGTGCGCACGCCGCACGCGCCGCCGTACGGGCTGATGGCGAACACGTGCGTGGTGCCGCGGAGCGTCGATATTGCTGCCCAGCGGGAGTCGCCTGATATTGCTATGTCCTGTAGAGATCATTTGCTATTTATTAATTAATGTTTTCAACGCACAGGGTAGAAAAAACATTTATAGAAAATATAAAAAAGTTTTAATGTAGCGAGACCAACTGAACTTTGAACGCTAAGTCATATTTTCTTTAAATTCATAAATGCTTATTGCAATTTATTTTCGTTATTAACACATATCTATAGATAGATTTTTATTAAATTTCTTATTCAAGTTCCCATAAGAAAAAAATATTTCATAAGAGAAAATTCTATTTATTAAATATTTTTAGTGTTATTAAAATACACACTTAGAACAATAAACACATTTTAAGAAAACATAAAAATTTGAACCAAACGGATTCAAACCCGCGTCACTTAAACATCAAATAGAATAATAAATATGTCTTCAGACTATCTTACTAAATCCATAAATCTATTAATTACTTATTCAACAACTAACCCATTGGACAAATATAATAAAAAATAACCGTACCTGCACTTTAGCCGTAGTATCGCCTCTATGCAGTATATACAAATGATGAACAGATGCCAAACTGGGGCCACAAGGGTGAGGGTTTATACGGAACACGTGGAAGTCGTGACCCCTGCGGTCCGCTGTCACTAGCAACATGCCACTGGGGTCAAACTTTAGGGCTATAACCGCTTCAGAATGAGCTATGAAATGAGCTACTATTGGGTCACATGGATCTTCACAGTCTTGACTGTCTTCGTCTTCGTTACCCTATTGAAAAAGAAAATTGGAAATTATAAAATGTATCACCTATTTAAAAAAATATATTAAGTATTAAGTATCTATGATAACACGACTTAATTAAAAGAGCCATGCAGTAATTATTTTCATTCGGTAATTAAAGATAACAATATTAATCTTAACTGTAGATATCCATCAAATAGTATCAGCAAGGTCAAAATACGATTTATTTATATATTTTTTTACAAGTATGATGATAATTTGAAAGAATATTAAATTTAACACAATCATTAACACTAAGAAGCCTCATTAATGGGCGATATCTATTAATAAAAATGAATTAATTACTTTTTCCCAACCATATCTTTTAGTAATCTTTCAAAAATCAATACAAAATTTACATATTATATTAATTTGATTGCGGATATTGAGGAACTGAGGAGTCTTAACACCACGTTTTTTTAGCTGCACGCTGTATCCCGCACACAGACACTCCGTTCTCTTTTTAACACATACGTTCCCTACTTTCCACCGAATTGAGGCATTGCGTGTCGAGTGGCGGAACTCAATGCCGCGCTTTGCCTTGTTATCAGACCGAGGAAATGAAAATGTTAAACAATATTTAATATTTTCTGGAGTAATATAGTAATATTTTCTTTCAAGATTCAGAGGTAAGTGTTTTTACCCGACTGTCAGAGGAGGGTTATGTTTTTCGCGCATATCATGTATGTTTGTAATATTCTTTATTACCTAAATATTTTCCAAACCCCTGGACCAAATTAAATAATTAAGGTGACATTAGATCGGTATTAATACTCCAAATGTTCTTAGATATGTGATGTCACTTTTAATACAATATGGCGCCCTCTAGAGGCAATTACGTCATGAATAAAAGCCAAAAAACCGTTGTAAGCCAAAAAAATGTGTATTGATGGGTACCGTGTGGGGTATCAAATAAAAGGACTTAATTAGCACATTTCAAATATATTAAAACACAAATAGCTTTTATAGCTTACTTTATTTATATTTGCTTCTTAAATTTGAAGAATTAGTTCAGTCGGGTTTTTTTTTCTTTATAATTATTAAATTTATAATTGATAATTTATTTATATTTCGATACGTACTAAAATACATATGTTTACAAAATTATATATAAAACTAACCTCAATATCCAATATAGTGACAACTCCAGGCCGCTGTATATCCGCGTGGGGCGGGGACGGTGACTGTGAGGTACTGCGACCTCCCGCCAAGCTATGGGCAACACTTTCGCCGAGACCTCGCAACCCCTTGCTGAGGGACTTCGCAGCGTGGAGGACTGTCGCTGTGTAGCTTGTTACTCCTTCACCTGAAAAATATTCGATTGTCATATAGTATGGTATATTATATCTTTTCTTTTTTTTTTTTAACTTCACGCTGTATCCCGCATATAGCAGGGTAGGCAGAGGGAACCAGAGAACCTAGTGTTAAGACACTCCATTCTCTTTCAATAATTCCGTTCCCCACTTTCCGCCGAAATGAGGTATTGCGTGTAGAGTGGCGGAACTCAACGCCGCGCTTTGCCTTGTTACCAAGCCCAAGAAATGAAAATACAAAATTTTACATTTCCTGGAGTGGGAATCGAACCCACAACCTGTCGCGTTTACAGTCGCACACTTGTGCCTCTGCGCCACGACAGGCGTTAATTATTATGTTTACATATATTCTATTGGATGTCTATTTTTTTATATTATTGTTTGTTTTTTTTTATTTTTTGTACTTTAATCCCACCTGTAACATACTCATCCACTTCCACAGGTTGACTGGAAGAGATCTCTTTCAGGGATAAGTCCACCTTTGTAAACTAAAAAATGTATTTACTTTTTCTCATGTATTTTAAGTACAATAAAGAATATAATAAATAGTATTAAATGCAATTTACGATATCATATAAACTGTAAATGCGATTTGTTGTAGGTTCGATTATCACTTAGGGCAATCATCATATTTAAAATATTTTTATATTTTCATTTCCCCACTCTGAGTGTTATGTATGTATGTATTCTAATTTAGCCAAATTATAACGATAAGTACGGAATAATATATAATTATATAAATTTATTACTTTTGGGGAAAACAAAATTGTATTACATCACAGCATATTTATACTATAATAGATAAGGGGATTAACTCTTTGTCTAAATTAACACTTGTTTAGATATTATCTATATATTAATACATGAAGCAAAAACTTTGACCCCCTTGTTACAAAAATTACGCGGACGGAGGAGCATGAAACTTGGCACACTTATAGTTTATAGAGCGAAGGAGTGCAGAATGATAGTATCTTTTTAAAATAATACATAGAAAATATATAAAATTAATAACATATGTTACATACACTACCATGGTTTGACATCTATGTTTATATAAAGTGACATATACATATGTTGCAACAACGCGTTATTAACGCGTCAACGGGGACACCAATAGATCATTAATATGCTTACTTATCGAGCTTTGATATAGTATATTTATCTTTCTTTCCTAATAAATATGGCCAGATGGCAACGAAGGACGATTTCTAATAACATTCTATTAAAGCAGGTGTTAAATTTGTCAAAAAAATAATTATCGTAAATTGCTTCTGTATTTATACAAAAAAATCAAACACTTTAAGGCGAATTTCACTATAAAAAATCAAAAGCAAATAGCCTCAAATATAGCAATAACGATAATAAAATATATATTAACGATTATTAATTTTTATAACAGCAATTAAGATAAGTATAAAAAATACAAAATTAAACTACAAACAAAAATTACTTTGTTAATATTTAACAAACTAGCTATATCCTGTGACTCTGAAATCTAAAATCCCGTTCCCGTTTTGTAAGAATATTGAGGAACCCTGACTTCCACTCCCCAAGAAGCCCACAGGTTACATACAAAATTTTATTCTATGGTCAGTAGTTTCGCCTAAATGTTGTCATTAACTAACACAAGCTTTTATATATAAGCATAGAGAAAGTTCTTAACACTTTAAATAACTGTTATGTATGGTGAGATTTTCGATTTTCGCGATTTTTACACATATTAAATGAAATTATTTTAAACGGATTAATCGCGTATATTTTAGTATTCGGAGACTGCAGGTATTATACCTGTTACCACGGACTACTGTTAAGTGTTGAAACGTCGGGTTTTTAAATATTATTTAATATTTTCATTTCCTGGGTCTGGTAACAAGGCAAAGCGCGGCGTTGAGATCCGCGACTCACGCAATGCCTCAATCCGACAGAAAGTGGGGAACGGAGTGTCTTAGCACCAGGTTCTCAGGTTCCCTGTGCCTACCCTGTTATATGCGGGATACAGCGTGAAACTAAAAAAACTAAGTTTCATTTATTATGTTATGTATTTAAATACACGTGTAATAAACAACATATTATAATAATAAGGTAGAAGAAAAGTAAATCAAGAAAATTACACAGTAAACAAATTATAATTTAAAAAATAAAATGAAAATGCACACTGGTACGATTATAAGGTCATATGAAGCCATTAGCCTCTATGGACAATCGATAAAGACAAAGGACGTGCACTTACGTTAATGCGTTTTTGTATCACAGATTTATATATAATATCTTGTCATCTGTATTATGTTTGACTATCATTTTCTGTGTCATTTTCTTTACCAAATAATTCTAGAATTACAATTTTTATACAAGCTTTACTTGCTTTTTTCGAGTAAAATTCGTCAGAGATTCAAGTGTTAAGACCGAATATGATTTGTATTTAGTATTACTAATTACGATACGTTCAATTATATTATATTTATAATATATACTTATATATGTATTAAATAATCTTCCGCCACAGAAGGCATTACGGCAACTACAGCTGAAATTTGGCCTCGACGAGTATAGGAGAGCTTTCGTGAAATTTCTAGGGGAAAGACAAAAACGAGATTTTATGTCATACATAAAGATTAAAGCAAGCAAAGTTGCTGGCAGCAACTAGTAATTTAATAAAATAAAGTATAAAAGTAACAATTGGTAAGCTATCGACCGGATCATGTCTTTGTCACGAATGTTTCATGCGTAAACAAATATAGATAACTCCTTAAATTAGATTCGCGTGGAGTCAACGTGCAAGATATGTATTTATATACTTATCTGTACTTAAAATAGGTTCTAGCTTCGAGCACACAAGTTCCTTAACCCTTTCAGTATTACAAAGTAATAATACTATGGAAAATAGTCAGAATAATAAAAACAACGTTTAAAACAAAATTAATCGTAAATGTATGTGATGTAATATTTATTTTTTAACTTCACACTGTATCCCGCATATAGCAGGGTAGGCAGAGGGACCCTGAGAGCCTAGTGTTAAGACACTCCATTCCCCACTTTCCGCCGAATTGGCGGAACTCAACGCCACTCAACACGCAATGCCTCAATTATATAACTATTCATATTTCTTTTTATATACGTAAGTATATTAAAAACTATCAAAGTAAATAATTCATATGTTCTTTATGTACGAATATAACTAATTATTACTCGAATATTCGCTTTGGAAACCTTTTATAACACTTGATATAAATACTAATTCCATTTATAAGTTCCAGAATTTTCTAGAAAATGTAGAATTCCGTTACTAA
The DNA here is from genome assembly GCA_033558755.1 of Philaethria dido. NCBI lineage: Eukaryota > Metazoa > Arthropoda > Insecta > Lepidoptera > Nymphalidae > Philaethria > Philaethria dido. The sequence goes on from JAKGSA010000407.1 coordinate 152,844, forward strand.
AGATTTTTTAGTGCTCTCCGAACATCCCAAGGATCTCTATACACAGTATTAACCGGCAATAGGTACGTTGTATGTCACACATTCAATGACTTACGGAAAAGTTTAATATAAATTTATATTTTAGAATTAATTAATATAATTGTTTTTTACTTGATAAGAAATACTTAAGAAAAAATAACTATGTGCGAAGTCTTTATGAAAGGAAATATAATTGAAAGAGTTATATTAGAACAATTGTTTTTTTTTAAGATTCTGTCTGTCCGTATACAAGTATCATATTAAAAATTAGTAAATAAAATTCTATTTCAGTTTCCACTGTTTTAATATAAAGTTCATCTCGATAGTCGATATAGAACTTAGAAATATTCATATACATATATATTTTTAATACAAATCTATCCATAAATACGTGAGGCAAAAAGAAGAGAGAGAGAAAAGAAGAAGAAGGAATGTAGAATGCTAATATATTTTTTAAATAATGCATAAAAAGTATATTAAATTAATAAAATAAATGTTACACACACTACCATGGTTTCACATCCATGTTTATACAAAGTGACATATAAAATACTGAAGACAACGCGTTGTTAACGCGTCAACGGGGACACTACTATATATTTATAAAACAAATCTAGTTTAAAAAGTTTTTAAAAGTACAATATTTTTATTTACAAACGACATTTAAAATAACAACTAGGTGTATTGCAATATAAATGCATATATTTATTTTATTTGCTTACTGCATTTGTAATGTAAGTGGCTTAGTCACTTCAAGGTCTCGCAAATTGTTTGCATTTTTGTTAACAAATAGTACAAATAATTTGTACATATATCGGATTTGACCTTCACGTGTAGCAACACTGATTTTTTTCTAGCTTCACGCTTTATTCCCCATAAAGCAGGATAGACAGAGGGAACCTGAGAACCTAGTTTTAAGACACTCCGTTCTCTTTCAACAATTCCCCACTTTCCGGATTGAGGCATTGCGTGCAGAGTGGCGGAACACAACGCCGCGCTTTGCCTTGTCACCAGAGCGAAATGAAAATACTAAATAATACTTAATATTTTAATTTCCTGGAGTGAGAATCGAACTCACAACCCTTGCGTTTACATTCACGCACTTGTGTCTGCGCCACGACCGGCCTCACTAAATAAAATAATTAATATAAACAACAATAAGTAGTGAACTACTAATTTCTATTAGACCGCCGATAACATGAAATGCGTTATTTAAATCGATTAGAATAGAGATGTTAAATTAAATAGATATTATTTTTAATGGGGATTTTTTTTGGTTTTGATATTGTTATTGGTAGTTTCATGAAATAATTAAGATATAACTAAGATTTTATCAAAAAAAAAAACGACTTCAAATGAAATGCGGTAAAAAATAGAATAGAACTCACAAACTACTCGTCACATATTAACTAAATTTAAATGGTACCACATGAGAAGCTATCAAATAAACAAAAAATCATCAAAATTAGTTCGCCCAGTAAAAAGTTACGCAGTAACATAAAAAATATAGTCAAATTGAGATTTATTACAGAAATTTTTATTAACATACATACATAGCTTCACGACGTATCCCGCATATAGCATGGTAGGCAGAGAAAACCTAGTGTTAAGACACTCCGTTCCCCACTTTCCGCCGAATTGAGGTATTGTGTGCTGAGTGGCGGAACTCAACGCCGCGCTTTGCCTTTTTACCAAACCCAGGGAATGAAAAAATCCATTTCCTGGAGTGGGAATCGATCCCACAACCTATCGCGTTAACAGTCGCACCTTGTGCCTCTGCGCCACGACAGGCGTTAATTATTATTTCATATTTTAATTAAAAATTATAATTATATTAATAATTAAAAAAAATACTCACTTTCACAACCTCCACTGCTTCTTTTCGAGGGGTTCAATTTCTTATCAGCATACGCTAGCCAGCGATCGCCTAACGTCAATGGATTTATATACGAATTGTTTCCCAGCGGACAAGGACAGGGGTAGCAAGTTGTTATCGCCAGTCTATCCTCTAAAGTAGCTGCGTCGAACACCGCAAAACGCTCAGAAAACGATACCACAACTGAACGCTTATTTGCTAGCACGTCCAGTATTTGATTTTTGAATTTAATGCTCTTTACCTGATGGAAAAAATAGTATTTACAATCTTAACCTTAAATCTTGAGCCCCTAATAGTATAATAAAATTATTATAATTACAAAAAAATCTAGTCAATATCCACAGTATATAAATTGCTATTGGCTATGAGTTCGATTCCCACTCGGAAATGATAACATACATACATAGCTTCACGCTGTGTCAAAGGCAGAGGCAACTTAGTGTTAAGACACTCAGTTTCCCACTTTCCGCCGAATTGAGGCATTGCGTACTAAGTGAAAGATTACATTTAAATTATATTCATTTCCCCGTTCTGACAAAACCAAAAGCGACGTTGAGTTCCGCCACTTAACTCTCAATGTCCAAATAATTTAAAAATTAAGAACAGAGTGTCTTGACACTAACTTCTTCTATTTACCCTACTATGCTGAAAAAAAATATTATATAATAATAATCTTACCTGTTCACCACCCCGAATAGATATAAAACTCAACGAGCAAAACGCCGGTCCAGGGCTGGCCGAGTCACACAAAGCGATGAGGGGCCTCTTCGATGCAAAGCAATCGCCGTGCTGCGGAGTGGGCAGTATACGGAGCACCCTCACAGTGCCTTGCCTCCAGGAGAGCACCTCCTGGGCCTCTCCTGTAGGAGGAATCAGCCATACTTGGACACCCGCACCGTAGCCCAGTATGAGGAGTAATGGTGGCACGTCGTTGTCGCTGTCCCCTTCAGGTGTAGGTTCGTTTATGTCCGCAGTTTCGAACCTGGCAGTGTTAATAAAGTGATAGTTCTAGATAAAATCCATGTAAGAGATATTTATATCTGTATTTTAAATTAAGTAAAAGTATTTGATACAAAAAAATGCAGGTTCTCGCTTTATCCTTCATAGCCAGATAGTCAGGAGAGAACCTAATATCTGTCTTGCGTCTACGTTCGCCGCTTTCCGCCTAAATACATAAAAAGTGGCGGAAACCAATATGCTTTGTTTTACAAGAGCGCATAAATTAATATAATATAGCTACACACTATATCCCGCACATAAATATAAACAGAGGGAACTTGAGAACCTAGTATTAAGACACTCTGTTCTCTTTCAATAATTCCGCTCTCCACTTTCCACACGATTGTGGGGAATGAATATAATAATTAATATCATCACGATAAATCGAACCCACCACCACTCGCTTTACAGTTAGCCACTTTCCTTCTGCGCCATAATGACATCGACACACTACAATTTTCATATCAATTTCTATATCTCCCTCATTATAAGCAATATGAAAACCACTGAACTCATATACATAATTATTATTAAAAATAACATTTCTTACTCAAAAACCTATATCTAAACTAACCTAGCCCACTGTATAACGTCCTTAGGATCAACAGTGGATGAAGAAGATAGCGTAACGTCGTTAATGAAGCCGGACACCGCGTCGATGATGCTGCGGTCGCTGGGCGGCTGCGACGGCACCGTGAGCGGCCCGCCAGAGCGCGCGTGCCGCGGGGACTCCGCTGACATGTTGTTTGTTTACTAGTGTCTTCTAGAACAAGTTATTATGAGAACTAGTATCTTTGTGTCATTTAAAATCTTATTTATCTAACTATATAAATAAAAATGAATCACCGACATGTTTGTACGCGCATAACTTCCAAATGACTGCATCAAATTGGAAAAATCTTTCTTTTATGTGTTCGATATTGTCAGAAGGTTTGTATTAGAAAAATATTATATTGACGCCAAAAAATATGGCGTTAAGAAGTTCACCAGACTATCTAGTTTATAATAATAAGGACAATGTTAAAAAAAAATAAAGGAAATTTCCATTTTTAATTATTTAATCTGTGTTGATGATTACATAACAATTACGAAACAATTAGATTAAAAATTTTAATTAATAAATTCTTTTAACAGATACACACTTTTTCTTGCATAGTAGGGTAATCACAAAGGACCAGTAATGTGAAAACACTCCACTCTCTCTTTATTGCGCCCAAAATAATAGAGAGATTGTGTTTTGAGTGGCAGAACTGAACGCCACACTTTGTCTTTGAAATGAAAATAATAATTAAATAGTCCCCAAGTAAGTAATCCACTGTCAAACATGTTTAGAGTCAGATACTATTCCATTGCACAACAATGACCACAATTAAATAATTGAAAATAGTAATTAAAGAGAGCCATCATGGCACAGTGGGACAAAATCTGACAATCAACATTTTCTTTTTTTTTTTTTATGGATGTAGGTTCATGGGTGTAGGTTCAAACCAGTTGGGTTTTGAACAGAGTATCTTGAAACCAGAGAAATCAGAAAAAAAACTACTTTTTTTTGCAATACCATGATTTATAACAAAATATATTTTTATAAGGTCATCATATTCTAAAATGATTTCAATGAAATGACATAGAAAGGCCACAGGCAAGATAACAGTAACTGTGAAAGTGTTGATTTAGTTAAAATAAATATAGTTTAATTAAATTTGTTTTTTTTTATATATATTAAAAAGATACATGTATTAAAACTAGTGTCTTATCATCAGTAATTATACATTTAAAAAGTTGTTGTAATATAAACTGGAAATTACATGATTAATTTTATGTTGCTAGGAATAATTACTACAAAGAGTATATGTCAATATACTGGAATTAATTTAGTGTTTATTAAAAACTGTATATTTCATTTTATAATCTTTTCTTGACAACATTTCACTATCACACAAATACATACTGTCAGTAATAAATAATATTTTTTAATGTTAGCACATAATATATCCAAAACCTCTTTTTTATTTTACTTATTCTATCAATATAACTGTGAACTAATTTGAAAATTTATTTAGCAAAACATTACTACAACTGTTAATACTTCTTAAATGAAAATTTTAAAAATACAATTACTCAGCAGATTTTTAATAATGATTATAAAAATACAATTATATATAAAAACTATTATTGTTAATATAGCCGTAAAACACTAAAATATATAGTAAACATTACCTGTTGTTTTTGTTATCAACACAAACCTCACACAAGGCTATAAATAACTTGTTTACTTAAATTTTTGATGACTAACTAGACTTTATCTGACAACCATAAAACTAGATAAAACGCTATTTACATCAACAGAAATGCAATTTCGTTACAATTTGTTGGGTTTGTATTATTATGTACACACTACAAAAAAATGTTACCTTCACCTTATTTACTTGTTTTAACAAACCAATGATATGAATGATAATGAAGTCATTTATTATTCAAAATTATTCATCTTAAATAAAAAAAGTTATATAATATATATAATAAAACAAAACAATGTCAGATTTATATAGATTACATAATTAACGAAAATAAACAATGTCTATGTACGAAATCTGTAGGTGTTAAAAATACAACGATGTAAATAAGTCGAAAATCGTTCTAAGTATTGTATTATACTTTCTAGGCACGCATTACATACGTAAGTGTACTCTCAATACAAAACAATTAGAGTGCAAACCTTAGGGACCGAGGACAAAGGAAATCGATGCAAGTCGTACCTTACAACGATACAATCAATCCTCCCAGCTGCTTAATTACTTATATCTTAATCTAATCATGGTAAAAGATATCGTATTACTTACTTCAATTATAAAAATAATTTTCATTTTAATTCCATAGCTGAAGAATGGTGCAATTGCGTCGTTTTTACTGGCAGTCGAAAACAATGACGTCACAACAATTTTAAAATTATAAAAGCACTCACTCAACACACTTTTAAATTCGTTATACAAAATGCCTTTTAAATCAAATAATAAATCAGGAACAAAATTATAATTAAAAATACAAAACACAACAACATACAACAGATGTTTTGAACTTTTGAATGACAAACGCGCACAGTGATCACCTACTTGTTTATTTGAATGTGTGAGTGTTGACTTATATACATAAAAGAAATCAAGACGAAATCGAACGATGTTGATGAGTGTGGGCGTAAGAACAAACGTTACTATAGCACACAAATATAAGGTTTCGTTTAAAAATGTTCATAGACTATTATACATGAGAATTTATTATATTTTTATTTTAGAAAGGCTAAGTAAAATTATGTTTTATCATAATATGTTTATATTTAAATATATTAATAAATTCTAAGTATTTCTTTTAATATCTTTTAAACAATATTATTAATGGACGTTCACATTGCTTGTATTCTGTATGCAACTCAATTGATGATCCATGTCCATAACTTCAGTAAGTAAAAGGAGATAATGTTGTTACAAATATTTGTATTTTTATTTTTAATTAATATTCCCAATACGAAGTCAAAAATTGAGAAATGTAAAATCAAAAATAATGTGTTGATCATATTTATTGACGATATGAGACAGCTATCGGATGAATTCTATTTGCCGAATATTCAAAAATTGGCGGCAAAAGGCATCACTTTTCGAAATACTTTCGGACAGGTGATTTTTTATATTATTCTGCATAAAATTTATTTACCATATATTTCTGTAAGTTGTTTAGTTATTCTTTATTCTAGCAATTAGCTTTAATTTATTCTTTTTTCTAGCAAGCTTTATGTGCACCCAGCAGAAATTCCATATTAACTGGTCGTCGACCTGATACGTTGCGCTTATACGATTTTTATAGCTACTGGCGTGATGATGTTAGTAATTTTTCTACATTCCCTCAAATATTCAAAGAAAATGGCTATGAAACGTATTCAATAGGTAAAATATTTCACCCGGGAAGGAGCTCAAACTATACTGACGACTGGCCGTATAGCTGGACAGAAATGCCATATCACCCGCCCTCAGAACGATACAAAAACGCTGCGGTTTGTAAAGATCGTCGCACAAAAAAGTTAGAGAAAAATCTAATCTGTCCAGTTACTTTAACATCGCAGCCCAATAAAACGTTACCTGATTTGGAGTCCACAGATTTTGCTATAAATTTATTGAGAAACAGGAATCAAAGCATACCATTCTTGATGGCAGTAGGATTTCATAAGCCTCATATACCAATTAAGTTTCCTCATAAATACATAAGTGAGTAAAAGAAAATATACAAAACTGCAATTAACATTATTGTATGTAAGTCTTATAAAAATAACATAATTAGTTTTATTTGTGAGCAAGTATTCGATACCATATCTATATTGGACCAAGTAATGTGAAGACTTGCGAGTTTAAACAACTTTTATACTTCATATATATACTTGCTTTTGAAAAATATAAATGTGGACTTTCCTAGGAAAAGGTCACTATAACTTCACGCATTTCCTTGATATATTTAAATTGCTAATAGAAAATGTAGTCAATACTCTTTTAATATAAAATTCCTAATAATTTTTGGTAAATGACATTTAATATTTTAGGGAAAGTTCCAATTAGTGATGTGAAGCCACCATCAATGCCATATATGCCCGAAACTATGCCCCTTGTAGCTTGGCATCCGTGGACTGATGTACGCGATAGAAACGATATAAAAAATCTCAATATTACCTATCCAATGGGAACGATGCCTCCTGAATGGACTTTAAAAATTCGCCAAAGTTATTATGCAGCTTCTTTGTATATCGATAATTTAGTTGGAAAATTATTGCAGCAAATAGATCAAACAAATACTATCGTTCTTTTAACAAGTGATCATGGTAAGAGATGTTTTTTATATTAAATTATATGTAGTTGCATGTTTTTTTCAATACTGATTTTAAAAAGATACTATAGTTGAAGTCATAAATTTTAATAATTATAAAACCTTTTCTAATAGTATGATTTTTTTTTAATTTCAGGCTGGTCATTAGGAGAAAATGGCTTATGGGCAAAATATAGTAACTTTGATGTAGCTTTAAAAGTTCCTCTTATATTCAAAATCCCAGGAATGCACCCAAAATCTATATCCACTCCTGTAGAACTATTAGATATATTTCCAACCATACTTGAATTAGCCAATTTAAATACTGTACCAAAATGCAAAAAAAATGCTGAAATGTCAAAGAATTGTTATGAAGGCAAAAGTTTGGTACCTTTTATGAAAACTTCTGGCTTCAATAATATGAAACCATTTGCTATATCCCAATATCCCAGACCAAGTGTATATCCTCAAAGAAATTCTGACAAACCATATTTAAAAGATATTAAGATAATGGGTTACAGTATAAGAACAAAAAGATATAGATACACAGAATGGATATCTTTTAATAGTACATTATTTTCTAGGAACTGGTCTACTATATATGGTGTGGAATTATACGACCATATTATTGATGAAGATGAATCTTACAATTTTCATTTAAATCCTAAATACATACATGTGGAAAAGAAGTTATCTCATATTTTGAGATCACAAATAGATACCTACTAATACAATAACTATACAATTTTAATAAGAATAATATGAAATCTTACATGTCTTTAGAAAAATATAAAAATATATAAAAATTCAAATTAACAATCACATCAAAAAGAAAATATAATATTATTAACTTAAAATTTGTCTAAAACATATATTTACAACAATTCGAAAAAGGTATAAGTTTCTTATTACTATAAAATAACTTAATGAATTTTAACTTAATAAATGTTTGGATAGTAAAATTCAATACTTAAAACAAATAAAAATATCATAAAATGACCTAATTTAATTAGCTACATACAACTGGAAAGACTTCATCTTTTACCTACATTACACATATTAATCTTAGTGATTATAATATTGCACATCGCACATAATTATAGAAAATCTAAAAATATATTATTTTTAAATAATAATAACAATTACCATAATATATTATGCTAATAAAAAAAAAAAAAAAATTATTATTACAAAGTACTAAGTACTAATAAATAATAGTGATATGCAACTTCCCCATAGTAGGTAGAGTGCTTTCTTATATATAGGCTCAAAGTTAAAAGCTAAAAATTGATTTTTGTATCTTATGGCATAGATACATTTAAATGCATTATATATAATTTCTTTTTTTTTCTTTCGCTTCACACTGTATCCCGCATATAGCAGGGTAGGCAGAGAGAATCTGAGAACATAGTGTTAAGACACTCCGTTCCTCACTTTGCGCCGAATTGAGGCATTGCGTGCTAAGTGGCGGCACTCAACGCCGCGCTTTGCCTTGTTAACAAACCCAGGAAATGAAAATACCAGACTTTTATGTATAATAATAAATTATATTACAAAAATTGCATTATTTAATTTATTACTACCATATAGATATCATATATATGCGATAATGAAATCTGTTTACTTGCCCGGGCTAGGTTTAACTAATAACTTTGATGATTATTATAAGTAAATATAAAACTATTGCTGCCATATTATTATGCTGTGCCATAAAAAATTGAGCTTGTATTCAAAACAGGTATAACTGAATAAGTACCTAAAAGTTAATATAAAAAATACAAATAGTCTAACATGTCCATAAAATGGTTAAATGCTTACTTGGTAATAAATAATTGTTAAGATACTATCAAGGTATATTCTTGACTGACTCATATTGCATATAAGCTAATTATACCAAACTTTTTTCTTCTTCAGGAATGGGTTTTCTAGAATTTTCTTCCATTTCAATTTGTTTGAACCTTGCATATACTGCGCTGCTGCCTAAGACCATGATGTTAGACATCCACCATAGAGTATTCTTAGTTTCGTTGTACCACTGTGTGGCTATGACTGTTTGTGCACAAGCCTTTGCTGTTCCAGAAATATTGTGCGTCAGAGGTGATGTAACCTGAAGCAAAGCATAAAAACTTTTGTAATTTCTTATGCTCTACAGATATCACCCACATGTAGCAAGCCTCAACAAGACTATTCTGTGGTTTAAACATATTATAGAGACATTGCTGGTACCTACTAGCAATGTCTCTAAATTGGTAAAAGCCAACAGCAGGTTGGTTTCCAGCGCCTGCTGGAAACCAACCTGCTGTTGGAAGTTGATGTATTTTGTCATATACTAGAGCAGAAGAAAGTGAAAAATATATATAAATTATAAGTTGTGAGCAAATCCACAATCACAATATTGACAGTTTTTTTTAATTAATTTATGTATTACAATAAATTTTCTATTGTTTTTTTGTAAGATATGTTGTTATATACCTTTATTTGCAGTGAAGTAACATATCCAATAGCAAATCCACAAAGTCCTCCCACAGTCATTTGCATCCAAAAATAAACATTATTGAAGTTTGTGTAATTAAACACCACACTTAGTTCTCCATTCAATATCATTAATGGCAAAAACAGAATAATTGAGTATGCATTATTGTAGTATGAAAGTAGCCAAACTTCTTGGTTAACACTTGGCAATATTTTTTTGGTAAAAATGGAATACAGTGATAGCATGAGAGAGCCAATGACGCCATACACTGTTCCGATAAGAGAAAATGAACCTGAAAATTCTTTAAAATTAAATATTTTATAAATAATTACTACTTTTTGTATAATATTGACACTAGACAAACTTAAAATATTATTGTTTTGCAAATAGTATCAAGAATTAAAAGAATTATTTAAGTAAATCCATATAATTACCTAATAAATTTTCTTGATCAACGCCAAGATAGAAACCAAATATAATAAAAGCACAGCAACATAAACATCTGAATGATGTAGTCTGCCTCAATAGAACCCAACTAAATATAACATTAAACACTGTTGTTAGTGACCGTCCTATGTAATAAAATGAAACATCAACATATTTGAGGCAGAGGTTGTTAGTTGAAATCATCAGTGTAAATAGAATTGATAATGGGATCACCTGTAAGAATAAAATTAATGAAATATAAAATTTATTGAATACACACCTCACACTCTCCTGCATATAGCTAAGTAGGAATAAAGCCTGGTGTTAAAATATTATACTCTTAAATTATGGCATATTTTGAAATATTTTGTAAAGAGAACATATAGAGGCTGTCATGGGACAGTGGCACAGCACCTGAATGTAAACACAATAGGTTGTGGGTTTGATTTCCATACAGGTGAATGAAAATATTTAAATTTCATTTCATTTTTCTATTCTGGTAAGACAAAATGTGGTGTTGACTTCCAACACTATATTCTTTCTACTATGCTTCCAAGCGTAGAAAAGTGTGAAGCTGCTGTAAAGACTCACCAAAACCATCCTTTGCTTTAATGGACCAGGGAAATAAACATTACTTAAATACACTCATTCTTTTGAGCTGGAATTATACCCACACCTATTGATATCAATAAATTATCATCAATACTATGGTTTATTTATATTTTACATACTTTTACAACTACTTCTCTGGACCATGGAGTTCCTTTTGGGAAACTGAAAACTCGTGGTATACCACCTGTTTTGCTCAGAGTGAAGCATATTAAAAACGAAACTATGCATTGGAACCAAGTTATGAAGAGAGGAGCCTCTAATGCCACAGACTGACTGCTTAATAAACTCTTATTGACAAAAACTGTTGCGATTGATACCACCCTGTAAGAATGTGAATAAAAGAATTTTTGTTAAAGACTATAATGATAGAAAATATATCGAAAATATATTTATCTATGAATGATAAAAAAAAACTTTATTATCGATTTTCTAATCTTATTAGACATAAAAAATCCATTAAATTTGTTTGATTTCAGTTAATAAAAAAGTTAAAGTGAGTCCACCTTTATCTTTGTGTTTTAATCAAGGAGTTAACAGATTAATTCGTAATTATTTTCCAATAAATATATTACAAACTTACCAGTAGCAGCATACAACAATGAATATTTTAATATATCTAGAGCATAAATCTGACTGACGATCTCTCATTTTTGTAGATGCAAATTTTATGCTGTGAGAATAATATCTCAGCCAATTCATATACAAATTGTACTTGTTCAAATAATGTTGAATGAATTAAGAAAATTGTTGTTCTAAACAAAAAATAATGCACATTCCTGGAATGCCGGAATTTTAATACTTATACTGACAGCCGACAACGCCAACTGCCAACAACTTGATGATAACTGACAATTGACAACTTCAAATTTGACATAAATATATTTTAGTGATGTGTCAAACAATTATTTGTCTAACAAAAATATGGTTCTGGTTTACGCTTCTCTGTGTGAATGCTGCGAAATATTGTGACTTCTTCAAATCCGTTTTTTCTGCACCATTCTAAAAATAAAGTAAAATGAATGCATTCAATTTTTTCTAGAACTATATAAATTTAATATTATGAGCCACTAAAACCTGACGGTAGTCAACTGTCCCTGGCTGAAACACCCTCGGAAACCTGCTCGGAGTAGCGCGCGAGAGCGACTTACCTTCAAAAAGTGCGTCTACCTACACTTTAAAAGCCAACAAAAAGAGTGTAGCTATCCTGGTGCTATACAGGGTCAAGGACGTCGGTGATCACTTACCATCAGGTGATTGGAAACCTCATTTGCCCTATCCTTACTACAAAAAAATTAGTAATGACACACTTTGTTTCTAGCGGGATAGTCAGAGAGGATTGATTGCCAAACGAGGACCTACGGCCCCTACATACCTCTTTCGCCTTTTCCACAGTCATTAACCTCTTCATACATGGTGTACTGGGGTGTCCTCATGCTTTTTACGTGACCTTCCTCTAATATAATTGCTACTATGTTCTCGAAGTTATACCGACGTCTCCCCCTACCTCTCTTACCACTCACCTTTGCTTCGTATATCTTTCTCACCATTCTCTCATCACTCATCCTCTCGACGTACCCAAACCACCTGAACACATTCTTCCTCATACTTACGATAACATTCTCGCTTATACCTGTCTTTCTAAGTAACAGTAGTTTCTTTATAATGGAAAGAGCAATTCGATAAGAAGTCTTGAATAATGTAAAACTTTTACAATCCTTCTTAAATATTACATATTGAGCAAAATAAATATTTTTGAAGGAGTTTAATTTCATTATAAAACTTATATAAATTCAATTAAAGAACTTTATTTGTTTACTTACCTACTTACAATATGAGTAGAGAACTCAAGTAATCACAGTGATAGCAAAGAACAAGATTAAAGGAATGAATGCTTTCCATAACTTTTAAACATTCAGCATTCATAACCTAACCTACTGATTTCTTAAAGTGATGAATTAAATCAAGTGAAATGCTTTTTTCTCGAAAATTATACCAGTAATTATTTTTTTATTGTTTAATACACATTATAATATTATTATTGTTGTATCATTTTTTACCCTAGTAACATTCATAATGTCGTAGCAAGAACGACGCTGACGTCAGGGACTTGAATCTTGATTATTTTTCAGACCTGACAAAATCATTCAAGAGGTGAAGTGCTTTTACACAGTTTGTACATAAATAAAAACCCCAGTGTTTTGGATTTTTAAATAATTTTATTTTATAACATGGAATCGTCACCTGAGACTAAATCAGTTGAATCAGAAAGTCCTAGTTCTAGCATCATAAGCGAAATTATCTATAGTCCGATAAACTTGCTATTAACTGTGATTATAGTTGTGTTGGTGTATAAAATAATCAAAAGTAGATTCGGGAAAACATCAGTAGAGCCGCCGCCGGCTGAACTTCCTAAAATTCGAAAAGATATGACAGTCGCTGAATTAGGAAAGTACGACGGGACTCAACCCGATGGTCGTGTATTGGTAGCGGTAAATGGATGGATATTCGATGTGACACGAGGACGCCGCTTTTACGGGCCCGGTGAGTGCATCTTTTTATAAATAGCATCGACTTTTGTGACTCATTATTTATATATTCATGATATTGTATTGCATTATACGTAAACATTTTTTTACTGCCGAGCGCAATCCATGTGCCTGTAGAACAGTATTTAAGATGCATAATTTATGCAGTAGCCCACACATGCATTATAAAAATACTTTACATTTTTTCTATGCAATTATATTATAATTATTGTGCAATTTTACAGTTTATTAATATTCTAGGAGGTCCATATGCGGCGTTTGGAGGAAGTGATGCATCTAGAGGCCTAGCCACATTTTCAGTGACTCGGTCAGACAAGGAATATGATGACCTCAGTGACCTCAACTCTATGCAGATGGAATCTGTTAAAGAGTGGGAAGCACAATTTAGAGGTAATTCGATTTCTTTCTATAATATTAACTTATTTAATAAATACTGCATTGAAAATGAAAAAAAAAATTTTGGTCAAAGTATCAAAAAAGCAAATTAGTCGCACTAAATTGTCAAAATATTAATTTTTGTAACTGTTACTTCAAACATCTTCATAAGATACATATGATTATACAAACACTAAGTTAACATTATGTTATCAATTAAATTATAATTAACAAATAATTACTAATAAAATAGCTTGGATGTATATGTACATTCAAGTACATATTTTTTATAAGCAATATGGTTTATAAATATGATATGTAAGATAAAAATGACTTTATGGGTATATTTAAAAATAATATAAGAACATTTATTAAAAATACAGTATAAAATAAAAATATGTTTATTTTATACAATCATAAATATAAATGCCTGTCAGGGTGCAGAGGCTCAATCGTGCGACTGTAAACGCGACAAGTTGTGGGTTCGATTCCCACTCCAGGAAATGTAAAATTTAGTATTTTCATTTCTTGGGTTTGGTAACAAGGCAAAGCGCGGAGTTGAGTTCCGCCACTCAACACGCAATGCCTCAATTCGGCGGAAATTGGAAAACGGAATTGTTGAAAGAGAATGGAGTGTCTTAATACTAGGTTCTCTGGTTTCCTCTGCCTACCCTGCTATATGCGGGTTACAGCGTGAAGATAAAAATATATATATATATATATATATATAAATATTTTTTACAATACAGTAACAATTAAATCTTAAAAGATTTAACTCAAGGTGTATAAAATAAGACAATGCTATAACTAAAAAAAATATGTTTATGAATGCACTCATGCATTTTCAGATAAGATATTAAGTAAGGCCAACAACATTTTATATAATAAATCAACATCACTCATACTTTTTTTTGTCAAGGATATTTTTTTAATGTTAAAAATTTGGCCATTATGGTACAGTGAGATTGCAACTGACTGTAAAAGCAATGTTTCTAGGTTTGTTATAGAAAAGGAATAGGAAATTATTATACTTAAATTATTTTTATTACTATACATATATATTTATACAGAGACGCCTGTAGTAGCGCAGAGGCACAAGCGTGCGACTGTAAACGCGACGAGTTGTGGGTTCGATTCCCACTCGAGGAAATGTAAAATTTAGTATTTTCATTCCTTGGGTTTGGTAAAAAGGCAAAGCGCGGCGTTGAGTTCCGCCACTCAACACGCAATGCCTCAATTCGGCGGAAAGTGGGGAACGGAATTGTTGAAAGAGAATGGAGTGTCTTAACACTAGGTTCTCTGGTTCCCTCTGCCCTACTATATGCGGGATACAGCGTGAAGTTAAAAAAAATATATATATTTATACAGTATTGAGTTTTCCCACTAAACATGCAATGTCTCAATTTTGGCCAAAAAGTGACGAATGAAGTGTGACACTATGTTCTTTATAAATACAAACAAACATTTAGTGTTTATCTAAAAGATATAATGCAGAGTTATTTTGATTCAAATCAAATACTAAAGATATAAAATGTCACAATAATTTTATCTAAGAAAAGATGTAGAATTAGAGAAAATAATATCATAAATAAACGAATGCCAAATAGAAGATAAATAAAAAAATAATACCTTGAGTAAAGCCATGCCATTGTTGATAATGTTAAAACATCACTTGCAATTGTAATTATTTTCTTTGGAACTTTGTTTTATTAAAAAAAATTCTATATAAAAAGTTAGTTATTTAAACTATCGATTTTATAATTTATGTTCAGAGGCCCTCATTACGCAGATAGACAGTGTGTGACTGTAAACTCGATGGTTGTTAGTTCGATTCCCACTTGAGGCAAGATTATATTTAAATTATTTTCAGTTCCCCTGGCCGCATAAGACAAAGCACGGCGTTGAGTTCCGTTACTTAATTCGCAGTGGGTTGAATTTGTGCGGAAATTGGAGAACGGAATATCTTTACACTAGGATCTCTCTGCATTGTTGATAAAGCGTGAAACTATAATTAGTAATATTGTTTATTTATTGTTTGAAATTCCATAAACATGAGGAGTCATTATTACCGACACTGACGAAATAGGATGTAAGGAAAAATAACAACAGCTCGTTAATAGCGTGTTACATTTTAATAGAAGGTCATAAGGTTTAAATAATTTGTTAAAACGTGTCTGGTTGTGGGTTCGATTTCAACTCGAGTCAAATAATTATATTTAAATTATTTTCATTTCCCCACGCTGGTTAAACAAAGCGCGGTGTTCAGTTCCGCCACTCAACACGCAATGTCTGCGTAATAAAACGTGATACTGAAAGAGAAAATTGTCATAATGTATGTATATATGTATGTCTTTTAGCTCCGGCGTAGTTGACTGTATACTCATGTCTGAAACCTGGCTAAAACCATCCCTTCCCTCTGTTTGCTATTCTCTTCCAGGTTATCAGCTTTTCCGCAATGACCGCACTGAGCGGGGTGGAGGTGGCGTTGGTATATATCTCCGCTGCGACATTCCTGCCAGTGTTGTTTCCTGTTCCCTCCCTGAACTTACTGGTTCTCTTGAATACCTTTTCTTAGAACTGTCATTACACCATAAAAAAATCCTTCTTGGAGTGCTGTACTCCCCAAATGACAAAGTAAATTATTTTGGAACTCTGGATGGTATTCTTGAAAACCTTCGACCTCAATACGATCATGTTATCTATATGGGCGATTTAAATACCTGTCTTTTGAAAAATGATTGTAGAGCTCGTTTGTTAAAGGAAATGAATGAAGCATACAATCTGCACCTTATTTCTATGCCTTCCCCCACTCATTACTTCCCCAACTGTAAACCTTCCCTTATTGATATAATTTCTGTCTCTAACCCTAATCTCGTTATATGCCACGGTCAAATGACTGCTCCTTTTTCCTTCCATGATCTAATCTTTCTATCATATAAATTACGTCCTCCTAAGGTTAGAGGCAAAATACTTTTTCAGCGCAATTTTAAGCATATGGACCTTGAACGCTTAAGGGAGGATGTGAGGAACATCGACTGGTCCTCCGTAGTGTCATGCACTAGTATTGACACTATGGTAGACTCATTAACTACTGAATTGATTAATATTTACAACATTCATGCTCCTGTGAGACCAGTTCGTATGAAGCATGCGCCTGCTCCCTGGTTAACACCAGTTATTAGGAAGACTATGGCGAAACGTGATAGAGCTAAGATTAAGTATAAGAAATCGCCATGTCCTGAATATCTGACGGCATACAAAAAATTGCGTAACGTCTGCAACAGAATGTGTAGGGATGCTAAACGTCGCTATATTCACATTACAATTCAGAGTCTCTGTCAATCACAAGTATGGAGATTCTTGGAGTCGCTTGGTGTAGGCAAAACCACTGAGGCTCGTCAAGTCTCAGTGGATCTTCATAGTCTCAATTCCTTTTTTACGACCCCACCATTAAATATAAATCCTCAATTAAAATCTGAAACATTAGCGCTTTTGTCTCAAGTTGACCTACCGGATTCCACTCCCTTTTCCCTCAAAGCTGTTTCAGAAGACGATGTCAAGAAGTGTGTTAAATCCATTTCCACAAAAGCCTTCGGATGTGACAATCTCAGTCTGGAGATGATTCTTCCTGTGTTGGAGAGCATTGCCCCGGTGATCACTCACATCATTAACTTCTCACTGTCACGTAATGTCTTTCCTTCGCAGTGGAAGAGTGCTTATGTCATTCCACTTCCAAAAATTTCCAATCCATCCGATGGTAGTCATTATCGTCCTATATCTATCCTTCCTGTTCTTTCTAAGGTCCTCGAATCCATAGTCAATGACCAACTTTATTCTCATATCCAATAATCTATTGTGTCCTTTCCAGTCCGGTTTCCGCCCCTTCCACAGCACAGTTGGAGCGCTGCTGAATATTACGGAGGACATTCGGTGTGCTATGGATAATACCAAGCTCACTGTTATGGTACTGCTGGATTTCAGCAGCGCTTTCAACTCTGTTGACTTTGATATACTTCTTGGCACTCTTCGGGCAGTCAATATTTCCTCAGCAGCTATAAGCTGGTTTCGTTCCTACCTTTTTGGCCGCCGGCAATGTGTGAAAGCAAACGATACCACATCGACATGGCTAGACCTCACTGCTGGCGTCCCTCAAGGCGGCGTTCTTTCTCCACTTCTGTTCTCTATTTTTATCAATAATATCTCAAGGACTATTTCGTCTCCCTACCATCTGTATGCTGACGATCTGCAATTATACCGTCATTGTTGTGTAACTGAATTGTCTGAAGCTATCGGGGATATAAATAAAGATTTAACTACAATTACATCTTGGGCTGAATCATTTGGTCTATTAATCAATCCCAAAAAATCACAAGCTATCATTATTGGAAACAATAGACTTAGTCACAAAATCAATAGGAATTCCGTACCACCGATCTTGTACTCGGGAGTGCCTATTCCCTATTGTGATAAAGTAAGGAATTTGGGCCTTATATTTGACAGTAACATGTCCTGGGTGCCACACATCAATGAAATCAGCAAACGCATGCATTTCTCTTTCCATTCCCTTAAGCGCCTCCAATACTTCCTTCCTTTCAAAACCAAAGTTATGCTAGCGCAATGTCTGCTCCTACCAATTCTCGACTACGCCGACGTCTGCTATTTGGATGTGACTGAGGAGCTATTAAACAAATTAGAGCGACTTCAAAACCTCGCCATACGCTTCATTTTTGGCTTGCGTAAGTATGACCATGTTTCTCAGTTTCGTGCTCAACTTAATTGGCTCCCTATCCGTCTTCGGCGTGATATGCACATCCTCTCATTCCTTTTTAAGATCCTTAATTACAAACATTTTCCTTCATATTTGCGTTCCCGCTTCATCCTACTTCCTGCTCCTACACGCTCAAGGCGGTCGGGTGTCGTTCCGACACTTGACGTTCCGATGAGCAACACCAAATTCCTGCAGAAATCCTTTTCCGTATATGCTGCAACCTTATGGAACCAACTTCCTAAAACTATCCAGAAAAGCCCATCCTTATTTTCCTTTAAATCTCGTCTGAAACAGCATTTACTCACAACGTGTAACAGTTTTCAGTGACCTAAAACTAATATTATAAGTAAAACGATCGTATTCATTTTTCTTTATATATATGTGTATATACATATTTATTATATATAAATTATGAATATATATTTGTATAGTCTATTTATGTATCTTATTTTTCTGTACTTTGACCCCGCATATAACATACTCATCCACCTCCACAGGTTGACTGGAAGAGATCTCTCTCAGGGATAAGTCCACCTTTGTACACTAAAAAATGTATTTATCTTGTCTAATGTATTTTTTTAAGTGCAATAAAGAATATATATATATATATTCAAAATGGCCACCCAGACTATGTTATATGTAATTGTAATTCATTATGTTCCATTTATTGAAAACTATTGATAATTAAATTATTAATGTCTGCGTCGTATGTCTTTAATTTGAATGAAAATTATTTAGGTTTTTTTTTTAACACAAAAGAATATATTATTCGTTTTAAGCAGTATCCAATTCCATATATAAAAATGCACAGTGTATCAGTCGTTGCAGAAAAAAATACGCTTATAAAAACTCGATATGGCCGATGGCATGATCAATGCGACGCGTCTGACATCATACGATTATGCAAACCTCGAACAAAATTTAACTACGTATCTTCCCTCAAAATACAATTGCTTCCGTGTATTATTAATGTTATTAAATAAACATACATACCCGCATATAGCAGGGTAGGCAGAGGGAACCTAATGTTAAGACACTCCGTTCCCAACTTTCCGCCGAATTGAGGCATTGCATGCTGAGTAGCGGAACTCAACACCGCGCTTTCCCTTGTTACCGAACCCAGGAAATGAAAAATTCGATTTTCTAGAGTGGGAATCGAACCCACAACCTGTCGCGTTTACAGTCGCACGCTTGTACCTCTGCGCCACGACTGGCGTTAAGGCGGTTATTAAATAAAAAAGACAAATAATATATTATACTTATAGACAACTATATTGCAGTAGCGACGCGTGAAATTTTTAAAAAGATAAGCCAATAGATTTAGGGACGCCGGTATATATGGATGACGGTATAGGATATTAAGGTTTTTTATTAATTTTAATATAAATTTTATATCCACAATTATCCTGGCGACTTTTTTGTTTTTTTTTGCAAACCCACTCGCTTTTTTTCAAGTAATTTAATGTCATTTACAAAAGGTAAGCCGGTGGGTACCTTGTTATATGGACGACTCGCCATTGCTACATTGTAGTTCTAAAACTATTAAAAAAGAAAGAAAAAGATAATAAAAGACAGCCAAGTGCTTGTAGCAATGACAGGAAATCATAAAAATATTCAAACACATATTTATTATTATGGAGGTCGTCATAGCGCAATGAGACTGCGTCTGGCTTTAAACGCGACTATTCGACGGAACTATTCCCATTCGGGTGTATGGGTGAATGATAATATATTTATTTTATTAGTGCTAATATAGCTGGACTTTTACTTGAGTGCCCTTTTAAGATTTGAACCCGGTACCTTTCGGAACCCGTCCGATCTTAGCCAATTATTTTGGACCTATATTTCATTAGGTTCCCTTTAATTTTTTAAATAGTTTAAAGAGTATTGAAAAAAATATATGCTACTCAAATAAAAGTTTATTATTAAAGACTAAGTTAAGTTACCTTTAATAATAACTTTTCTGGATTTTATTACTCATTGTAAATAATATGGTGAGAAAGATATATGAAGCAAAGGTGAGCGGTAAGAGAGGTAGGGGGAGACCTCGGTTGACCTTCGAGAATACAGTATCAATGATACTGGAGGAAGGTCACGTAAAAAGCATGAGGACTCCTCGGAGGGCATGCATGAAGAGGTTCATGACTGTGGACGAGGCGAAAGAGGTATGCAGGGACCGTAGCGTTTGGCGCTCCGTTCTCTCTGACTACCCCGCTAGGGATAAAGCGTGAAGTTAAGTAAGTAAGTAAGTAAATAATATATTGCGTTTATTATGAGTGAGAAAATATCAATAGGTTTTAAACTCCACATGACGTGGAAAATGTGTGGAAATCGACTAATGACTCAGCTTACGCTCTCTGCTAAGCTAGTGGCCCACTTTATTCGATACAACATACCGTAATAGCGGGATACCTGTGGTTTTTAATATTTGACGTGGAATCTTTTAACGTCGTCATCTTATGCATGCGTTTTTAATAAAGTTGAAGCCTAAAAAAGTTATAAAAAGATACAAGAAAAATATAAACAGTGTTTTTTTAGCTTCACGCTGTATCCCGCACATAGCACGGTAGGCAGAGGGAACCAAAGAATCTAGTGTTAAGACACTCCGTTCTTTTTAACATTTCTGATCCCCACTTTTTGCGTGCTGAGTGGCGGAACTCATCGCCGCGCTTTTCCATTTTATCAGAGCTAGGCAATGGAAATACTACATATTCTTTAATAATTTCATTTCCTGGAGTGGGAATCGAACTGACAACATGTCGCGTTCACAGTCACACGCTTGTGCCTCTGCGTCACGACAGGCCTAAATAGTGATAATAAGTATTTTTATATTAGTATATGCAAGTATGGATAATAAAATAATTATGATTTTAATATAAAAATATTATGTTTTGTTTCTTTTGATGACGCCATCGTGCTGTTATTTACAGGTGTCTGACAATACACGCAGTGGTTGTGAATTCCTTTCGTATTGTTTGTATTTAAAATAACAAATGCGTTTATTTATTATTTTTATTAGTTTTAGTTGTCTCGAATTTGAACGGAAAGCGCCGAATGGAGTGTCTACACACTAGGTTCTCTCGACTACCCTGTTATGCTGGATAAAGCGTGAGGCTGTTTTAAATGAGTTACAAAAATTAAGCACGTTTCTAAATATTTTCAATATTCGATTCGGGTTCGATAATCTCGTCGTCTTCACAAATACCATTAAAAAAATATTGTAATATATCTATGAAAATATTGTATGATTATCGGATCCGGACACATGTGCAAATCGTGCGGTAAAGAGTGGTCTTACATCGATATATAAAGATGAAGCTAATAAAAACGTGTTAATATTTATTTTTTCTTAGTTTGGTGGGTGCAAAGTGCGACGTTGAGGTTCATTACTCGACAGTCGACACCCAATGTATGGTTTAATTCAAGTCAAGAAAAGTATGAGAGCTAAAAAAAGGTCGCCAGGGAAATTTCGGGCATAGAATAGAAAAAAAAACAAGCTTTGACATCTTAAATTACCTAAAAAGACAGGTCATCAGCAAAATTTGATAGTGAAATTACTAAATAACTTTACCTATACCGGCTTCCCTTAATATACTGGTTTACCTTTTTAAAATTTTCACCCCCCGCCACTGATAAACATGTAATTGACAATAATTTATTCAAATTAATAAATTTTTCTTATAAATGTTTCAGAGAAATACGACCTTGTGGGTAAACTACTGAAACCCGGCGAGGAGCCGACGAATTATTCCGACGAAGAGCCTGAAGAGACCGACACCTCGACCAGTCCCGACGATAAAAAGGAACAATAAAATTTAACTTACTATAAACTAAACCACTTGGCCAAACAAATATATACAAATTATTTAAACATACACGTGAATGTTTCTCCATTATGTTGGGAAATTTTAGTATTGTTTGTACATTGTGCTATATTTATTTTCTGTTTTAACGTTTCGTAATGTCTTTTGTTGACTTTGTGAACTTTTTAAACAATTATTTGAAGGTTTTATTGATATATTGTATATTTATCATAGTTATATGTATAAGGAAATAGGCATGCGTTGTTATTTATATATGTTTGGTCAAACTGGTGTTGTTACTTAATATAGACGCTCTTCATATAAAAATATTTCACAAGTCACAAGTTCCGTCCTGCTTAGATACAAACGGTAACTCAAAAATTGTACCATAGCACTATAATGTTACACAAAAATAGCCTAAAAGTAATGAAATAATATTAGTAAGAGCTGTGCTAAATAAATTATATCAGTAAGACTTTATAAAAAAACTAAAAACTGTTACAAATATTTCTATAATATTTTTTCTAATTTGCACTTTAATGTCAATTAGCGTTTAACTATTATTTAATTAATACAAATACATATATAACGAACACAAATTTAAGCATAGTTAAACGTTAATTGACGTCTCTGAGTGCGGCAGTTAGGCAATAAAATCGTTTCATAAAAGGGCAAGAGTAAGTAATTCTAATTAATGCTGAATTAAATTCTTTGGCGAGTAACCTTCGTTGAATTAATGTTAATTATCTTTTTATAAGTGTTACATCAGACCGTTGAAAAATCGACATACTTAATTGGAAAAAATATACCTTTTTCGTTTAACAGTTAAAGTAGAAGGTAAAAATCACTTAATTTTTTTTATTAAATATGACTCGTTATTAATGTTTATGCATTATTGTAATTGTTATTAAATACTACTACATAGTGATGAATTAGCCTAATACAGCTTTTGAGCTTTAAGTATGCCTTATATAAGCTACAAAATGAGGGGCCATTCATACTCGCTTCACTCGTAAACCCCCTCTTGCGATGATGAAAAAAAAATTAAAATTTAGATATTAGATTTTTTTAACATCTTGTGATTTTTTTCAACAGTTCGGTCAATCACAACGCGCAACGCTAACAATATACAAGAAAATCACTTGCCTACGCCAATGACATTAATACTTAATAGAATTGACTAAACTTGTAAAAAAAGATTCCAAATGTGTATTAATCTAATCTAAATATCGCTGTATCCCGCATATAGCCAGGGTAGGCAGAGGGAACCTGAAAACCTAGTGCTAAGACACTCCGTTTCTCCACTTTCCGCCGAGTTAACGCATTGCGTGCTGAGTGGCGGAATACAACGCCGCGCTTTACCCAGTCACCAAACCCAGGAAATAAAAATACTAAACTTTTACATTTCCTGGAGTGGAAATCGAACTCATAACCTGACAGGCGTTATCATATCATTGCTTGAATACAATGATTTTAAAAACATAACAGTTTTTGATTTGCCGTTTAGTTAACAGCAGGGCTTATATCTTCAAACTAAATTTGAATTCAAATAAAAAAATTCTATCAATATGTGTTTTAAAATGTGATATTAATACACAATTGACGCTACATGTATGTACAATCGTTGGAAAATTATTTTTTACGTAAGCGTGTAAACTTAATATATATGAAACCAATTAAATTGTATGTATGTATATATATTTATTGTTTTATACTAAACTTTAGGTATGAGGCCTGAGTGACATTAGTAACTAAATCAAAATTTTACTACTGCTTTTTTATCTATATCTATATCTATACTGCTATATTATATGTATTATATCGATATGAAAGAAGGTGGCGAATACGAGTTATTATTTAATTAACATAATCGAATGTGTTTGTTCGATCGATTTAGCTGAGCTAATCGATATAATTGATTTATAAAGTAGAGTCGATAATAATTTATTTATTGAAAATCGTACTCATAAACGTCAATTAGGCTTTAACTGACATTTAATTGGTGAAAAACCGATATGATGTCAGATAATGATGTTTTTAGTGCAGCGTTAAAGCTTATATTATATGTTATGGGATATAAAAGCAAAAATAAATATTTATATATATAAGTATATTAAATAAAAAAATTGCTGCATAACGTAAAAAGCTTTAAAAAAATGTAGAAGTAAACAGTCTTCTGCGCTTAAAGCGATTTGTGCTTTTAAATTTTATTATGATTTAAAAATAATGTGTTATTTCCTCCCACAAATTAGTTAATCCATTAGTTAATATAAATAATCGCTCGTAATCGCCATCTTTTTTATAATGATTTATGAATTGAAAGACTGAGATGGCAAAGTAGGTTGATATTGTTGGATTTGGACAAAATTATTAATCGCACATTCCTAGTTCAATCGGATTGTGAATCGTATCAACTTATCACCAACTGCCATTTTGTTGTGTTAATGTTTTGCATTTATCCCGTGTTGTATCCTTTTGCGTAATCGATTTCATGTTAAACGTTTGTATTGGAACGAGGTTCCTTATTGTGCGTTGCGAAAGGGGGCTAGACGGAAAAATTAAGACCAAAAGTTGTAACGACACTTTTTGCTATAATTGTGCGGCTTGCGCTTGTTTTTCTGTATGTCTCTCTCTGACATAGAAAGCAAGCCAGTTGTTTTTGTTTCGTTTTTTTATTTCGCATTGAACAGAGTGTGGTGTCGTGATTATTTTTGTTGAGTGAACTTCGTTCCATTCTGGTGTCCCTTGACACCTCTCATCTTTTTTTTGTGAAATTAATTTTGTACTTTTTTCAAATTTAGATCTATCTCTTTATACACACATATTTTTATTTTACATTTATTTCACTTTTTCTTACATATATCAAAGAAAATTGTAACTCGAACTATTTAAAACCACCTGATCGGTACTTAATATAAGTTAATATATGTCATGTAAATTATAAATTATCTGTGGCAAGAAAAAAAAATACAAAAATAAGAAATTATGAAATGAGCATAATAAAGTTGTTGAATGTTGATACTTTAGTTGTATTTCAATTTTTTTGTTGGTGTGTGATTTTTGAATTTGGTCCTTTCTCCTTAGTTCCTATGCGGCCTGAACAAAATTTTTAAGTATTTTCTAGTTGGCTTTATTTTAGTCGGTAATGGTAAAACAATAATTTCGTGTGTTTTAAGATGAAGCGTTTTTGCTTATTTTGGTAATTTTAGTAATAAATTGTGTCAGTACTTAATTATTAAACAACATTATGATTATATATATAACACACAATCATTATTTAAAAAAAAAAACAATTTAAAGAAAATAATATAAATAAATATGGACAAAGCCAATGGCGCTAAATTTGTTAAAATAAATATTTCTAGTTCACACCTAGTTACTTTTCAAGTTGCATCAAATATTTCGAATACTTATCCAAACAAAGAGGAAAATTAATTCGACATTTTTAAACTATTGTTACTACTCCATTAATATGTTTTATAGTATTTGTTGTTTCGTTTTTGTTTCAAGTCACTCGTCATGTGCGATTTATCACAAAATGGCGGGAAGATAAATTATTGTTATTTATAAGTATTTTTTACATTGGGAAACTGTCTATTTATCATAGGGATGGGCAAATGGAAATATCATCGATAAATATCGTATCCAAGTTTTTAGATAATATCGATATGTAGAGTAAAAAATATTTTAAAATATAAATATCGATACATCGAGATTTAAAGTATAGGCGATATGTATCTATTATTTATACTGTAGATATTTTTTTGTTCATCCCTTATATATACGATTTTACCACTGGACTTTAAATGGGCTTGCTTATTGTTTTGTTTATATTATGTTTTATAACTTTTTAACTCTGTAAATATGAGTCGAGTTATTTATTCGAAAGTTTTTCGAAACAATTTCGAATTTTTACTATTTTTTTTTTCAGTTTTCTGTAGTCAAAAGAGTTTTTAAAAATATGTATATTAATTATTAAACACAAAAGCATTATTGTTAATATTCTTCTAGAATATTATTTAACGTATTAGGTAATTTTTTTGTTATATGTATATCATTAAACTGTAACTGAAATGTCTCTGTTTTGGTTTTTTTTTTCTAACAACTGCAGTCAATTTTTGTTGTAAGATTGCAAATTTTTTAAATTTTCAAATTTACTCTATACATATAAACTGTACATAGATTTTTATATAATACAAGACAAAATATATATTTGAGTACGATAATACTGTTCTTTTTAGTTTTCCTGGAATTAAAACATATATTCAACAATATCATTTTAGATATTGTTTTTTTTTTAAATTTACATACCTATAGTTTTTTTCTAATATTTGAAAATTTGCATACATGGGCTATATATACTTTTTGTTCCAAAAAAAATTTAATGTAATTCTAATATGTAGCAAACGCCTCAGAACTAATTATAATTCAGTCTTTATTATTTTTTATTAATCTACGCAACAATTTACAAAAAATGTGTTGTTCTTTACTCATTTTTTTATACTACATTCAATCAAATTTAAAGTTAAATTTAAAATTTTATTGTTGCATGAAATCAAATTCATTTTATAAGTTCTAATTAAGAAAAATGGATTTGGAGTTAAAATCTATGTAATATTTTAATTGGTAACACTGCTTTATACAGTGAATTTGGCACTGATATAAAAAAAGAACGATTATGTTACTAACAAGGCATTGATTTTGAATAAAAATATATAATTTTATATGTAACATTGCCACCTGAACTTAATTATAATGTTTTCACAATACTCTGTTTTATTTTTGTTTCTTTTTATTTATAATTGATTTTCCTTTTTGTGTAGTTAAGTGATTTCGTGGCGTTATGATACAACGTCTAGCTGTAAATTGGTTGGCAATTGGTTGTGGGTTCGATTCCCACTCGGGTTCATTTTTATATTTTAAATATTCATTTCTCCGCTCCGATAAGACAGCTCGTTTAGGTCAGTATGCAACCTTTTGAATTTTTTATAGTTTAATTTTCTTTTTATATTATCATTTTAATATATTTTCTACTTGAAAAAACCTGAACAAACTTTAACTTTGAAGTCTGTAATTTTTTACAAGTAATAGAATTATTCTATATGGTGTCTGTACTACTCACAAATTCCCTTCCCAATGTTAGGTTGATGCTATCATAAGATAATTCGTAAAATATTTAAGAGTCAACCCTATAGAGCTCTTACAAGACGTAAACTGCCAGGAGAGTAGAAAGTAATCTACATGATTACTCTTTATATACCTCTATAAATATGAACATCAGGATGTTGGAAACGCGTAAAAATTGGAGAGCATGATAAATCAAAACTGAAGAAAAAATAAGATCGTATACAGAAATAATTTAGCCTTTATTGCAATCTGAGAGACTCTGACCATAAAACATTCCGTTCTTCATTTACCGTCCGTGAAATAGTGTTGCGTGGTAGCCGTACGCCGTGCCTCGTCTAAACTTTAATATTCGATAATAGTAAAAATTAACATCAGAGAACATCGTGACGGAATGGGATAACGGCTGACTATTGCTTTTTTTATCATTTTAGATTTAGTTTTTTTTTAATTTGCACACCTTTAGTGTTTTTTTTGAAATAGTTGAAAATTTGGATATATGAGCTATACGTTTTCTTCTAATAGAGTTCGAATGTAATTCTAATATGTAGCAAACGCCTCAGAACTAATTATAATATTCGATAATAGTAAACATTACCGTCAGAGACCATCGTGACGGAATGGGACAGCAGCTGACTATTCCCGGTTTTGGTTAAGAACAAAAGGGCAATATTGAATTTCATCACTACACGTAATGTCTCGTATTCGAGAGAAGGACAGAGAATGGATTATTTTAACATACTAGGTCTTTGTCCACCCTACCATGCTGGAAAAAGTGTCTAGCAGAAAAGACAAAATTGTCTGCATTGAGATTTGAATGAATAATAATCCAGCCACGCACGTCCCAACTGCACCTGCAGAATGACAATTTTTAAATAAGTAAGTACATAAAAATTATATGTAATTAATGAACAGTTACTAGACTATAAAAAGACCTTGAATGTGCAGATAATTTGTTATCTGCAATATCAACGTTTAACTTATCAAATATTTTGTGTACCACCAATCCGGGATTTCACAGAATAAAATATCACTATCTAGCAAATAAATTGCTGCTAAGAAGCTTATTAAAGAATTAATACATTTCCTACGTCTTTATTGCGTAATATTACAACATACATTCGTAACAAACGCGAAAACGAAGAGAGGACAAATTGAGCTCATATCACATTAGTGATGAAATCTGTCCAATATGATTGTTTTTAAATAGCATATAATATAGCAACCACTATCATAATTAAAAACATTCATTACAATTTAGAGCGAAAAATTTCTTTCATCGATACCGTCCATTATCTTGGACTGTTCTAAGCAACAAGTTGTAGCAACCGTGTAGAAACGAAAAGAAATTTCTTAGCATTCTATGGGATCACTGAAGATGAACCTACATATTGGCGATGCAAAAGCTAAATTTTATGTAGGCGAAATACATTTGATGAGGCTTTCTTTCAGCGGAAAAAGGTAGATTATATAAAATGAAAAAATACTTGACACTGTAAGAAAAGAGGAACATTTTAAGAAAGGCCATATTTTTATTGCAGTATTGTTTAATTAAAACTTCGTAATCTAGTTTGGGTGCGATCTTTGGCCTGATGTCAATATGTCATTGTACTCCTGAGATAATTTTAAAGAGAACGGGGAATCCTCAGTTCAGGCGTCCACCGGCGGGGACTACCTGCGATAGCAACACTGTTTTAATTTTTTATAGTTAATGTTCAACATTTTCTGGTGCGTTCACGGTCGAAGCAGTGCCTGGAACTTGAGTCTCAAGTTTAGACTAAAGTGGGCCGCTTTAAAATGCGCTTGCCTCAACTGCCTCTTCTAAGTAACCTTCCGCACTATTGATAAAAAGATCATAAAATAGAAAATTCAATATAATTTTTAATAGATACATTTGCCATAGATACCCTGCTATATGCGAGATATAGCGCGAAGCTATGTGTATGTGTGTCTGTGTAATTATGTTATTATATTTTATTTGTTTTATTCGTGATGCACAAAATAGCAGCAATAATGAAATAGTTTTAATTCCTCGAAAGTATCGATGACCGTCAAGACATCCCCTGCGGAAATCACCAATGAATTTGCTTAAGTAAGCACATTCCACTTCATCTTTCTTTATTTCTTTATTCATATTAATTATTAATAACTTGATACTTAACTGTGTAGCAAATATAGAAGTAGCTTGTATGCCGTCTGTCTCAGTTTTCATTTACTTAAAGATAAATCAAACACGTAATCATAACAGTTAAATGCAATATCAAATAAACTATATGCTTAAACTTATTGGTAAATATTTTCACCATAAATTTATGTGTCTACAAGGTACCTAATATTTTATTAGCATCTATTTGTTATTATCTTATTTCAAACATTAATATTGTTCATTATATTTGCATGCGGGTCTTATAATTATTTACATAAGTATATTTATTATATTATATTATTCTTGTTCTTATCTTATAAAAGTAAGTAATTGCAATAATGATAAAATGCATAAAGAACATAGAAAATAGTAGAATAATTCATTGTTTATATCTTTTCTATTTATCGATTTTATTTTTACTTCAATTTTGCTTGGTTGCGTTATATTAATAATTATTGAGAAGACGATGTCGCATAACCTAATCATTAGTAAAAAAGAGTATAAAAATAAAATATATTTACACATTTATGATGTCGTCATTTCAAATAATAAATTTGGTAAGGATTAAAATACAGTAGTTTTTTAAATATTCTACATGAATAATGTTGATTTTTGGGAACTGATAATAAAAAAAGTGTTATTAAGTTGGTTATAATTGCGCAATGGCGATAACATATGTAATATTTGCAAACAATGGGCAAAGATTCTTCTACACGAATGTTATCTGTACATCGTTGAGATCAAAATATAACTAATATAGTTTATTCTGTTTCTAATTTAAGCAAATATGGTATAAGTATTTTGCTCGATTCTCTGTCTTTTTTTTTACATATTTTTTAAAGTGTTTGTGTAACATATTGTCATAGAATTATATTCGAGTTACTAGTCAAACAGTCTTTTTAAACTTATCTGAATCTCTTTTGGGTTACAAATATATTTGTTACTTTTTTATTGGTTATGGAAGCTTCCTTAACCACCCTGATGCATAAAATAGCAGCGGGGATAAAATGAAATGGCCCTAGTTCCTTGAAAGTGTCGATGACCGTCAAGACATCCCCTGCGGAAATCACCAATGAATTACAAATGCCAATCGGACGAAGATTACACATGTTCATTATCGTATTAAGGTGTATGTAATGAGTTGATAATTTATTTTTCAATTTATTTATTTTATGCTTACATCTCATATTTTAATCAAAATGATTTGAAAATTTTATTCTAAAAAATGAATTTTAGAGTAATTGAACTTTTACGTCTTTTTGAAAAAAATAGATATTTTAACTTCTTCTTAAAATCTTTTGTTGTTAGTTAATATAAAAAAAATATTCAAAGTATTAAAACAATGTTGTTAAAATTATACAAACATGTTAGTACTTTCTCGGTTCTCAGGTTCCGTACCCTGCTATATACGGGGTGTACCCCGCGTGAAGTAAAAAAAAATGAAAAACAATATATATTTGTTTAAATATATATATATTTCAAAAAAAATAATAAAAACGACTACAAACTTGTCATTCATATACCTACTGCATGTCTAATTGCTATAGAAATAAAGCGCGTAATCAGTTTTTGCAATTAAATCCTCTTTATCGTATTTACTTAAGCTAGTTCAAAGTTCTTACTTAACAATTTGTAGATAAATAAATATAAAAATAAAATCTTTGTCAGGTATTTACACAAAATAAAATAAAATGAAATAAGTATCATGAAAAAATGTATCAGAATATCGACACCATTATGGCGCAGTCGAGACATAATTAACTGTACACACAATGTGGTTGTGGGTTCGATTCTCGTTTATATTTAAAAGAACCGTTACTTTAATGTGGTTAAACAAACTAAAGCTCTTTTCTTTTTTCTTCTTTTCTATTTTTGCCTTGTAATTTGGTTAATAAAAATAAAAAATAATAATATTTAGTTTATTTCACTGACTTCTAGTTTAAGATTGTACAGTGTTCCGATGTAGCATTTGATTAGGTCAATCTTTGTATTATAATAGCTTACCTAAGTATTTATTGTGTAAGTACTAAACAAACAGTATATACCCATGTATGTATATATATTTCTAAGATGTTCTTAAAATTATGATTATTATATTATATATGATAGCAAAGTAAAAAAATCATAAGAAAATATTCTTTATTCTTCAATTCTTTTCGTTTTTAGTGGGCTTAAATAATGTTGATTCAAATAAACCAATTCAAAACCACATCTAAATGCAAAAGATGTTTGAAGATATAAAATTTACGATACTATAGACTTCATAGCAGAAATATAATAGTCAATCTGCGAACTTCCTAATAGTTGACCACGCCACTTAACGTTACGCTATATGACGTGCATTCATAATAACAACCTTTGCATGGTTCATTCAGAAATGTTATTATTGTTTAAAATATTAAAACATTTGAATTATTCTTTAGTCAAGTAACAGAAGCAGAAGCTGAAATACGATTTTAAAAAGTTTTACCTGTCTGTCAGTCTGTTGTTTGCGTTTCATGCAAAAACTACTGAACAGATTTTTGTAAAACTTTTTTTATTAGTTACGTGTTACTTCTCACTAGCATATAAGCACAAAAACATCACAAAATCAAAGAAAACTATTAAAGGACGTGGAGTTAACGTCTTAGCAGTGATTTTCAGCGTAGTGGACATCAAATCCGTCCCCATAATATATGTATACAATATGTGTATATTTTTGAGTCAAATTTACAATGTCAATGGGTGGTAAATCAAGGTGGGAAGTGAAGAGTCACATAGACCATGCGCAAGTTGCTGGTTTCCATTAGTACGCGATATATTATATGAAATACTAAAAATATTTTAAGACATATAAGTCTTAAGTTTTCTATCCTTGCCAGAAGGACCAGGATAACTAGAAAATACAACGTACAATATAGGTAATAGCTTCACGCTGTATCCCGCACTAGAGAGAGAGGGAAGGGGTTTAACATTTTCAATCCCCACTTTCCGCTGAATTGAGGTATTGCGTGCTGAGTGGCTTTGCCTTGTGACCACAGCGAAGAAATGAAAATACTAATTTTTAATTTACTAGAGTGGGAATCGAACCCACAACCTGTCGAGCTTACAGTCGCACGCACCTCTGCGCCACGACAGGCCATACATATAAGTATATATAGGTATAGGTAATAAGTGTGGTTTTTAGCAAAGGCGGCTGTTAAATGTACGATAATTACAAAGCCAAGGTTAAATTACTTAAAAAAGGTCATAAGCGATGTAACATATGTGTGTCAGGAATTCGGTCAGTATAGAATTTCTTCTATCGGGCTATCTAATCGTTTGGCACTGACGTACCTATTGATTTTTGTGTTAAATTGATTACCAAAGAACACGTAATAATTAAATTACTTATATATTCTAGAAAAATCGATAACAAAATGTCGTGCTGTTCTCAGATATAGATACCACAATATAAATATAATTTAGGATTTATGATATGAAGTATTGAGTATACTCATACGAGTATATTGGAATGGTTGGCTTTTTGATAGAGATCGCAAGAATCGAATTCTTATATCTTGTCTTGATTCGTTTTTAATTTAACTTTAATTGCAATAATGTAATTTCCAGAATATATTCTTACTTCTTCTTTATATTTTAGCGAAAAGCTAGCTCTTATATATTTTGTAGTAAACAAAGCTAAACAAATTTATATACTCATTTACTGCTTTAGTATCTATTAGATAATTAATACTTTATGCTTCTATAAGTAATTATTTATTTCATAATGTATTCAATTATAATTGAGATTTTTTTCATTTCATTTTCACACATTCACAGACATACGTTTTGATTCTTTTATTATAACAACTAAGTTACCTATACATTGTTATTATTATACTTATAGTATTCATAACAATCTTTAAAGCAACAAATGCAGTTTAAATATTTAATTACATATCTAAATCTAGGTATCTTGATTGTGATGGTACTAGTGTCAACAAGTAATAAATCATTTTGAATTTAGTATGAACAGATTATTGTTCTATTATGGCCAATTACATAAAATCTTTATAAACTTTAGTGAGATGTGCATATGAGATATAAGTACTTCATAAAATTCCGTCGAAATTCGTTCGATAGTTATTGATATTGAAAGAGTACCTATTAATCATCCATTCATCCTCATAAATTTTCGCTTTTACAATATTAGTAAATAAAATATATTTTTTTGAAAATAATAAATAATATAAGTATGACGCGTTTTATCTGATGAATCGTCGGGTCGTTCATGTCACCTTGTGATTTGTATCCAACGTCGCATTAATGCACCACACAAATCATTTAAATGAATGTTGTCTGAAGTGTTGAATAAAAACTCATTATATAGTAAAAACGTATAATAAAATTTAAAAATATCAACTACATAGAATTAGAAGTATAAGAATAAAATGTTTAGTTTTAACGCTACCAACACGCACACTTTACAATAGTCCCAAAGTATAAAAGAAGATCCACGAGATTTTTACAACTAGTAAACTATTTACAAATAAACTTTGACATAAAATATTAAACAAATAAATACGTGTATATGACGGAGACTATCAGTCCGAGCATCACGGGGAGCTTCCACGTTTTCCAAAAACTAGCATCAGTTTTATTGCTCACAGCTTGCCAATCACGGTACCGTTTCTTAACTTCCCGCTTGTCCTCGTCTACGACTTCTCCAATGCAGTATTTTTTCATGATTTCCTTAGCATCGGAACTGTGACCGACATCGTCGAAATCCTCACTGGCGTCCTTTCCGGAGACGTTTAAGAGCACCTCGTGACCCCCAGGATGATCGTCCAGGAAGGCCGTTATGTCATACACTAAATTATCTATAACGAACACTGCTTCCTTGGGCGTGTTTTTCTCGACGAGATCCTTTCGCTTGAATAATTTTTTGTCAGACATGTCGGCGATGCGTAATTTTAAACGACTGCGTAATTCTTGAATCAATTTAGTTATTACACTCGCGGACGAACAGTCCTCAATGACGGCCGAGGTTGAGTGAACCGGCGCCTCTCCCGACGATCGGCGGTCGGACTTGTTATCGCGGAGTACAGTCGACGTGAGACTCCAAATAAATTAAGCATATTGAGACGTCACTACTCACAACAATAAGTACACTCGCACACATGAAAAGCTGTTAAATTAGTAAACCATTGATAAGTTGAGTATGACAGTTATGAAATATGTTATGGAAAATATTTTATATACGCATATAAAAAAACTAAATAAAAAAATTAAAATTATTTAAATCACATAATAATCGATGTCATAGTGGCTGTCGATTTCCATATTCCAATTCTATTTAAGATACTTTTACTTCGCCATCTGTAATATATAATTATTTTTGTTATTCCTTAAATCTTAAAAAGATCTTTGGTTTTCAATATTTTTTATCAAAAAAAGGAACTACGGCGGAATAAATCGAATATGGGGTATATTCAACTTACTCCGCCGTAGTTCCTTTTTTCCTCTGATGATACTGATATAATGTACGTAAAGTTAAAAATATAAGAAAAAAAAATTATACCGGCTTTTTTATAAATTATATTTTTCAACAACAGTTTCAATATATTATATTTTGTAATAATTATAATTCTACCTACATTATAGAAAATTCTAAATGGTTATCTAAAAACAAGAATGTTTGGAGCGATTTCACAATGTAGCATCATTATTTTACTCTGTTAGCAGGCGTTTAGTTTTAAATATGACAACTTTCGAAACTTTTTTATAAAATAAAGTTTGCTTAGTTACTTTATTTAGTCTAATGACCAGATAAATAAAGGTAAACACTAAAAAATCATGTAATAATTTTTTAATAATTAAATACAACATCGATCGAAATGGCGGCTAACGCTCGAGGTTATGGGCAACTCAAATTTTTATACTTAGGACTTAGGCGGAATACTCTAGCCATCCACTCAAAATCAATTATCAGGATGTTTTGGTGGTCGAATACCTTGAACTAATCAATATACAAAAATTCTTCCGTAACTCGTTAAGTGACATGTAACATACACTCCCGCTCAAAAGCATGGGTTTACTCATCTCAATTTCTCGCTTCGATATAAGTTCTATATCTCAGCGAAAAATAGTCGTAAGGGAATTTAAAAGGGATTTGAAGGGGATAGATTCAGCTTCACTTTCCTTTTTTTTTTGCAAATTTTACAATTTTTTTTGTACGTCCCACGTCATTTTGAAGAGGGCATTTTTTTTACGATATTTTAAGGACAGCAGATGTGTTGCCCGTCGTTTAAAAAAAATTCTTGGAGATTTTATTCATTACAGCTTTGAAGAGGACATCAAACGCTGCACTTTAATTTTTTTAAAAGTGTCGTCCGATTTATTTTCGCAAATATATTCAAATTTTGGACGAAAATTGAACATTTTACTAGAGTTGAGTCACTAAGCAAACGGAGAGTTTAGTCACTACGCAGGCGGATAGTTGTGTCACTAAGCAAGCGGAGAGTTTAGTCACTACGCATGCGGAGAGTTGAGCCACTAAGCAAACTGAGAGTAGTCACAAAGCAAGCGGAGAGTTAAGACACTAAGCAAGCTGAGAGTAGGGTCACTAGGCAAGCGGAGAGTTGAGTCACTAAGCAAACGGAGAGTTTAGTCACTACGCAGGCGGAGAGTTGTGTCACTAAGCAAGCGGAGTGTTGAGTCGCTAAGCACACAGAGAGTTGTCACAAAGGAAGCGGAGAGTTAAGACACTAAGCAAGCGGGGAGTAGGGTCACTAGGCAAGCGGAGAGATGAGACACTAAGCATGTGGAGATTTGAGACACTGTGTGAGTGTCTCATCTCCTAGCTTGCTTAGTGTCTTAGTATTTTTACCTACATTTTTTTGCAAAACGGAGATAATTGCCTGGACTACTGCTGTAAAAATTAAATTTTAGTTTTTTGCAATTGCTATTTTGGGGTTGGCCCACTATTGCACTGAAAGCCTCAAATAAGGTCACTTTTTTAACAGGAAATACCGCTACTATTGCCATACTATTTTTTTTTTAAGTTTTAATAGAAATAAAATTATTTCACTTTTAATAGTAAAAAGAAATGGCACTACATTAAAATATATTTTCAAAAAATGCGCGTGTTAATGTGAAGTTAAAATGAATAGTAAGTAGATCTAAGGAAGGTTTTTTTATGGTTTCACGCTGCATCCCGCACATAGCAGGGTAGGCAGAGGGAACCAGAGAACCTAGTGTTAAGACACTTCATTCTCTTTTTATTATTTCCGTCCCCCACTTTCCACCGAATTGAGGCATTGCGTGCTGAATGGCGGAACTCAACGCCGCGTTTTGCCTTGTTATCAGACCGAGGAAATGAAAAAACTAAATATTATTTAAATATTTTCATATTCTGGCGTGGGACTATAAGGGGACATGAGGGAGGTATTGGGTAAATAAGGAATAGGCGAAATTTTTGTCTTTATAACAAATTGTATTAAATTTATTCTCCATAAGTGAATAATATAAAATGGTGGTTGTGGGTACGATTCTCATTTAGGACAAGTTCATATTTAATATATTTTTATTTTTTTAGGTAGCTCTTCTACTGAAGAGCTACCTAAAAAAATAATATATATATATTACTATATATAAGGAATTATTGAAGAAAATTCAAGATTTTGTCCTTTTCTGATTCATATAGCCCAAAAATTTTTGACACAATAAAATGTGTTTCTAAGAAAGTAGATGTATCACCTACTTTCATAGTGGTACACCTATTTTCATAGGAACACGTTTTAATATTGTAAGTGTCGAAAATATTTGGCCATATAAATCAGATGAAGAATGAAATCTTGAAGAAATACCCATAATATTGGATGGGGGTGGTGGGCAAAGTGCCCTTAAAAAATAGTAATTGACTTGTAGATCAACATATAGGTTATTTTTGCTCAACAGGAGTAGTTACAGGTTCATAATCAGGAAATGTTTTAAGATGAGAAAAAAAAAACAAATTTTGAGTTACTTTCTTTTTAATAAACAAGTGATGTGTTCCTTTGCCTCAATCTTGTAGCGACACGCAAACCAAAATGAGTGATATCGCTGTACAATCACTGACATGCCTTGTGCATCATAGTAACTGATATTTAACATAAAAAAATTCTAATCAAATATTTATAAAAACAAATTTCAAATTTCCTAATCAATCACTTGGTGTAATAGTATCAGTCGGATTCATGTTTTGATGTACATTATATTTATTTTTATATAAAAATCGTAATATATGAATATATTTGTCATAGTTACTTTAATAGCAACACAGTAAATCGTATTTATATTTAATAATCTTTTACAAATGGTAATTTCACTATAGCTTACAAATATTTTTCTATTTTATTAACGTTTTAATAAATAATGTATCTCCGCACGGTTTCATAATTTCAAATTAAGCTATTGATCGTTCGAGAACAGAATTCAAGTATAAGTATACTTTCAGCAAACAATTACACATATATATAGTATCAATATCGGGTGTGTCACAATAACAGAAACAACAATGTATAATCATCACATAATTATATTATAAAATGATTTAATTACAATAAACAGAATAAGTATCATAATGTACCTACACTACGAACAACTTACATTACGCAAAAGCGGACAGGATGTACTCTCATATTTACATTTGTACATTGAGCGCTCGTTCGTTCATCGTAATACTAGTACGTACGTCCTTCGCGTCGCTAACGAATCGTCGACAATAAATAGTGCGGGGGAGGTTCTCGCGGGGGCAGCGCGGGGGGGTGCGGGGCGCGCGGGCGGCCGCGTTAGCTTATATGTTACAGGGCGACCGGGCGCGCCTCGGCTATGTACACTACAACTGCTCCACGAACTTGGTGAGTTGGTCCTGCGGCGTCATCGGCGGCAGCTGGTCGTCGGGCGGCGCGTGCTGCGCGGGCGTCGCCGGCGACTGCCGCATCATGAGCAGCTCGGAGGGCGTGGGCGGGCGCGGCGACGGCGTGGCGGGCGGCGACCGCTGCAGCACGCCGCCCGCGCCCACGCCGCCCACCGCGCCCACGCCCACGCCCACCCCCACCCCGCCGCCCGGGAAGTAGCGCGCGGCAAGGCGCGGCGCCGCGTTGCCGCCCGCGTACGCGCCGCGCATGCCCATCATGCCGCCGCCCACGCCGCCCACACCGCCCGCCGGCCCGCCCTTGAACCAGCCGGGCGCCCCCGACGACATGCCGCCCACGCCGCCGAGCCCTACGCCCGACACGCCTCCGACTCCGCCCACACCAGACACACCTCCCACCTGAATCGAATACACATTTTTAGCACACTTAAAGAGAAAATAAAAATAATAAGAGTAAATAATTCAACAGTTCTAAAAGGTTCAGACCTTTAACATAGACTAACATAGTATTAATATGAAAAATATATATGTGTATTGTACTGTTTACACTACCTGTGTCTGCTGCGGTATCATCTGGTGCATCTGCTGCAGCCGCTGCTGCTGCGGCTGCATCATGTGCTGCAGCTGTTGCTGCTGTTGCGGCATGGCGCCGAGGCCGACGTTGACGTTGCCGACGCCGACGTTGCCCACGTTGCCGACGCCGACGCCAACGTTGCCGACAGGCACGCCGCTGCCTGCTTGCTGCTGGTTTTGATTCTGCGTTAGAAGACAATATATAATATATTCAAATTGTTTGTAAAACGAAAAAAAAATTATTTAGTTTAGAATAACGTAATCTATAACCCAATAAAATCATTAATTTGTAAAACAAAGCCCTTAGGCCACAAGAATGATGTTATTTGAAGAGTATTAAATTTGGAATACATACTTAGTGTATGTGTATGCACTATTTATTATATTAAAGCAGTATTTTTTATAAGAATGCATTAGGAAGTAATAAAATAAATAAACACATGTTTTGACATGCACATTACTTAAATAACGTGTATTTTACGCGTCAATCAGTCCACTTAACTTAAATATCTCAAATTAACGAACGGAGTTTCGACACCAGGTTCACTCTAACTATACTACTATGAGTAATAAATCGTCAAAATGTAAATATGTGTAATAGTGTAATTGATGTACCTGTGGTCTCTGCTTGATGAATGCCGCCAACAGTGGCGGATTGGACTTGAGTATCTGCAGTATCTCCTGCTGCTGGTTGTGTGTGGAGGGGGAGCGCAGCGTCGCCATTAGCTGTTGGAGCGCCTTCTGGTGCACCGGCGCCTGCTGCTGCTGTGGCGCTCCGGCTCTTTGCTGTACATGTTAATTAAGTCTTTATAATTTGCTTTATGATTTACTTAATTAAATCAGGACACCATTTTAATTTTCCAAATTAATTAAGGAACTTTCCAATTTATTTTCTTACTTTGTTGCACCATTTACTCTAAAGTTGGTTTTTCAATGCTGATGATAATTTTGATTACATTTGAGAAATTGCAGATTCATATTGAAACAGTGACTTAAGTTTGAAAATGAAGTAGTTAATAAGCAGACAGTATACCTGTATGGCGGAGGGTGCATGCTGCGCATGTTGTGGATGTTGCGCGTGTTGCGCGTGGTGCGGCATCTGTGCGTGCTGCGCGTGCTGCGGGTGCGCGGGCGCGTGGTGCGGCAGCCGGTGCATCTGCGCGTGGTGCAGCGGCGCCTGCGAGCGGTAGCGCGCCGCCCAGTCGCCGCCGCGCACCGCACCCGCACCCACGCCTACGCCGACGCCCACGCCCACGCCGCCCACGCCCACACCCACACCTACCCCGCCTACGCCCGGCGGGCCCATCGCAGCTTGCTTGCCGTAGGACGGCGCTTGTTGTCGAGCTGCTTCTTCTTGAACCTGTATTAAATAATTATATATATATCGTACGCATTTTTTTCTATAAATATTACTTAAAGTTTTATATTTTAGTGTGATACAATATTATTAACAAAAAAACATTTTTAGCTTCACGCTGAATCCCGCATACACCAATACCTCGCATTGCGTCGTTTCGTTTTGCGTTTTTTTCGAAGTTACGTTGCTGCTTAATTTTTACTGATTTTCACTGTGCGTAGTTAGATTTTCGAAGTTTCGTTGTTTTGGATTCGAGTCTCTAATCTTTTTTTAAATTTTTTTTTCCTAAAATATGGCAACACTTTTGTTTTTAATTGTGCCATGTCATCAAAATTTGGGGATTCCC
The DNA here is from genome assembly GCA_033558755.1 of Philaethria dido. Classification (NCBI taxonomy): domain Eukaryota; kingdom Metazoa; phylum Arthropoda; class Insecta; order Lepidoptera; family Nymphalidae; genus Philaethria; species Philaethria dido. The sequence continues at coordinate 194,006 of JAKGSA010000407.1, forward strand.
TTTCTATTATAACTAAAAGTCAACGCCAAATTTAATACACTTTTATTTTCACTTCGTTTTGCTTATTTTAGAGTTCAGTTTAATTACGTAGTGTGAGGTAGTGTGTTGTGCTTTTTTAAAAAGAGAATTACATATATAAAGTTTACGTTTACGTTACGTAGGCAGTTCAACAAATATTGGACAATTTTTTATGAAAAAAGCCGACCTACGACAACAACCACTATGGACACATCAGACAGTGATTAATTCTAATTAAACTTTCATAAATTAAATGAATATGTAGTTTATTTTGTTTAATTGAATACATCTTTTGAATTATATTTTTGTTTGTAAAATTTTACTCTGTTCAACTTTATTTTTAAAAGGTAGTATTTTCGTAAGCCTGGAACCTATCTTCGATCATTAAATGGTTTGCTATAGAAAATCTATTTTCACTTTGCGTCGTTTCAATTTGCGTCGTGTTTTTTTTGGAACGTAACCCCGACGCAAAGCGAGGTATGGGTGTATAGCAGGGTAGGCAGATGAAACTTTAAGTTATGATAGATTTTTTATAATATGCGCACGCATACCTGTTGCAGCGCCTTCTGCACGTTGTGCGGCAGCGCGTGCGCGGCGGGCTTGGCGGGCGGCGGCGACGCGAGCGCGGGCGCGGCCTGCTGCGGCGGCGGCGAGGACGCGCCCGTCGCGCCGCCGCGCGTGTTCATGGCCGCCATGCGCCGCCGCAGCAGCTGCTGCTGCTGCACGCGCTGCTGCACCTGCTGCTGCTTCAGCTTCTGCTTGATGCTGCTGCAGAAGGGCACCGAGCACTTGGTCTCCATGCAGTGCTTGGCGTGGTAGCAGCAGAGCGCGATGAGCTGCTTGCAGATGGGGCAGTCGCCCTTGGTCTTGCGCTTGCAGATCTTGGTGTGCGTGACGACGCGCTTCATCTTCTGGCACGAGGGCAGGCGGCAGTTGGCGTCGCGGCACTGGCAGGCGTGCACCAGCGACTGGATGCAGCGCTGGATGGACTGCTTGCGCGCCTCCTGCGGGTTGGCCTGCTTCATGTCGCCGGGCGAGGCGCCCACGTCGAGGTCGAGGCCGAGCTTCTCCATCTTGTGGGGGTGACCCTCCTTGTCGTAGCAGGGCACGCACAGGTCGAAGTCGTCGCACACGGTGCAATGGTAGCGCGTCTCGACGTGCGACTTGCAGCTGTTGCAGGTGTACACGAACTTGTCCTGGCCCTGGTTGTGCAACTCGTACAGCATGCACAGAGTGGAGAACCTCGCTCTGCGCGTCGACGAGAACTCGTAGTGACGGTCTCGAGCCATCGTCAGAAACGCATCGCGACCGTCCATGAGGTCACAGTTTAGAAGCGGGTCTGGGTCTTGAATTGGCTAAAAACAAATTTATTATTAGTGCCTAAGTCGATTTAGTTGTATATAAGTAAAATTACGACGATTTCAAGATCTTCCTATATTTAAAGGATTAAGAGATTCACTGGTCAGTATTCAAATATGAAACTAACAGCTGGTTGCAGTCATATAGATATTAAAAAAGAAAATTGGCTTACAAATAAATTGAGTGAAATCGGTGTCATACAAAACTAAACGAAATTGGTATGTTTTTATATATAGGTTATTTAATATAAGGTGAGTGGTATGTAAACACTTACAGCTAAACTAGCGGCAGACTGCGCGGAATGTAGCCTGATAACGAAGAACACTTCCTTGTGCTTCTCCATAGTGGCGAATATCTTAGCACTGAGATCACTGCCTTGTTGCTGGTCGCTTTGCTTCTTACTGTTCTTTCTCTGGGCGGCTTTGGATTTATTTGATTTTTTTGCCTTCTTTTGTCCTTTCTTCTTGCCGTCAGGACCTTGTTCGTTTTCTTCGGAAGACTGGAATATCTAAAAGCATGTTAGAAATATTCTCACACCGTGCAATCCCTTAGGTGATAGTGACAATGGGATCAATTATAGTGAGATTTCTTACGATGATCTTTAATAAACATATTTTATAACGAAAATGCAATCAATATATAACATATACTAACAAATGAATGTATGGCATGCGTAATAAAATAATTAAATCGATAATATTAATTATTCAATAAATTAATTTAAAGATATGGATACTGACCACTGCCTCTGCGGCTTCAGCTTGCTTTCTCTTCTCTTCTTCCTCCTGGTCCAGCTCCTTGATGGACTCCTCCAGAACATTGGGCCAGAAATCCCCCTCGAAATAAGGCAACTCCGCGGCCGACGAGATATTGTCCTCCATAGCTTGCTTAAGAATATCTTTATAGTCTAAAATTATCCTCTCTATAATACCCTTGTCTAACATTTTCTTATACCACTCTTGCAACCTCTTGGGCTTAGGTATTTTTTGTTCGGGCGGATGGCAGTGAAATATATAGTCGTCGCCCTCGGAGGGCGGGCAGGCCCATATGTGAGCCATAGTGTAGCCCAGTTGCTTAGCGTAATCCAAATATCCTAATAAAATCTCGTGATACACGGCAGTCCGGTACTGTCGCGGTTGGAAGAAATGTACAGAATCTAGATATGCTATATAAACTCGCCTCGTGTTTGGCGAGGGACTTTCACTACCGTACTCCTAAAACAAATAAACATACAGTTCAATACTTCACCTATGACTAACTTGTTTATATAAGAAGAACATAGAGAATTTACTTGAACAAAATATTAACTTTAGTAATAAATAAAGTTACCTGCACATGCATGCCAAAGAAACAAACATCGGTTCCGTCGACTTCCTCAAATGCAAACAACGCTTTAGCCCGATACGGGAATTCGGCGCACAACTCTCTAGACTCGACGAACCTCGATCTCATTCCGGGTTTTACTTCCACCAACTAAAAAACATTATATGTTAATTTTACACATTTCAAATGAAATTATATTTATTATCTAACTTTGAGTCTGGGTAGTATAAAGGGCTAAAGTAGGTATTACCTTATCGGACGATGCGACCACCCTGATATGCACTTCACCAGCACCAGCCTCTTTTTTCTTAAGGAAATTATTAACTCTAGTTTCGATATAAATGCCGAGTTTCGACGTTGGCAGTTTCTTAGCACTAAACTTGTTCTCTTTCCGCTTCGCGGCTTTCTTCTTTAGACAGTTATCACAGCAAAAGCCTTGAGGCCATATTTGGTCATGATGCAACACACATATTTGATGCTGCTTCCTCCCACAGTCCATGCACACCACAAACGGCTCTTGCTCTAAATGGTCATTCTTCATCTCTTTGAACTGATCCTTCTTGATTGCTCTGTAATGCAATGTATTGATTTAATATTTGTAGAAATAGTAAAAAAAATAGCAATCTTTATCATATGAAGCGAATTGAAATCTTGATTGTGATCAAGATTTCAACACTTAGGACAAAAAAAATATTTTCAAAAAACGTATAAAAATTAAACGCAGCAGGAACTCGAAACCGATCAGAGCTCTTACCGGACGGTTTCCGGGCTCCTCCCGGAAACCGTCCGGTAAGCGCCCTGACCACTAAGCACTGCGTTCTTATCCAGCTGAGTCGAAATTTTTATACGTTTATTTTAACAGTAGAATAGTAGTGTATACTCACGTCTGAGGCTGCAGCGGGTCGTCGCCGAGCGTGACGGTGTCGCCCTGTATGTCGTTGAAGCACTTCTGGCAGAAGGTGTATCTATCGGACACAACCCCATACGCTTTTAGACTATGTAGACATGAAGCGTGACGTGCGCAAGGACGTGCGTGGGGCGAAAACAAATTAGTAAGCGATGAGAACATTACACTGATTAGTACGTGAGTGCGGTGTACGATGCTACACTAACCCAAATATTATATTATATACTACAGTAGAACCTCCATTATCCGGGGTTTCAAGAGCAAATTGTTTTTTTTTTCTTTAATAAGATTCGTTTAACATTTTCACAAGATGTATTTTATAATAAAAATCATTACATGAAATAACTTTTTTAACAATAACAATGTAATTGTCAATCATGTACATATGTAATTGTTCTTAAAAATAATGACATAAAATACTGGATAGAAACACGGCGTTCAGTATCATAAATTTCCAGCAATTGCTGGTACAATTCTAGAAACAATTAAGTCAATAAAATGTTGCAATTCGATTATCCGGGGTTTTCGATTATCCATGAACCCCATACCCATCACCCGGATAATGGAGGTTCTACTGTAAATAAGTAAAAAAATATATATATCTAAATATTTCATGGGTCAGTGGAGCATCATATAAAACTATAGTGTTATATAGGGCTGAAACAAAACGAAGACACAAGAATAGGAAGAAAGTACAGTAACAGATGTAAATGTTTGTTACTAGGATTAAGTCGGGTAGTTTGTGATATATAGCATAAATAAAACCGATACCAGGTGTCAATAATTTGATAAATCGAATATACTTTTCAGGGTCACTTGTATCTTTAAACTATGTTTTTATGTTATTTAAATACTTTTTACCTGATAGTTTTTATATATAGGGTATACCATAAATAACTCAAAACTTTAAAAATTGAAAAAAAAAAAACGTATGTATGTAGACTTATCAACCTATAAACGCCTGGTATGGAAATTATTCTTAAATATACTTCTTAAAGAATGAACTAAAGAAGCAACAAGAAGCTTATATTGTGAATGGTTATCAAGAATATAGTTAAACTTGCTTATGCCAAAGAGACATCTATAGAAAAAATAGTTATGTAAATTAATCATGTTATGTGAATCTATTTTAACATAAACAAGTTCTCTTTATCATAAAACTGGGACTTTGATCAAATTAAAAAGCTTAGAACCAACCAACTAACCTATATATATTCATATTATTATCAAACTACCTTACATAAAAGCAATATGTCACAAAATTCACATTTCGAAAAAAAAATTAAGGGTTTCGTCAAATTTCTAAAGAATGTTAAACTGCTTGGACTGTTAAATACTATTTTTCATATTCTTTAAGCCCTTCCCATTATTTGCACTCAAAATACTATTGTAATGAGAAGTTAATTGAACTTTATACATTTATTTATTATTTTATTACAAATATATATTTTTTTCAATGACAAATTAAAAAATCAGTAATGCATAGAACTACAATATTTTAAAATGCGACATATCACTTTCATCCATTTAAATTAAAAAAAAAAAATCAAAAAATTAATTCAAATCAATATCCCCATAATACAGTGGCAATTATAGAAATGAGCTAAACTTTAATTACTAAGTGCATTTACTCTACTATTCGAAAAAATAAATATTTAATATATCTAATACGCCTGTCGTGGCGCAGAGGCACAAGCGTGATACTGTAAACACGACAGGTTGTGGATTCGATTCCCACTCCAGGAAACGGAATTTTTGATTTTTCTTTTTTCTCTATTTTCCTGAGTTTGGTATCAAGGCAAAGCGCGGCATTGAGTTCCGCCATTAAGCACGCAATGCCTCAATTCGGCGGAAAGTGGGGAACGGAGTGTCTTAACACTAGGTTCTCAGGTACCCTCTGCCTACCCTGCTATATGCGGGATATAGCATGAAGCTATGTATGTATGTATGTATGTATATCTGAATATACAGGAAAATTTTAGTTTATAAATCCTAGTGATCAAATTTCGTATAGGCGTTAAGGTTTCTTGTTTCCATCACAATGCCTTGTTTATATCTAATACTGTACTGGATAGACATTTCATTTGTGACATATGAACCTTGACTAAACAGCTTGCCAATATTTTCAACTGTACGTAAAATAATCATTTAAGATGTCGCTTGTTCGCTAAGATTATATTAACCTATTTAAAAAATATAAATTTATGGGAGACGTCAATATAGATCTGTACATTTAAGTTTTTTGAAAAAGGAAATGATTTTTTTAAAATTACACCAATACCTCGCATTGCGTCGTTTCGTTTTGCGTTTTTTTTGAAGTCGCGTTGCTGCTTAATTTTTACTTTTTTGTTTGTGTTTTTGTTTGTTTTTAATTGTGCGATGTCATCAAAATTTGGAGATTGCCTTTATAACTAAAAATCAACGCAAATTTAATACAATTTTATTTTCACTTCGTTTTGTTTAGTTTAGTATGTGGTGCTTTTTTAAAAAGATAATTTCATATACGACGTTTACGTTACGTTACGTTTACGTTACGTTTACGTGGTGTTTTTGGTGCTGTTTTTGGTTATAAAAACATAAATATTTACCCAATCTTGCGTTGAAAAAAAAGCAGTTCAACAAACATTGGACCATTTTTTTATGAAAGAAAGCCGACCTACGACAACAACCACTATGGACACATCAGACAGTGATTAATTCTAATTAAACTTTCATATATTAAATGAAAATGTAGTTTATTTTGTTTAATTGAATACGTTTTTTGTATATTATTTTTGTTTGAAAAATTTTACTTTGTTCAATTTTATTTTTAAAAGGTAGTATTTTCGTAAGCCTAGAACCTATCTTCGATTATTAAATGGTTTGCTATAGAAAATCTATTTTCACTTTGCGTCGTGTTTTTTTGGAACGTAACCCCGACGCAAAGCGAGGTATGGGTGTATATTTTAATTTATATTCTTGTTTTAATCAAAGTCGATAATACATACATACATACATACATACATAAATTTAATTCAAAAATTAATATATATAAATGGTATTAAGTAAATAATTATAAAAGTGTGAAACTAATAAGAAAGATAAACTGCTACATTTTAAGCTAACAGTACTTTTAATATGATTTGGGATTTCTATATCATGATTTGTAAAAGCAAAAAATTATTAGCAATAATATTTTCAGGAGATAAATAATCTTATTTTTGAGATCTTTGATTTTCACACATATTATTTGAACCTATTTTAACTGTATTGATCGCGTATAGTTTAGTATTTGGAAACACATTTTTGGAAACCCTACGTCTAAAATAAATGTATGTATTTCCGAATACCACTATTAACACGCGATTAATTCGGTTCAAATAGTTTAATTAAACTTAATCTTATTAAATTTAATCTATTTTTTTTTTAATATGCGAAATTATAAATAACTATAAAATATGTAAATGAAATAAAATTATCTATCTCCCACAATTCAAAGACTTAATAAAGACCAATATACGGCCGATATATTAACGCAAGAGTGAGCAACCCGCAGCCTGCTTAATATTTTTATGCGGCCCACCGAGAGTTTATATTACAAATATTTTCCTGCTAATTTATTGAATTCTAGCAATTTTTTTAATTTCAATTTCGTTATTTGTTATTTAATGTTTATAATATGATTACAATTTTAAGTACTATTAAGAAAAGTGATTTTGGGCCTTCAAAAAAAATATTAAATAGATTTATTTATTGCTCACCCCTGATAAATAGCATATATCGTAAAGTTGTAGAGGCTAACCTGTTTTGATAGCTGAAGTACTTGGCGTCCCTTGGTATCGTGCACAGCTGCTTGCCGTAGCAGCACAATACTTGCGGGTTGAACGTATACTTGCGGCCGCAGCAGTAGCCCAAGCTCTGCATAACAGGGTCTATCTCTACTTCGAACACCTCTGATAACTGAAAATGTTAGTTTGTCTTTATTTTTATGAAAACTACCTAGTTATGATGGTTAAGTACCAAAATATTTGATCTTACTTATGATAAATAAATTTTATTTTGCAAGTATAGTATTGTAAACAATAATCACATTTTAAAATTTATCTTATATAAAAAAAAGGAAATATCATTTAATATTTTTAAAAATATACTATACCTTAGTACAATATCTATATACACGTGAGTTTTTGCGATTGTACAACCAGGCGTTCTCGAACATGAGCCACACATCGTCAACATACTCCCAAGGATCTTTATGGCATTCGCCACGATCGAGCTTCACTTTGATGGTCGATAAATCTATAGGTCTAGTGACTATATCGAAGTAGTCGGGGATCCCGAGCGCCTGCGCGTCCACCGGCTGACGGAAGGGGAGCGACTCGGGGTCCAGCCTGAACAACTTCTCGAGGGTCGGCAGCAGCGCCTGCCGCAGCTCCTCGGGCTTGAAGGCGAAGGTCTTCTTGGGGCCCTTGTCGGAGGCGTCGGCGGTCGCGGGCTCCTCTTTGATCTCCTCCTTGATCTCCTTCTTGATCTCCTGCTTGACGAAGCGTCGGGTTCGCGTTCAGGTCACGCGGCGTCTCGTCGCGGATGCCCTTTGCCGCCGCAGTCCGCGTCACGGCCTCTCACGTGCGCACGTCGTCCGCCTTGGCGTCGGGCGCGGGCTGCTGTCGGAGGGCGCCGCCGCGGATGCTTCGCCATCTGCGCCGACACGTGCGCGGCGCAGGGATTTGGCGGGCGCGACGACGGGCGCGCGTCGGGCGCGGGTTGGTGCGTGAGCGGCGGCGGGCGTGGCCACGCCGCCCACGCCGCCCAGGCTGCCGCCCGCGCCGCCCGCCGCGCCCGCCGGCGACGCCGACCCCGTCTCGGTGCGGAACGACGTGTGGTTCATGAAGGGGCTGGCGACGGGCCCGACGGCGCGCTTGGCGTCCGCCGCGTTGTGACCGGGCGACGCGAGCGGCGCGGGCCCGTTGGTCTGCAGCGGGTATTGCGGCGCGGGCGACGTCATGGGCTGTCCGAACGGGGACATGCCCGGGTTGCCTACGCTACCCACGCCGCTGACGCTGCCGCCGTTCGGTGTTTGAGGCATCTGACCAAAAAAATTGCGTGTTAAATGTTTGCTTTCAAATACACTCCCACTCAAAAGTATGGGTTCACTCATCTCAACTTTCCGCTTCGATATAAGTTCCATATCTCAGCGAAAAATAGTCGTAACGGAATTTAAAAGGCACCGTTTTGAAGGGGATAGATTCAGCTCCACTTTCCTTTTTTTTTTGCAAATTTTACAATTTTTTTTGTAGTCCCCACGTGATTTTGAAGAGGGCTATTTTTTTACGATTTTTTAAGGATGCGTCGACCGTCGTTTAAAAAAAAATCTTTGGGAGATTTTATTCATCACAACTTTGAAGAGGACATCAAACGCTGCATTTTCATTTTTTAAAAAGTATTTTTCGCTGAGATATAGAACTTATATCGAAGCAGAACATTGAGATGAGTGAATCCATACTTTTGAGCGGGAGTGTATATTTTGATATTTAATAATTAACATTCAAATTACTACATCGAAACGTACCTGATTAGGGCTAGGACCGGGAGGGCCGACGAGGTTGGACTGGTATGTCATGCGGTTGCCGGGCATAGATAGCGGCATGCCGGGCGACGGTATGCGCATAGCGGGCAAGCCGGGCATCGCGGCCAGGTTGGGTCGGCCCACGCCCACGCCGACGCCGATGCCTACGCCCACGCCCACGCCAGGCGCCGTCGGCCGCACGCCGCCCATCACTCCGCCGGCTAAGACGCCGCCGGGCTGCTGTTGTTGCAATTGATTCTGCTGCTGTTGCTGTTGTGCTTGCTGCGCCTGTAGTTGCTGTTCTTTCCTTTTTTGTCTCTTTTCTTCTAATTCCTTTTGAATTTTATATATTTTCTCAGCAAGTAAATGGTAGTATTCCGAACGCGTACTCGCCATTTCATACATGTCACCTTCTACTTTTCTCGCGTATGCGACTAAATTATGCATTCTTTTGTCTTGCATTGCCGTGGGATCCGGGGTAGGAAATATAGCTTGTACCCTAAATTATAAACAAATACATATAATTTGCAATAAAAAGAATATATTTTATATATTTATGAACTAAATATATTTTTAAGAAAAGTATATGTTATTTATATTAATTTCCTTATCAAGGTACTTACAGTTTATGAACAAGATGGTTTCTGAGATCGGGCGTTATAGACTGGTGCCATTCTTTTGTTCCAGAAACAGGATTGGCGGTGACGGGTCCTCCGGGCAACTGTAACGTTCCTGTACTCATCTGCATCAATATAAAAACATTCATTAATCATATGTTACATCACTATATTTAATTATTATTAATATAAGAGTTTCAAGTTACAAGTTGTTGCTGCTGCTGCTGTTGCGTTTGCTGCTGCTGCAAGTCAGGTTGGGGTTGGTGAGAGAAGAGCTGCTGCATGGGCGGTTGCGGCAGCACGTCGGGGAGGGGAGGCGCGCGCGGCGCGGGCAGGCGGCCGAGAGGCGCGCGCGCGAACCCGCCCACCATGCCCGCCACCGACGTGGGGCACGTGATGCCCAGCGCCTCGTACGCGCGCTTCATGTCCGCGCCCGACCCCACGCTGCCCACGCCCACGCCCACACCCACGTTACCCACCGAGCCGACGCCCACCGCGTTGTTAGTCGGAGCCGACGGTGCCGATACGCCACCTGCACCTACTTTTTTAATAATAAATATATTAATAACAACAAATTTTAATAATATTATTTAACTTTAATTTCGTAATACGTAACAACTAGTAGAACTCACCTCCTAGGGGATTTACGGAAGGAAGAGCGTTGGGCGCGGGCGCGGAGGCTACATTAACGCTAACAGAGCCAACTCCGCCCACTCCCACGCCTACTCCGCCACCGCCCGTCGTGCCTACGCTGCCCACCGACCCCACGCCCGTGCTCGAATGGGATACGGCCGCCGCTACGCACAAATATTCAATAAGGATTATAATTATGACATAGGAAATATTTTAAACAGAAAATAACATCAATAAAATCTAAATACAAAGTAAAACACAATTTTGTTACGGAATCATATCTAGTACATATTATTTCAATACTATAACAAATTGAGAATCATAGATGCATGCACTGCATGCATTTGCATTTGTATGCAATTGATGAAATTAAATTTAATTGGAAGAAACCAATAACATGATACATACCGTTCATAGGATTAGTTCTAGTCCTATCTGCTTGTTTGAGCGGCAAACAAACAGGACAGTCATTTTTATTACAATGTTTCCAATGATTTATGATTTGTCTTGATGATGAACAGTGAGGTACGCCACAATTTTTGCCAGCCTAAAAAAATAATATAATTATAACAAGTGTTTATGCAATAAATTAACTATGGCATATAAAATTATCATTCATACGTAATGTTACTATATACAATAAAACCCGTTTAATATGATTTCACGCATAATACGCCATCGAATGTAAGGTTGTTGTGACTTTCATTGTTGGTTGTCTCGTGCTATATGCGGTAGCGACAGTTCTGGGGCGTCGATTCAGTCCTTCTACGAGGCAGTCAAACTTTAGAATCGCCTAGGTATAACCTGAGTAAGTGTAGTAATGAGTAAGTAATTTTAGTGAAGATTATCTCACACAAAGAAGACCTTAATGGCGATAACAAATATGAAGAAATATTTAAATCATATTCAAAGTTGTTTTTTTTAAACTAAAAATTTATGCTTACATTAATTATGATAGAGCTGAACATATTATTCCTTCATTGAAAGAATAAGTATAACATAAAATGTTATCTGTTAGTAATGTTAGTATTGTTTTCTTAATTTAAAATAATGGTGGAACTGTTTTAAAACTCGACAATGTTTTGTTGAGCAAGTCTCAATTATGAAGTTTTTATTATTTCGGACCACCCATAGTCTAATTCATCACTACCACTCTCCTGATCACTGTTATGGGTTGGTCCCTGTATCTCTTTTCTTCTTTGTATCTTGAAATATGCCATTTGATATGTAGATTCTTAAACTACCACATATTTTCATTTGGTTTTATACTATGATTCTACTACTATTACTATTACTATTTTGTTACTACTATTACTATTTTGTTTTTTTCTTATATTTAGCACATCTATTTATTGCTCATTGGCATATTGTAATTTTGTTTATTACTTTGTTGATAAGTCCATGTTTGGTTAGCGTAGGTCAGCCTCGGCACTACATGTAAAAACACGTAATTGGCTTGTCATAGCTAAATTTTCTTGTATCTAGGTTTTCGCACTTTGTTGCTGTCCAATCTTTGCGTCGAAATCAAAACAGTCAAAACAAAACAGTATCAGATCATTAACTTTAATATTGTCAGATCTCTTTTTGCTCGTTTGTCTTTTGCTTTGATTGAGTTAGTGTTATTAATGCAATCGTTTCTTGTTTCGATGTCTTTTTCTTGATTACATTTTCCTTTCACCACAATTTTAAACCGTACGAATGCTACCTTCCCTTCTTCTTTGTATCTTATTGTAGTTAATAATTCAACACACTTTTTTCCATTTCCCGCTTAAGACGCGTCGTTGGCTGTTTCCCTACGAAATCGTTTTAAACGGGTTTTACCGTAAATCATAACAATAATAAACATATACAATGCAACCTGTATATTTGGGATCTTAAGAGACCTTGGATGATGTATCAGTTATTAAGGTTTCTCATTTACTAAGAGATTTGATTTATTTATAAAGGCTCCAACTGGATACTTTGTTACGTATTCATTTCAGTTTTCCTTTCCCGTCAATACATTGAGAACGAGTTTTCTTCTTATTTAGAACAAATTTATAATAGATTGATCTTATTAAATGAACCTGTGCATATAGATATCACGCAACTTTCCACAATCATAATCCAATAATACCTTTATTAAATCAGAAGTTTTGACATTTTGAGCACATTTAATCACTTGTTTAACTAATAAAATCTTAGACAGTACTAAGAGACAAAGAAAGATCAGAGAAATTCAAATGTTTGTAAACAAACATGTCATGGCAAGTTTAGTTAAATTGTCATCCTGATAAATTGTGTTACATATACAAGTAAATCAGTTACAAAGGCCCAGTTATAAAGGTAGAGAGGTATTTCATGCAAGTAACAGGTTACGTACTTGGCACGACATCATATGATTGAGCACGCTCTTCATGGTCTTACAGTGCGGCAGCGTGCACTGCCACGTCTCGCCGTTGGACTGGCTCTCGCGGCGCTGGCACTTGTGCGCGTGCAGCAACAGCACCAGCTGCTGCTGGATCAGCTTGCGTTTCTCGGGATCCGCGATGGGGCCCGGGTTGGGCTGCTGCGGGGCCTGCGCCTGCGCCGCCGACGCCGACGCCGACTGCGTCGCCGCTTGCGGTTGCGACTGTGGTACGTACTGGTGTTAGTTATCTCTATCAATATTTTGTTACACTTTTTCTTAATCAAATAATACTATGCGCGTACACAAATGAAGTTGTACTCATTTGACAGTTTGACAGATCGACGTGTCGGTGTATGAATATTTGACAAACCAATGTACGTTCACTTAAATAGCGTTCAATAGTGCTAATAAAAAATGTTCAAAATAGTGCAATCTTCAAATATGGGCCACGGAAACGTGCGTTACCTGTCTGCCGGCGGGCGCGTCTGCGGCGAGGGTGCGGGCGGCACGGCGCCTGCGCGGCGCCTCTGGCTCGCCTGCGGCCTGGAAGTAGCACGCCGGCGCCGGCAGCTGCGCCGCCGCCCGGCCGCCGACCGCCCGTAGGCGGGTGGTAGGGCGCGGACGTGGTGCGCTCGCCGCTGCCTGGTGGCGCCTATTTTGCGCGTGTGCGCGTGGCCCGCGTGCGCCGCGTGCGCGCCGTGCGCCGCGTGCATCACGTGCGACGCGTGCGCGCCGTGCGCCAGCCCGCCGCGCATGTTGGGCGCCTGCATGCCCACGCCGCCGACGCCGACGCCGACGCCCCCCACTCTACCACCGAGGGGACCGTTCTGCATCGCCTGGTAAATATTTATTTGTTACTTACTATAGACCACATTAAGATAAAGCTTATTAAAACACAATTTTGTCTGTATAAGATATTTTTCATAAATAATATTGTTAATACAGTAAAACCTTCATTTTCAGTGAAATGATGAGTATTGGAGATTCATGTATAAACAAAAACCCTAGATAATCCAAATGCAACATTGTAAATGTAACTGTTAAAATAAACTCATGTAACAATTTTATTATAAAATAAATATTATGAACTATAAATTATGAAATGTAAAAAAATCTTATAAAAAATAGAACTGGCCCCTTGAAACCCTGTTTAATCAGAACTCCAGTTAATCAAGGTCCTACTGTATTAGTATATCAATATTTAACATTTTGTAAAACAAAATCTTAGAAATAATGATAGAGAAGATGGATGTAGCTCTACTTTGGTTAAATCAAACATATACATAAGCGTTACGGATCATTAATTGTGCCAAAACATGTATGTAACCACACAAAATATTTATTTTTTTCTCCATATATATTAAAATACAAACATTAAGTATTGTAATCACAGATCAATAAAGCACAAGCATCAGAAACAGTAATAATATATAGAAGTAAGAAATAGTATTAATAATACTCACCTGCGCGTGGGGGTGGTGGGGGGCTGCCGCATGGTGGTTGTTGCCTATGAGGGTTGGCAGCTGCTTATTGACATTGTTGATTATACCACCACCGAGCATATTGGGCCCAGATATATTACTATTTGTCACCACCATGTTACCACCTACATTTGCCACATTCATACCACCTGGAAACATGGTTTGTATTGACTAAATTTTGTATTACACAAAATATGTATGTAAATTTTTCAAAATTCATATATTTATTTTGTTTCATAGTTTTTGTTAAATGCATGATATAAAATAGTTTTAAGATCATTTTGAGATGATAAATGATTTTCATTTAAATATATCAAATACAATATTTTTATCAAGCCTTATAAATACAATATTTTACATTGCATATACTGCAATATCAACTTCTTAATATAAAGTTGACAAATCCCATACAAATTAATATAACTTCTAAAATGTATTACTTTAAATAAGGTATTTTCTACATTCAAAACAATTTTAAAATAAAAAAATAGTGGATGTGTGGTATATTTCGAGTGTATTAAAATACATATATGATACATACAATAAATTATATATTTTAGTAAAAATAACATATTCATACCTTGTATAGAGCTCATTGGCATCGAAGAATGCAATTGATTTGGATGACTTGTATTTGGTATAATTGTCTGAAGCATGCCACCCATAAGGTCCTTAGAAACCGACACATTAGGTGGCGATTGTAAATTAGGGCTCTTACTACCTAAACTACTCAATCCTAAAGGGTTGTTGTGGCCAACTAAGCCACCCTTGTTGCCCTGTGAAAAGACCAGCAAACGACATAACACATCATTAGTTTTATTTTCTCCAGAATAAAATTTAAATAATATTTACAAAATATGTTTAGTTGGTTAATGATAATTAAGAAAAATATTTTTTTGGTATTGAAAATTATTATTAAATTAGGTAACTAACTGCTTTGTTAAATCATAGCATGCTTAGCATTCCCAGCCTGGAATATTAGATGGATTTAAATGAAATTTGATCAAATTTCAATTATTTTATTAAGCTTACAAGCAACATTGAATAAAACAGTAGGATCAGGTATTTCATCTAATTCTTTAAAAATATATATATATATATTTTACACCTCATTTTTAAAGAAGCAAACCAGAATATGTGAATTTCATATATAAATTAAAATGTTTTACATTTTATAACATAAATAAAAAGGAACAGCAGTCCCAGGTACTCACTTGTTGTATAAGATGATTACTAATTTGTCTTTGCATGGCAGCTGTTGGATCGTCTCCATTCAGCTGCTGTTGCATTTGTCCCCCGGGGCCAGGCCCCTGCGCTGGGGGTTTTGGCCCCGTGACACCAGGTTGTTCACCCCATGAACCCCCCATCAACTCATCAGGGAGGTCCTTTTCAAGGTCGAACATGTCCAGGTTAGAAAACCCTTCTACTGAAACCAATTTATGGTGTTTGTAATATATAAAATATATTTATAAATAATAATGCACATTAATATTATTAAAATATTTAATTTCAAAGCATAACCTGTTGGAAGCCATATGTACTCACTTGAGTCAGTATTTTGTCTTATTAGAGACAATATCTACATATCATTCTAAATTATATTAACAAATAAACTTTAGCCCTGCTTTAAATTTCATAGTAGTAATACTGTGAATACTATAGGAGTGAGAATTTGGAACAGAACTGAAACTAAACAACATTGACCATAATGATATTTAAAATTTATTTATTTATTTTAAATGAATAACAAATAACAATATTAAAAATTGTATATAACTGGATATTAGCTATATGTTAGTAATATTATTGAAAATTAACAGTTCAACATTTAAATAAAAATAATTAATTTACAACATATACAACATTACAGATATAATCTAAACAAATACAGTGCCATTTCATTATAATTTTAAAATAGATCTTTAAAAATTATTAAACTATTTTAGTAAATATCGATCACTTTTTTAACATAACAAAAACCTTAAACACACCAACAATATTTTTGTAAATTATTAAATACATGTCAAATACACCACATATTGGTCACTCAGTAATGATAAAATATTTACATATAAAACTGCTTTAATGATTATAATAGATTTTGGTTACTTTCTACCTCAATATTGTTCGAAATTGTCATAGTATTAATATAATTAAAAAAATTAAATATTATGTAGGTCACCCATGTCTATAATAATCAGGTGTAAATAAGAACTTCAATAATAAAATCATGTATTGAAAAGTATTTTTAATTTACAATGCTTACATTTAAAATTATAAACATATTTATTTAAATATATCAATTATAGAGTTTACTCAAAAATGTACTCAAGACAAATACAAATATTTTATAAGACCAAATTTCGTCCAAATGAAAAAAAATACATTTTGCACTATAATATTTTATTAAAGAAATCAAAATTGCATATAAATATGATTCGAGTAGAGTTGTATTTCGATTTGTACTGTTAAACATGTTATGAAGTATTGTAATATTTTGTAATCGCTAAAAAATTAGTTATCGTCACAAAAAAAATTAAATTGAATTTAATTTATAATTTCTTAATTTTTCTAGTTTAAGAAACAATAATACGACGCAAAACTAACTCGGCGCTAACAAGAACGACGGCAAAATGTCAAAAATCTAAGTATTATAATAATGACAGAAGGGTGTTCGAACTTTAAGAAAGTCCTAAAATATGAAAAAGTACTCACCTCCTGTGTCCGAGGGACCCTGGAAAGGATCCCGGACCATTTTAGCCCGCTTATTAGGCGGTTCATCCACATGATGATCGGCCATGGCTCTGTTTACTAAACGTAAGCCGTCGTGAATATTTCGGCCCGCCGATTCAAATAACACTTTTATGTCTTATATCTTCAAGAAATAACATTTTAGAGCGATTTGTCATCCATTATAACGTAATTCACCCACATCCCGATCGTTCGATGTCCTTCGCACCGATGAAGGCACATATTAAAATTTCTCACTCAAGTATTCGCCATTACAAAGCTCCGAATCGAAGAGCTACACAGACCCTCTCACCATCTTCCGACGGAACTAGCACAATAAATGAAAACAATATCACCAGATTTTGCTACTTTATGGAACTTAATTTACCGATCGAACTACACAATTTCACTTAACACTTTAAAATATACGGAATGGTACAGTTTATGATAAAATGATGTAAGAAAAAACAGAAAATTTACACGACAAATTCCGAAATACTTCTCAGTCTCTCCAGCGCAAAATGGCGGCTGTTGATGAAAACTTTTTCTACGCTTGTCAGAAAATGTCGGCCTATAAAGAGCCAAAGCATTGCGATTGGCTCACAGACACCACGTGACCGCCGGAAGTGCCGACTTGACGCAGGATCGGTCCAATTATTCTGACGTCAACGCGTTTAAAACCGAAACTCACCGAAGTTTACCGAATAGTACTGTACTTGTGTTAAAAAGTTAAATTAAATTAGAAAAAAATATCTTTACATCCAAATCAAATTGTAAATATTTAAAAATATGAACTTTATTCATTCTGTATTAAATTTATTACATTAAATACAAGAATTATCTTACTTTCTAATAACTATTTAAACTTTCCCTCCAAAATCGGGAGGGGTCACCATCAATACAACGTGTCTTTGTCTATGATATTAAGACCGTCGTAGACCGATTGTTTTTTGTATATCTATATCATATTCCAAATACGAAGTATAGATAATATATAGAAAATTATACTTATTTAGCAAGTAATATTTTTGTAAAAGCATACTTTAAATTATAATTGAGTTAATTGTTATCCAATACATACAGTTTTAAATAGTTGTAATTTGTAATAAGTAAAACAAATATTCGTTTATTTACATTACCTTTAATACATTTGCAATTAGTGACTTTATAAAATAATGCAATTCTTTCTATCGGTAACAGAACTTGTTGATTTTTTGTCTGACAAATAGATGAGATTGTACCTCTTAATCCATTACTCCACATAGTCAAGACTTAGAAGTTATAGAATCGTAATAAAATATGCCTAATTTTCTGAGCTTCATGTAACATACATTATATGTATTATAAATTCTAACAACAAAGTACTAACTAGTAAAGGCTAGTTAGTATAGCATGTTAAATGTTTATTATTTATTATGGTTCTGAAAGTGGCGCGAAACCATATATTTTATGCTAATGTTGCCACACAAAAAATAAAATACCTCAAAATAATAATTCAAAACATCAACATCGGAAAATAAAAACACTTTGTTCTCAGAAAACTTGGTTTACTTAAATAAATAAAATATTGCTATAGTAAAATTTTATTTACATTTCATGTAGAGGTTTCACTCCTAAAATTTCTAAAGCTTTTTTAACAACAATTCTGGCTGAATGAAAGACAAGCAGCCTTTGAGATCCAAGATCTTGATCTACATTTTTCACTTTAAGTTCATTAAACATTCTATTAACATATTTGGCTAATCTGAATAAATAATTAACTATTATACACGCTTCACTTTCCGTCAGAGCTCTATTCAATACTTCTTCAAATGTAGCTAATTCTCTGATAACATCACCTATAATTTCTTCAGAAAGATATACTGGCTCACAATACTCTGGTAGTGGCACTCCTGCATTTTTCTCTAGACTCCAAAGTCTACAGTGAAGGTATTGCAATTTAATCCCACTATCTCCTTCATTCTGCAATGCTTTATCCCACTCAAAAACATAGTCTTTCTGGCGTTTCTGCTTTAAGTCATTAATCAGAACCGCTGTAATGCCTAAGATATCACAAGTTTCTTCATTTATTGCAGAGCTTCTTGTATCTGCAAATTTGTTTAAATAATATAGTAAAGTAGTTCTATTAAATGTCTACATAACAACTCAAAATATTAACACTAATACCTACTTTTGGATTCTAGTTGTTTTTCATACATCTTTTGCTTTGCTTCATCTAAAATATCATTGAGAAAAATAACATTACCTCTTCTGGTACTCATACCTTTAATTCTACCAAATTTGATGTGCTCACAACCTTTAGTACACTCAATGTCAAGTCTTTTAACTATATCAAAAACTGCAGCAAAATGATCTGTTTGTGCATTATCCACAACATATAACATTTTATCAAATTTATACCTATGATATCTATCCAATAGAGCTGCTACGTCTCTAGAAATATATAAGGTGGAGTTATCACTTTTTAAAACAGTAACTTTTCTATTATTTACTATTGCTACTTTTTTTCCAAGACTGTCGGCAGTAATTATGTTCTTGTCTTTCAGCATGTCCATGACAGGTTTAATAGCTTCACCATTATAATCTGACTCCCAATGGTATTCATCAAATTTAATTCCTAACCTTTGATAGATTCTTTCTAGTTCATCCACTGTTATTTTACGAATCTTAGTCCAATTATCTAAGCTTGCTTTTCCTTGTTCAATATTAGAAAAGTAATCTTTAGCTTTCATTTGAACATTTTCATCAACTAATGATAACTTGTTTGCATCAACATATATTTCATATAATTTTCTTATGGGATTTTCACTGATTTCATTGATTGTTATATTTTTATGTTGTAACCCATACTGTAATAAACCAAACTGTGTCCCCCAGTCACCCAAGTAATTGAGTTTCACAACTTCATTACCAAAGTATCTATTTATATTTCCTATAAAATTTCCAATAATTGTGGATCTTAAATGTCCCACATGAAAGGGTTTTGCAATATTAGGAGAACTAAAGTCAATAACAACTTTTTTCGGTTTACCTTTTGTGTCTTCTGTTACTATATCTTTTCCTATATTTTCTAGAACATTTTTTATAAATAAATCACGTTGTATGTTTATTGTACCAGCATTTATATTATTATTCTGTTTCTCCAAATTATGAATATCCTTACAAGTTAAATTAATTGTATATAAATTTTCTTTGTGTTTATATGAAATGTGTGCATTTTGAAGATTTTTAATAACTCCGATTTTATCAAAGGAATCATCTAACACCTAAAAAAGAAAAACTTAATGATAAATTCTCTAATTTACTAAAAATTATGCATATAAAAAATGTTTAATACTTTTGTAAGTAATACTCTTCTAAGTTTGGTTCCCATTCTAAAATCAATTTGTAAAAAAATATTTTAACACATTATATATCGAATATATTTTTATCACGAATCAACACTATTGTTTTGTTTCATAACATTAATATTTGCAAATAGCACATAATCTTGGAATATTATTTTGAAGTTCAATATTCAAATTGTTTATCTGTATCTCGATGTCAACTGTCATATTAGTGTCATTTAGGTAAAAAAAAAATAACGCCACAGATTATATAAAAATATTAAATCGTTTAACTATTTTGATTATCCGAGATATCAAAACAAACGCTTAAGTTTGTTTTAGGTACCTATTAGCCTATTAGCTTTCCTAGATCATTAAAAATATTTTTATTCAGTTACACATACATATCACCTATAGTACACCATATCAAAAACGAAAAGGCGATTAGTTGTTCGATATTATGATTACTACGCTATCAACTACTATAAAAAAATCAAATTGAATAAAGCTCAGTATTAAAGAAAAGAATAATAATTTTATCTTTTTGAAGTTTTTTCACTTAGTAATATTACCAAATATAGGTCAACAATATTACGGGTCACCTGAAACTTTTTCTAAAATTCACTATTATGAAAAACCATTTTTATAACGCTTATGTCTTAAGGTTTTTAAATAAAAAAATTAAATGTTAAATGTTAAAAGTATATAATGTTTCATTTTAAATGAAACATTATTGCATTTTATTGGCTATTTACATTAAAGCAGAGTACACATAAATTTTTTTACGTCCTAAGATATATTTAATTAATAATGTATTCATAAATAAATTTTAATAGTTCACATATTGTATATTATAATTAATATGTATATTTCATTAATTAATAAATCTAAATAGAATAAATATTTTAAAGAAAATCTCTAGACATATGTATGATAGCTTGGTTGCTTAGCAACAAAATCAACAGCGTTAGTAATGAAAATATTCTTTAATAGTTATATTTTCAAATAAAATTTTTCGCATAATATGTTTTAACATATAGAATTGGCAAAGAAAAAAAATATTTATAATAAAGTGAACAGCAATGTTTATGAATTAGAGTACAGTACTGTGTATAACTAAAAAATAAATAAAAATTCGAGATGAGTACACCAAAAGTAAGTATTAGCTGAACTAATTTTTATCTCGTAATAATGAAATAAATTGTAAGTGTTTAATTTACAATTATCCAATAGGTTGACAAAACTTTGATAAGGCAGCTTTATAACAATTTTATGTACTAGAATATAACTTATTATAGTTTTGAACTGTTTTTAGTTACTTTATACTTTAGAACAGCCACATGGCCCAGGAGAACTTTACTTTTTATGGCAAAAGGGTGAGTCTCACTCTTTGTTGGCAACCACCGGGACAGATGCCACTGTGGCTATTCATGATCGATCTGGTCAACTAGTTGAAAGGATTAAACTAGCTGGGTAATTTTTTTTTAAGTTTATTTATTATTTTATTGCTTTCGTTAAATTTCATATAGTACATATAATATTTTTATTATTCATTTCACAGTTTATGTGCAGGAATGGAATGGGATAACGACGGAGATTATTTAGCTATAATTACACCCAACAGTAACTCAGTATTGTTGTGGGAATGCCATGCTAATAAACGGCTAAATGTAGAGACAGGTCTAAGAGAGCCACCATCATGTTTGGCTTGGTCTTATGGCGAACCCCTTTTAGCAATAGGTACCACTAAGGGAAATCTCGCTTTGTATAATCACCATACAACTAAGTAAGTTGTTTCTTTATTGGATTGAAGATCTGTAACATGACTTTTTATTTGAAATGTTATTGATTTATTGTATTGTACTTACCAACTGTTATAAGAAATATTTATACTGTAATTAATATGAAATTTTAAAATATTTCTGTTACTATTATAAGGTCTTCAAGTTTAATAAGCATAATGCGGAATAGCCAAATATTTAACTACCAAAAAAGGTATTTTACAACATATAACATTTTTCATACAAATTTCGTATTATATTTAAGGAGAATCCCCATAATAGGGAAGCATACAAAGAAAATCACCTGTGCAGCATGGAACAGGGACAGTATTTTGGTACTGGCATCTGATGACAAGAATCTGTCTATCAACAATTCTGATGGAGACACCCTCAGAATGATATCACTAAGGGATATACCCAATGATTTACAGTTCTCAGAAATGAAGACTGATGAAAGAGTCGCTGGTGAAAATACTGTGAGTTATGTTTATTATTGTAAAAGATTTCTACTTTGTAAATATCTATACAGAATATTAAATTATATTACTTTAACTGGGCCAGTTGAATATATTTTTGGTGGTGGTACTTATTGGAAAGATACCTGGGAGCTATGGACATAAACTACTTTAGTAAAGCGTTTGTAATATCAGGTTTTTAAAAAAGATTTTTCAAATACCAAAATACATAAGATTTGTCCAGTTAAAATATGTTCATTTAAAATGTGTAATACTGACAATAGTCAAAATCTTATTGTCTGTAATAAATTATTTTTTTCTATGATATAGACTTTTTCCTGCATTGCATAGAAAACCTAGTGTTAAGACACTCCGCTCTCTGCTTTAGAAATGTTTTGAACTCACCAACTCAACTATGCATTGTTGAGTGGTGTACTGTGAGTGATGTACTATGTGTGTTGAGTGGTGAACTTCAATGTCGCCCTTTGTTTTAACAGAGGATGGGGGATTGGAAATAATTTATATTTATACTGTCCCACTGCGCCATGATGGCTTATGATAGGAATTTCATAAAAAGTTTATTTGGCCTTTTAATGCTATTTATGTTTTACTGAAGTTTTCTGATTTGTCCACACAAATATTTAAAACAGCTGGACCCATCATAAATAGGTCTACGCTCTCTATAGCATATTTTAATTTATTTTATGATTATGATAATATATAAATTACTCGCTTTATTTCTTGCAAATTGTCCATTTCTTTTGAAACTACATTCGCGATATAATGAAGTGGGGTACACTGGTAGCATAAATTTAAAATTAACTTTCCAGATAAGCCTAGTAGTTGGAAAGAGAACATTATACTTATACAATTTACTCAACCCAGAGAATCCCATAGAACTAGCGTTCCAACAAAGATATGGCTCTATTATATCATACAAATGGTATGGAGATGGATACATTCTCATAGGTTTTAGTGCTGGCTATATAATTGCTATATCGACGCATATCAAGGAAGTCGGCGAGGAATTGTTTCAAGTGAAAAATCATAAGGACGGTTTGACTGATGTTGCCATTTTTGATGGTCAGGCTGCGTCTTGTGGTGATGGACAGTGAGTTTTGAGATATTTATTTGTATTTTGTAATAAAATGGAAGAACATTGTAGCATTGAATAATTGTAGAGCTCCTTTGGGTTCTTTTACTAGAAGAATGATCACTTTCATCAATTGAAAATATATTATATCAATAGTATGTGTTTTTTAACAACAACAGTAATCATTAAGCATGTTTTTAAAATAATTATACATATTACATCATATTGAAAAATCATTAACTAAGTTAACATATTGATATGTTAAATTATAAAATACAAAGATAAATATATTGTATAAAGTAATTGTAAAATTGCCATAATATTTATTGTTTATATTTTATAAATTATAATTTAAATATTTATAACTGTCATTCTTTAACGTCATGGAGAGAGATAGAAAAAGGGCGGGAAAGATTTGCTAGCTTTAGGCGGGAGAATGAAATTACTTTTAGCTTGAGTATGGAAAATAGTTACAAGACAAAGAAGACAAGCTCATCATACTTGAAGTATTTATTATATGATAGAATTTAACGTCCATAATAATTTTAATATGTCACATCAAAATGAGATTTCCAGGTCTCCTCAACTTTACCATTAGTACGACATTGTAAATGCAAAAGTGAGTTTATTTGTTTTGGTTTGTTACACTTTCACGCTGAAATGTAATATTCAACACCTTTCTTTATAATTTCTTCTATATTCTTAAGACTATTGTAAAGTACATAAATTACTTAAAGAAATATATATTTTTACGATATATAAGGTTTAGAATAAAGGAAAAAAAATGTTTATGTTTATTTAATTATCATGCTTTAATTTCATTTTTTAATTATATAACTGTCAACAAAACAATGGAAGGACGAGAGGGATAAAACTTTAAACGAGTATAATATTTCCAGATTAAAACTAATATCAGTATGGAATAACGGTGAAGTGTCAGGCTCGGTGATGCCCGTCGGTGGCTCTGAGCGTTGTGGCTGGAGCCCGACGGCCGCCTCTCCCTAGCCACACCTCCGGTAGGGGATACCTGAGCGTCTACGTAACCGCCTTGCCTGAACTATACGCGGTGCACGGCACCAGAGTAGTTACGTTAACTAATCTAACTGAAGTAACAGTTTACCAGTGTATCGGTGTTGGGGATGAAACTGAGGTTAATAAGTGTGAGTGTTTTTTTTTTATATTTATTTATTGTAGCTAGTGTCCCCGTTGACGCGCTAACAACGCGTTGCCTAGCAACGTACATGTCGCTTTATATAAACATGAATGTCAAAGCATGGTAGTGTGTGTAAAATTTATTTTATGAGTTTAATATATTTTTTATGTTTTATTTTATTAAGATATTATCATTCTGCACTCCTTTGCTATATAAACTATAAGTGTGCCAAGTTTAATGCTCCTCCGTCCGCGTAATTTTTGTAAAAATGGGTAAAAAGTTTTTACTTTATATTAATATAGATATTTTTTTTCTTAGATAATAAAGATTGTGCCGCTTAAATAGGTTTTATGTGAGAGTAAATAGATTTTTTTGTTGTAGTATAAATTTTCGACATGTTATGTACCTACGTAGGTTATGTGTAATATAGTTATTGCATTTTACCTAATTTATAATGAGGTTAAGCAAAGACTAGTTGGCAAATTTTAAATTAATAACTTAAAAAGAGACATGACGGTTTGGCATCCAAAAATGTACATAAAACATAATTTACCTTCTATTTTATTCACTAGAGAACTTTTTTTTTTTAATTATGATAATATACTTAGGTGTCGTTTTTTTTTATTATAATTATCGTTATCACGATTACCTAAGGCAAAGCGCGGCGTTGAGTTCCGCCATTATGCACGCAATGCCTCAATTCGGCGGAAAGTGGGGAACGGAGTGTCTCAATACTAGGTTCTCAGGTTATACAGCGTGACACAGCGTGAAGCTAAAGAAAAACGGTTACCTAATCGCTACATTTTAAATAGTAGAATAGAAGTTAAATAATCAAAAAAAAAAGAAAAAATATATTTTTTATTCTTAAATTATGTAACATTTACCTTGAACTTAATTATCTATTGTAATCAATGGAATCGGAAGCTTAAAATTTTAGATTGGTGACTTTAAACCTTGACCTAAGAATCGAAATATATTACGGATTGTGGCTGGATTTACCTACTACAGCAATCATTAAAATGATAAAACAGTTTACTAAGGCAAAATAAAAAACATCTAAATATTATCCCATTACCGAAACACTACGTGGAATATATATATAAATACGTGAAGCAAAAAATTTGGACCCCTTTTTACCAAAATTACGTGGACGGAGGAGCATGAAATTTGGCACACTTATAGTTTATATAGAGAAGGAGTGCAGAATGATAATATGTTTTTAAAATAATGCGTAAAAAGTATATTAAATCAATAAAATAAATGTTACGCACACTGTCATTGTTTGACATCCCTGTCTATATAAATTGACATATACGTTGCTAAAGACAACGCGTTGTTAACGCATCAACGGGGACACTAGTAATAAATAAATTACTATATTTATTAATAATATTATTGCATAAGTAATATTGCATAAATATTACGGTAGCACATATGCAGTTTTACATTTTTCCCATAAAATCGAGAGTTGAGTGGTACAACTCAACACTCCAATTTCACAATGAGACACTCTATATAATTCTTGTGTATCTACGTATTTATTTGTGCATTATTGTTGGTTGCCTGGAAGAGATTTTTTTTTCTTTTTTTTTTTAACTTATCGCTGTATCCCCCATATAGAGGGGTAGGCAGAGGGAACCAGAGAACCTAGTGTTAAGACACTCCATTTTCTTTCAACATTTCCGTTCTCCACTTTCCGCCAAATTGAGGCATTGCGTGTTGAGAGGCGGAACTCAACGCCGCGCTTTGCCTTGTTACCAAACCCAGGAAATGAAAATACTAAATTTTACATTTCCTGGAGTGGGAATCGAACCCACAACCTGTCGCGTTTGCAGTCGCACGCTTGTGCTTCTGCACCACGACAGGCGCAGGAGATTACTGTTAGCAATAATGCCATCTTAACATATTTACCTTAAGTGTATTTTAATATATTTATATACTTTATGTGCAATAAACTATTATTCTTATCTTATTTTGCTTCGCGTTATATCCCGCACATAACAGGGTAGACGGAGGGAACCTAAGAAGTGTTAAAACACTCCGTTCTATTAAGATTTCTATTTCCCACTTTCCGTCGAGTTGAGGCATTGCATGTTGAGTGGCAGAAGTATATATATACCGCGCTTACCAGAGCATGGAAATGAAAATACTACGTATTAATAATTATATTTATTTATTATTGTTATTGCACAGCGGAACCTACCCCTCTCGCCACCATAACACTAGCGACAGAGCCGTCTCTGCTCGCTTTAAGCGGTGAGTACGTGTGTGCGTCGCGCGACCAGCACGTGTGGGCGCACGCGCTGCGCGGCGGCGTCGTGCGGCGGCAGTACCCGGCGCCTGTGACCGCATTGCGGGTGGCGGGCAACTATTTGGCTGTGGGGTTCACTGGCAAGGCTATGTTGCATGCTGTGAGTGTTTGGTTAAGTACTGGTATTAGTGTTCATTGCATGTCATATTAACCTGTTAAACTTTTGTTCAACTCGTTTCATAATGTTTCACTTTGACGTATCGTCAATATGATGGCATATATATAACCACTCTAAGATTTAATAGATAAAAACAACGTAGAACGTAATGCGTTCAATAAATTACTATTAATTTCCATGACGAAAATTGTCGTCATGGCAATTGCAGTAGGCTTTTATGTATGACGAGATATTTCGTCATGTCTCGTAAACAGGTTAATGCATCTTAATAAAAAAAATACTTCCTGCATTTCTCCTCTGTGTTACTGAACTAAGTTAGCTTTACGCTTTATCTCTAGCGAGGTACTCAGAGACAACGGAGCGCCAAGTGCTACGGTCCCTGCATATTTCTTTCGCCTCGTCCACAGTCATTCATCTCTTTATACATGCCCTCCAGGGAGTCCTCATGATTTTTTGTGTTTTTGAAGGTCAACCGAGGTCTCCCCCTGTCTTGTCGCTTACCTTTGCTTCATGTATTTTTCTTACCATTTTTTCGTCACTCACCCTATCTTTATACTTCTTACTGCCTACTTTATACTTCTGCAGCTGCATAATTTTTGTAAAAAAGCATCCGTAGTCAATTTCACCCCCTACCCATTAAGACGGTTGACCTCTAACTCCCTGTTTATTATGTAAAAAACTAAAAGGAAATGTGAATACATATTTCGTATTTTTGTTTTATTTTTCAACCTAAAATTTTTGGAGTGACTTTTATGGCATTATAAGACAAAACAAGAGATGATTTAGCTCTCTCGCGCCAAAAACCATGTTACTTAACTTAGTATACGAGTATGAATGGCACTAAAGTTGTACAAATACAAAATTACAAAATATTTACAGTTAAAACAGTAGTTGGGGGTCTCCTTTTAAGCGAAAGTATTTGCCTGTGTCAGGAAAACCCGCTCTAAATAAAATTGCATGTAGGTAAGTAAGTATATACGTGCGTGTGTATGTGTGTGTGCGTGTGTGTGAAAAAGTTGGGAAAAATAAACAATAATTTATTAAAAAAATATATTGTTTTTAACGTATTAAATAAATTTCAGATAGAAACACCAGAGCAGCCGGAGCGCGACACCATGATGTTCCCAGAGCCTCACATGCAGGACGCCAACGTTGTTGATATACACCTGACCACTGATTTTTTTATATTTATTACTGATGTAAGTACTATGGTAATACTTTCTTTCTATTTTTTACTTTTGCATGTTGTGTTGTAGAGAGACCTTAGTGCAACATTTATTTGTTCACCACTGTTCTGTTCATTTTTGAGATATTAGGTGACGACAACTGTACTTGCAAATTTTACATTTTACCAAAATAATACATTCAATGAAATATGATTTTTTTTAACTTCACGCTGTATCCCGCATGTAACTGGGCTGGCAGAGGGAACGAGAGAACTTAGTGTTAAGACACTCCATTCTCTTTCAACAATTCCGTTCCCCACTTTCCGCCGAATTGAGGCATTGCTTGTTGAGTGGCGGAACTCAACGCCGCGATTTGCCTTATTACCAAACCCAAGAAATGAAAATACTAAATTTTATATTTCCTGGAGTGGGAATCAAACCCACTGTCGCATTTACAGTCGCACGCTTGTGTCTTTGCGCCACGCCAGGCGTTAAATGAATATGAAATTTGAGTTTTTAAATAAGTAAATTATTTAAATAAGTATAAGTTATAACACATAATGCCGTACAAAAATTCTTATTAATTGTTTCTAGCAAGGTCACGTAGAGTACTTCAGTATAGAGGCGTGGGCGACGTGCTCGCGATACCGCCACCCGTGCGCGCTGCTGTCCCTGCACGCCGACATCGGCGGCACGCGCGCGCTGCTGCACGACGTGCGCCGCCGTGCGCACGTGCTCTGCGCGCACGCGCACGACGTGTGCGCCGTCACTGATGCTGTGGAGTAAGTGGATACGTATTGTGTATGAAATGTGATTGAGTTAGTTGTTTTGGTTATTGATTATGTCAGACTTCATGAATGTTGTTAAGTAATGTTTGCTTTAATAATATACGTAGTGAGTGGTGTTGTGGATTGCAGAGTATTTTGTTAGATGGTCGTATGTAAAATTTATTTATTCTTATAATATTTCTGTTTAAAGTATAGACATTGCACATAAATTCGTTCTAAGAAAAGAACCGTCCAGATCTCAATACACCATTTGTGATATTTTTTAATGTTTAGTTAGATTATGTGCACAACTTAGATAGTAGAAGCCGAGTATTTGAAAGGGACTCATATCTTAAGTCTACTCTTTAGGTGCCACGTCACTATTTCAAGCTTCTTACAACGCTATCATATATTACTATATTATAGCACAACTATTAAGTTGTATGAATCCATGTAAAGCTAAGTTCTTCTCATACATTATAACCAGATGCAAGTGGGCGATATGGGACATCTGCCTGTCCGAGCGCAACGTGTTGTGCGTGTACGCGGGCGCGGCGCTGCACGCGTACGTGCACGCGGGCGCGAGCGCGACGGGCGCGGCCGTGCGCCGCGTCGCCGCCACGCGCCTCGCGCCCGCGCTCCGCCCGCTGCTGCTGTTCGCGGGCGACGTGTACTGCTACGCGGCGGGGGGAGGGTGAGCACTCACGCTGTACTGACTGTATTCCTGTGGCGAGACGTCTATACGACACGATTCCCATCTGCTTGCTTTAATTTTTTATAATACAAATTGAGACCTAAAGAAAAGGTCGTCAGGAAAATATAAACGTCAAGTAGTAATTAACATTGCAATAAACAAGGTCAAGGTAGGTGTACGGGCCAAAATAGGTTGTCAGAAAAATTTGGGTATAAAATTACAAAATAAACAAGCTCTGACACCTAAAACCCTCCAAAAAAAGTTCATCATCAAAATATGTATCGACTTCCTTAAATATATATCGGTTTCTCGAAATTTACTGGCCTGCCTAATTAAAATTTTCACCCCTCACCACTGCTTTACTAACATTACTGACGTGACTAACAAAAGTCACGTTGTTGATTTTGCTGACTATACTGATATTGTTGATACTAAATTAATTTAATTATAATACATACCAAACCATAATTAGACCATAATGCTTGTGAAAGTTACTAAATTTTTTCTTTTTGTTATTGTGTCAATTATGGAACGTGATATTGACGAAATAAATTGTGCTTAATGTCACGTAAAAGTGTTGTAATATACTTCCACTAAACTATCTTTTTTTTTATAAAGGACTCCTTTTTTTGGAAATAATACTTTTACTTATTGATTTATATGCTTAACTTTTAAAAATTATAAGTTTATATCCATATACATACGGCGGTACATTTAATAAAACAATAAAAAGGGTATTTTCTAACTTAACCTACTTACTGTTAGAATCAACGTTTTCTTATAATATTTGCAGTAAAAAAAAAAATCAAACATTATTTTCAGCATAGTTAAAGTGGCGCTCGACTCGCACAACAATAGCGGTCTCGCGGACGTCGACACAAAGCGCTGTCTTGCTGACCAAAGTCATTTAATTAAATAATGTATATACTCATATAAGGACCTTTTCCTTATAATATTTACAGTAAAAAAATTGAATCTAACCATATTTTTAGCATAGTCAAAGTGGCGCTCGACTCGCACAACACAAGCGGTCTCGCGGACGCAGATACTGAACGTCGTCTCGCCAACCAAAGACTACACATAGACAAGCTCATACAACTACGCCGGTTTGCTGACGCCTGGCTGTTCTGTGATGCTGTGGATGAGGAGCATATGTGGAGGAAGCTGGGGGAGGCAGCTATAGCTGATCTGGATGTTGAGTTTGGTGTGTTTATTTATACTTTATTGTCTATCACAAACTATATAATAAAGGTTCACAAAATAATATAAAAATCAGGAAAAATAACAAATCAAGCATAAAAGACTCTTTAAATTTCATAAAGGTACACATAATAAAGGTTGTTTCCATTTAATTTTATTGTTATCTTAATTTTTTAGCGATTTATTTAATCCAAAGCAATAGAATTGTTTTAATTTATTGCTTGTACTTACTTACTTACTTAGCTTCACGCTGTATCAGCAGGGTAAGCAGAGGGAACCTAGTGTTAAGACACTCCGTTCCCCACTTTCCGCCGAATTAAGGTTATTGCGTGCTGAGTGGCGGAACTCAACGCCGCGCTTTGCCTATTGCTTGTTCTCGTTATTAATCAGACTTCCCCTGTCAAATAAAGTTTTTTAAATCTCCTTCCGGACGATAAGAACTAGAATAAATGCAGGCAATCCCAGACGAATGGCGTCCCTAGTTACTTGTAATACTTCAAGATTTCATCCTTTTCTGACTCTATGGCCTATAATTTTTGACACTTTTGACAAATAATATATGTGTTCCTATTGAAATTGAAAGTAGGTGCACCACAAAACATATATTTGAGATCTTTATCTCACCTACTTTTATAGTTGTACACCTACTTTCATAAGAACACATTTTATTATGCCGAAAGTGTCAAAAACTTTGGACTATATGGATTAGGTGAAGAATGAAGTCTTGAAGAACTATCTTTACAGTTAATTTCAACCGTTATACAATGAAATGAATACTATTTAATACTTAATTTTAGCAATCCGTGTCTACACGCGGCTCAATGATGTGGCGATGGTGTGGGCTCTGGAGGATGCTCTGCATATTGAAGAATTGCCTATATTATGGTAAGTCAAATATATAATGCGTATTTTATAAGATGTAGATGTGTTCTATTTTTTTTCTTCACCTGTATCTCGCATATAGCAGGGTAGGCAGAGAGAACCTGGGAACCTTGTGTTAAAATAAAAAATATTATTTAAAATTTTCATTTCCTGAAGTGGGATTCGAACCCACAACCTGTCGCGTTTACAGTCGCACGCTTGTGTCTCTGCGACACGACAGGCGCTTATTGTTTTTGCGTGTGCTATTATGTTTTAATTGTATTTTAGGAAAACTGATTTATTCTCATTTATTAAAATATATTTATTGCAAAAGAAAAAGGTAGTTACTTCACGCGTCTTTTCGTAAAGTAAGCGTAAAAGATCAAATGTGTTGTTGTTGTAATAATTTTGTTTTGTATTGAAACAAAATGCTTTTTTAAATATTAATCAGCATCGATATTTGAATTTGTCATTCGGACTGGAATACTTGAGTACGACGTATCAATATACTAAACTAACTCGAATATCAATGTGATAGTAATGGACATGTGTGACGTCATCGCAACTATTGGTCTGATTTTGTTATTGTCATTATGAAATTGTACATTTTTGTATTTAAATATTTTAATCTAATTTTTCCATTCTTCTCACAAAGTGGAGAATGGAAATTTTAAGAGAACGGAGTATTTTAACACTAGGTTTTCAGGTGAAATTGAATTAAAAAAAACTATTTTTTTTTAATGTTTGTCTATTTTCTATGACGACGGGTCACGTAGTGTAAATAGATCGTTAGAAGTGCAAAAATACAAACTTTGCAGGAGATCCAGTTAAAAGTTCTTAAGATTGTAATTTTGTTATTATACAAAATTGCAATATTTAAATGGCTATTCTGTAAAGTTCTGCTTTTGCAATAGTACTAGTGTACAAAAGGTTCCGTCCATGAAATCTTTTAGTGTCAGTACAAATATAATAAAGTAGTACGTATTGGGTATTGCAGTGGTATGATGTGCGCGTGCCTCGGTAACGGCGACGCGGCGGCGCGCTGGCTGGAGGCGGGCGGGGGTGCGGGCGGGGGCGCGGGCGGTGCGGGCGCACTCGCACTGGAGCTGCACGCGGCGCGCGGGGAGTGGGCGCGCGCGGCGGCGGCGGCGACGCTGTGGCCGCACCGCGCGCCCGCACTGCTGCTGCACCAGGCCACGCACTTGGAGCTCACGTTGGTTCACACTTTTTGTTTTAAATGTTGTTTTTGTTAGCTTCACGCCGTAAACATTTTTTTTTACATTATTATAAAATTATATTTATATTTGTTTTGTTCTTATTACAATTATTATTGCATGTGGTACAAACCTGTAATTAATTGTACAATTAAAGTTATTTTTTGTGCTTTTATTAAAAATGTGAATGCAAAATTGTAACAATAAAAAAATAAAATAACTAAGTAGGTAGAGAGAACCTTAACCTAGCGTTAAAACACTCCGTTCGCTTTTAACGTTTCCGTTCCCCACTTTCTGCCAAATGAATAAATAAAATGAGGCGTTGCGTACTGAGTGGCGAAACTCGGCGCCGAAGCGAGCTATATTAATATATAACTATCAAATATTAAGGTTAAAAATATTTAATGGGAAATCCGTATTGCTAATACTCCTCAGTCTTCCTTGATACCCAATTACCATAACCGATAATTAACTGAAAACAACTAGAAACTTGATAACACAGTTGTACCAGCACTAGCTGAGATCAAAAAACTTTACACAATTTTTCGTGATTCTTAGCGAATTGTTTTTGTTGTTAACATCTAGTAAAACCTCATAAAATAAATACAGTCAATGCCAAGTACTCGTATATATTCATTTCAGATTAAAATAATATTTAAAAATAATTTTAAGGTTTATTCAATTAAGAACTACAAACGCAAATTGAAATCAATACTTTATTAATAATTTCCAGAGCTGATTTCCACGAAGCGCTAGCGACATACGAAAAGAGCATAATCACAGATAAACCTAACGACAAAAAAGTTAAAGAACACAACGCGAAGTGTGAGGCCGGCGTCGCGCGCATGTGCATACGGTGCGGGGACGTGGTGCGTGGGGTCACCACCGCCATGAAATACTCACATGATACTAATCTACTAAAAGACTGTGCTCAGCTACTCGAGGAGGAAAAACAATACTCCCACGCAGCCGCCCTATACGATCACGCCGGTAACACAGAGAAAGCCGCATCTCTATATATAAAACTCAAATCGTGGCTCAAAGTTGAATCGTTGATTCCAAAAATCAACTCGCCCAGTATTCATTTACAATATGCTAAAGCGAAAGAAGCTGAAGGCAGATATAATGATGCTCTAAAATCATATCTCAAAGCCCAGGACTTTGAGTCGGCCATTCGTCTGAATTTAGACAAACTGGACGACATCGACGAAGCGGTCAACTTAGTGCAGGAAACGAAATCGGTGCAAGGCGCCAAAATGGTGGCCAATTATTTCCAAAATACCGACGATCCGACGTCGGCTATCAAGTTTTTAGTCATGTCTCTATGTTACGACGAAGCCTTCCACTTGGCGAGGAAGAACGGAAAGTTACACCTGTATGGTGAGATTTTAATACAAACGTCGCAAGCGAGGTCGGAGGATTTTAAAAGCTTAGCTTTGCATTTTGAAGGGGAAAAAAATAATTTGTTGGCGGGAAAGTTTTTTTTTCACGCCGGTGAGTACGGGAAAGCTATGACTCATTTGTTGAAAGCGGGATCCACGGATACGGAGGAAAATGAAGCTGTTACCATCGCGATAGATGCGGCCGCTGCCAGTGATGATGAAAGATTGACTAGAAGGTAAAAATAAAACTTTGTTTCTGTTAGAAAAAAACTTGTGAAAAAATTCAAAAAAAGTTTTATATTTTGATTAAATTAAGAATTTTATCATATATATATTTATGAAAATGAAGACGGTTAATAATTTATTTTTCAGGTTGATAGAATTTTTGCTAGGCGAAACAGACGGAAATCCAAAAGATCCGCGACATTTATTCCGACTTTATATGGCTAAGAAACAATTTTCAGAGGCTGCTAAAACTGCGGTAAGATATTGTATGTATTTACAAAAGACAAAGCATTTGAACTTAGATTATATAGTTGAAAATATATAGAAAAGTGATCGATCGTGAGTTCGATGTCCGCTCGAGAAACTCGAACTCGACTTTGGATGACCAAGGAACCACACCACCTACCATCCCGCGGTGCGAGAGCTCAATGCCAGACATTAAATTCAGCCAAAAAGCTGTTCGGCGAGCTCTGTCTTCCTTGGACATCCACAAGTCGAGTGGACCGGATGGCATTTCTCCTTTAGTGCTCCGTGCATGTGCTCCTGAGTTGACACCGGTGCTAACGCGTTTATTTCGGCACTCTTACTCCGTCGGCGTAGTCCCGGACACGTGGAAGAGCGCTCTGATCCACCCGATCCCGAAGAAAGGCGATGGCTCCGATCCAGCTAACTACAGGCCCATCGCTATCACCTCCCTGCTCTCTAAAGTAATGGAGAGCATTATACACAGCCAGCTCCTGGTGTATCTAGAGGATCACCAGTTGATCAACGACCGTCAATATGGCTTCCGCCATGGTCGTTCAACTGGTGACCTTCTGGTTTACCTGACCCATCGCTGGGCTGCTGCTTTGGAAAGCAAGGGAGAAGGCCTGGCAGTTAGTTTGGACATGGCGAAGGCCTTCGATCGTGTGTGGCACAGGGCGCTCCTCGCAAA
The DNA here is from genome assembly GCA_033558755.1 of Philaethria dido. Taxonomy (NCBI): domain Eukaryota; kingdom Metazoa; phylum Arthropoda; class Insecta; order Lepidoptera; family Nymphalidae; genus Philaethria; species Philaethria dido. The sequence goes on from JAKGSA010000407.1 coordinate 229,688, forward strand.
ACTTCCATCGTATGGGCTTCCCGAGAATTTATGCAAGTGGGTCGCCAGCTTTCTCACTGGGCGTAGCATCAAAGTCGTTGTCGACGGTTTTTGCTCCGATCACATGCCCGTGAACGCTGGCGTTCCCCAAGGCTGTGTGCTGTCCCCTACGCTATTTCTTCTGCATATCAATGACATGTTGGTGGACTCTAACATTCATTGCTATGCAGATGATAGTACGGTGGACGCTGTATACTCCGGCCGCGCAGGTCTTTCTCGGGAAAACGTTGACGAGTGCCGAAAAAAACTTGTGTCTTCTGTTGAGGCATCCCTCGGGAATGTCTCTTCATGGGCTGAAAGGAACCTTGTTCAATTCAACCCCTTGAAGACACAAGTTTGCGCGTTGACCACCAAGAAAACCCCATTTGTCGTGTCACCAGTTCTCAAGAACACTCCTCTTAAAGCCGCGCCCAGTATCAGCATATTGGGCCTTAGCGTTTCGAGTGAGTGCCAGTATCGCGATCATCTGGAAAGCAAGGCCAAGTTGGCCTCGAAGAAACTGGGTGTTATCGCCAGAGCGAGACAGTACTTCACGCCAAAACACCGTTTGGCCCTGTATAGGGCTCAGGTTCGGCCTCATATGGAATACTGTTCTCACCTCTGGGCTGGTGCACCCCAGTATCAGCTTGAACCATTTGATCGCATACAACGCAGAGCCATTCGAATCGTTGGGGACCCGGTAATCTGTGCAGGGCTTGACACTTTGGCGTTGCGTAGAGACGTGTCCTCGTTGTGCGTTCTCTATCGCATATATCACGGGGAGTGTTCTGGGGAATTGTTTGACCTGATTCCTGCCGCAGGATTTTCAAACCGCACAGTACGCCACAAGCTTAAATACCATCCACACCACCTGGATGCGTGGCACTCCAGTACTGTGCGGTTTCGAAGGAATTTCCTTCCACGTGCCACTGAACTGTGGAATGGCCTACCTGCGGCAGTTTTTCCAGGTCGATACGAAATGGGTACCTTCAAAAAGCGCGCCTACTCCCACCTCAAAGGCCGGCAACGCACCTGTAGCTCCTCTGGTGTTACACGGGGCCGTGGGCGGCGGGGATCACTTACCATCAGGTGACCCGAACGCTCCTTTGCCTTGTCCTTTCCATAAAAAAAAAAAAAAAAAAAAAAAAAAAACTTATTAATATTTGAATATCTAATTTTTAATTCTGGTATGTCATTATTCGGCGATGAATTTCGCCACTAACCACGCAATGTCTTAAATTTGGAAGTGAAGTTTATTAATTATGTACCAAAATACATAATTTAAGAGTCAAGTCTCAAGAAGTATAAATTAATATTTAAAATCTAGTACGTATAATTAGAAAACGTTTACACCTTGAAAAAACATATAGTAATTTATATTTCATGAATTTTACTATATATTGCGGCCGCAGGCACATTGTGAATGAGGAAAACTCACGATCGGGACTTGTTTGGAGGAGGCCCATGCTAAGGCAAAACAATCTTAGCGGTGTTAAAAATTTAAAACTACATACTCGTATATATATTGTGTAATTTTAGATTGTTAATTAAGGCTTTATTATTAATATACTATATATCGCAGGTGATAATAGCGGGTTCGGAGTGCGCGGCGGGGCGCTACCGCGAGGCGCGTGACGTCACGCGCTCGCTGGTGGCGGCGTTGCGCGCACGACACGCGCCCGCGCCCAGGGACCTCGCGCGCGCGCTTGCCGCTTTGCACTCTTATATATTGGTGACTACTACATTCTATCCACTACTACCTACTACTACAGACTTATTACTACCTAAGAGTGGCGAAGCGTCCAACACGATTTTCAATGGCTTACTTTTGTAAAGTACAATAAAATAGTTGCAGATTTATTAGCAGAAAAAAACGAGATCGAAAAAAAATTGGAGTGAGATTGCAGAAAAACTTAACGTCCTATAGGAGGGTATACCGTCATCCATATATACCGGCTTCCCATAAATATTATTTACTTTTTTGAAATTTTCACCCCTCGCCATTGTTACCTACTATCTGTTATTACACACTATTAGGTATTGATCGTCAGTCAGTCGCTTGTTGAATATGTGGCACATCGTTCTTTGTAACAAGTTTATTAAGGTTAAGTTCAGTGGGATTTTCTAAGAAAATTCATATTTATTTTTCTATATATATATAACTTAATTTGATTGCTGCAATATGAAAATCATTATAATACAATAAATTAATGACAACCTTGGCCACATATCTTTTATAATGGATATATCTTGATATAGTCATGTTTTAGTTTTGTCGAATAGTAAAACTAAAAATTATTTTGCAAAATGAAAATTTGAGCAAAGGAAATGAAAAAATATGAATTTATAATTCCACAATATTTTTTAGTTTGTTGTAGTATAATAGAATATATAGTAGTTTTCGTGCCGCAGGTCCGCACGCACGTGCGTCGCGGACGCCACGAGCTGGCGGCGCGGCTGTTGCTGCGCACCGCCGACGAGGTCGCGTACTTCCCCACGCTGCAACGTGAGACATTACACTTTAATTATTTATTTTATGCCTTATTAAAAACGTGTAATAGTGTGGGTAATGTTTCTTTTAGCAAACAATGTTGTCCTAAGAAATAATATACGTTCTGGTTTACACAAACACACACACGCACATACAAACACACACACACGCACGCACGCACGCACGCACGCACGCACGCACGCACGCACACGCGCACACGCACACGCACACGCACAAACACATTTATTGCTAAGCTAACGGAGAAGCGAGGCATACCCAGCACAAGTGAATCGGTGAGTGCAGAAACAACAGAAGTCCGAATTTTAAAATTTTGCAGGAGGGAGAAAAAAAGTGTATAACTTGCCTTTCTAAGCTAGTTTAATTCGATTACAATTTTTTGCTTTTTTTTGTGACTTACGGTTTTTCTGCACTCACCGATTCAAGTGTCTTTGACTACTTACTGAAAAATCTCAGCTGCTCAATTTGTAAAAATATTTAATGAATAAATCTCTTTTTATTTTAATTTTATTTATTGTTATGGTTTGATCCCATTCAGGGAAAGCTTATATTTAAATTATTTTATTCCCGTTCTTATAAGACAAAACGCGGTGTTAATTTCCGCCAATCAATACGCAATGTCTGGAATTAGGGCGGAAAGCAAAGAGCGGATTATCGTAATACTGTTATTTTATCTACCCTATTATGGACAAAAAAGCGTGAAGCTGCAAAAAAACATCCAAATTTCATATTTATTAGGTCGCATAAGAGTTTTTCACGTATTAATAGATTTAATACTTTTGTGCCTTCTACATTTATTATAAATTTTAATTGAAAATTATTATTAAATAAAGCGCGAAAATTATTATTGATATACAAGGCAAAGCGCGGCATTGCGTTCCGCCAGTCAGCACGCATTGCCTTAATTCAGCGGAAAGTGAGGACCGGAGTGCCTAAACACTAGATTCTGAGGTTCCTTCTGCCTACCCTGCTATATGTGGGATATAGCGTGAAGCTAAAAAAATATATTGTATATCTATATGAGCAGATCAAGTATCAATCCTGACGTCGGCCGTCATAGAGTGTTCCCGCGCCGGCCTCAAGCACGCCGCGCTCAAGTGTGCGCGCGCGCTCATGCGACCCGACTACCGGCAACTGGTAAGGGCCACCTTTGATAGTAAATTAGGACTTTTTAAAAAATCATTCTTTTTTTAAATTTTTTTTTTAACTTCACGCTGTATCCCGCATATAGCGGGGTAGGCAGAGGGAACCAGAGAATCTAGTGTTAAGACACTCCATTCTCTTTCCGTTCCCCACTTTCCGCCAAATTGAGGCATTGTGTGTTGAGTGGCGGAACTCAACGCCGCGCTTTGCCTTGTACCAAACCCAAGAAATGAAAATACTAAATTTTACATTTCCTGGAGTGGGAATCGAACCCACAAACAAACAAACTGTTGCGTTTTCAGTCGCACGCTTGTGCCTCTGCGCCACGACAGGCGTCGTCAAAAAATCATATTTTTAAAATAAAAATATAATATTATTAGTGTATTTACGATATGATATACGAGGTTAATGACTGTGGACGAGGCGAAAGAGGTATGCAGGGACCGTAGCGTTTGGCGCTGCGTTCTCTCCGACTACCCCGCTAGGGATAAAGAGTGAAGTTAAGTAAGTAAGTAAGTATTTACGATAAGATCATATTTTTTGTAAGGAATATTTTTGTAAAAAAATATATTATTCTGTCCAAGAATACTATAATGATGTCAATGTGTGGAATTAAATGCTGTCGACGCTCACCCGGGAGGCTCATAATAATTGTATATTTATTGTAAAAATTTTATTTAAAAAAAAGAGCAACTGTTTAGTTTCTTGCCGGCTCTTCTCAGCAGAACTGCCTTGCGAGCCGGTGGTAGCTTCCGTTAGGACTGTGTTGACGATTCGAAAGTGCTTGTAATAGCCTACTTGAATAAAGAATATTTTGATTTTGAACACAGATAGACCCAAAATATACAAAGAAGATCGAGTCGGTGGTGCGTCACGGCGCGCGCGGGGAGCCCCCGCCGGAGCCCGACGCGCCCTGCGCGCACTGCGGGCACGCGCTGCCCGTCGCCGACCTGCAGTGCGAGCGCTGCCAGGCCGCGCTGCCCTTCTGTATCGCTACCGTGAGTGTCGTTGTGTCGTGTGCATCATGTTGGGAAGGGATAACAATAAAGCATATCGTTATTTGTTACTATGGTGAGATCCATTGTATGTTATGTTAGATAAAGAAAACCTTGTTTTGTGTTGCTACGGTGAGTGGTAGCAATAACACCCTGTCCTTTTGTGTTGCGATTGTTGTATTGGAAAAAATAAAACATTTTGATATCTTCTTTTTAAGGAGCACGTCTCGAAACTATGTTAGAGAGGAATATCGATAAAGGACGATATCCTTTTCTGTTGCTGTTATTAATATTCGGGTTTGATAAGAATAGATCTCCTCGTTCTCTCCTTTTTGAATTATATTAAATAATAATATCTTTATTGCACCAAAAGAAAAGTTATACATTAACCAGATACATAATATGATCTTCTCACTTTTATTTTTTTTGACACTGGTATTTATAAACTCTGGTACCCATTATAAGATTTAACTTGTGTTATGGGTTCCAGCGCTCTTGCAATTTTAAGAACCTGTCGGTACACTTGTGTCTTGATATATATATTATATAAAATTTAAATGCAAAGTAATAAAAAAAGAAAAATTAAGACAAAAAAAAACCGAGTTATAAAATAGCCATTTTAATAAAACTCTCCGTTTCCTCGTAAACCTGTGCTTGTAGGAACATAACCACTTGTGCCTTGCATAGATACCTAGACAGAGGGAATATGTTGCAAATTTTATTAATTTTATTATAAAGATGACTTCCGATAGAACGATAATGTCTTTGGGCAGTAGCAGTTTTGCATTTGTATGTGGGACAAACATTGTAAAAGCGACGAGACTTAGCATTACTTTCTTGGTATTTTATTTCTTTATGTACTCGAAGTATAGTTTGCAGAACAAAGAGTTGCCTCACTGTCAAAACCTTGCAGTCAATGTATAACTGAGAAGTTGAATATCTGAAGTGTTTATAGATCATGACCTTGAGGACAGCCCTCTGTGCCCGTTCCAGCGAAAGAAAATGAGTCTTTGGAGCTCCACCCCAAACAGAAATACAATATATAAGAAGAGACTGACATAGAGCATGGTAGACTGTTTTTAGAACAGAATAATCTGCAGACTGTCTCAATTTTTAAAAAATAAAGATGATTTTACGTATAATTGAAGTTAAGCTATCAATGTGGGGCTTCCAATTTAGGGACACGTCAATTATAATTCCAAGATACTTTACGGTGGTTGCTTTCTTCAAAACTGGACAGTTGCATTTTGAGACAGCAGAGTTCACAGAGCAGTTATTGGAATGTGCTTTAAGAATTAGAGAGTCAGGTGAATATAAAGTACTGGATTGCAATGAAAATTGCATATACACTGTTTTATCTAAATTAATAGTCAGTAAATTATCAAAAAGCCAGCTCATCACCGAACTAAGTACATTTTCTGCATGGATAAGCGTCTCTGACCAGTTATTACCATATATGAGTAATGCCGTATCATCTGCATAGGTAAAAATAGAGCAATTTTTAAGCGACATCTTACATAAGTTATTTATATAAATAAGAAACAAAGTAGGACCCAAAATTGAGCCCTGAGGTACACCAAAGGTTACTTTTTGGTTGTTACTCAAGAAATTGTTTATTTTAACACATTGTGTACGATCAGTAAGATAGTCCTCATAGAATTTAAAAGGAAGACCACGGATTCCAATATCATTTAGCTTAGACAAAAGGCGGGGAATAAAAACAGTGTCAAATGCTTTAGAGAGGTCGATAAACACGCCTAAGCACTTTACGCCTTTGTCCAACTTTGAGACTACATTATCAACAAAAGAGGCAACAGCATCTTCAGTGGATTTGCCACGTCTGAAGCCGTACTGATTGGATGCAAGGATATTATGCGCCTCAAGGAAATGCATCAAGCGCTTGTTGACAATTTTTTCCAATACTTTAGAAATGACTGGCAAAATAGAAATAGGCCTTTAATTAGTAACATTCCATTTGTCCCCACACTTATAGATTGGATGAACGACTGCTTTTTTAAAAGATTTCGGAAAACATCCAGAGGATATAGAAAGATTGCAAATATGCGTAATAACAGGAACAAGTGTTGGCAGACAAGATCTTAAAAGCTTAGCTGATATGTTATCCCAACCCGTAGCTGCATCCAATCGCAATCCCAATATAGTGCTCTTGACCTCGATTTCATCTGTAGGTAATAAGACAAATGAACGTGAAGGTTCAACAATAGATGTACTAATCGAGTCTGCTCCTGGTAACCTATATGTTGGTGTAAATGCTTCAGCCATTTTCCTGCCCACATTTGCAAAGAAATCATTAACACTATTTATCGAACATACTCTATCAGAAGTAATATTCAGAAGTTCTAGTGGTTGGGAAACATTTTGATGCGTAGATGTTATTTTCTTTATAACTTTCCATGTAGCCTTAGGATTGTTTTGAGCATTACGTAACTCCATTTTCTCGTAGTCCCTCTTTATATTTTTAGCAATTTATTGCAAAAGTTCCTGTATCTTAAATACGTAACTTTAAGTATATAGTTCTTAGGTTGAGGTATACGTAACCGAAATAAATTATTTCGGTTACGTATACACCGTAGGAGACCACTTGTTATCCATGGTTTAATTATTCTGCATTTGGAAGTTATTTTAACAGTTCTAGAATGTTTTTCAATAATAGAACCAATCGTGGAAATTAGGGATTCTGCAGCGGAATTGGGGTCTTTGATTTTCATGACTACTCCAAAGTCGACAGCCGAGATTTCAGTAATAATAGCCGGAAGGTTAACAGTTGTACGGCACGATTTGGTTATTGGAGATAGTTTATTCCATGCAATGTTGACGATTGTGGGTTTGTGATGTGTGATACCAGCGTTAATAACCAGAGTTGATGTTTTTTCGTCAGATTTTACAATCACATGATCTAAGCATGAACTATTACGTGTAGGAAGTGAATGTGATGGAATAAAGCCATGCGACGCCAGAAAATTGAGATATTCGTGGGCTTGCTGATTGAGATTATTGGGAGCAATGTCAATATTAATATCTCCTACAATGACAGCGTTTTTTGTCGATATAGAGACTAGGATGCTTTCTAATTCGTATATAAAGTTATCTTGCTTACGTATAGAGGGTGAGCGGTAAATTACCACCACAGACAAGTCATATCTATTTAAATAGCATACTAAGTAGCTTGCGTCTTGCTTTTAGGGTTCTACCACGCTATGTATTAAGTTTGACTTGATGTACATAATGACGCCATCATTCTGGTTTTTTGGCCTACTGGTGAAATACGAGACATAGCCCTCAATTGCAGGGACTGCTACAGTATCTTTTAACCAGCATTCCGATAGGGCAATAATCTCACATGTCACCTGCATACTTGCCAAAAACACTATGAAGTTGTCAAAGTTACAATTTACGCTCCGTATATTTAGATGCATTACGTTAATGGATTTAGGCTTATTTTTAATAAACATTTTGCATTGCTCGGGACTACATAGTTGGGCATTTCCCTCTTTAAAAATATCGATCTCATCTATAATATTAACGTCAACCATGGTAACCTGATGTCAAAGAAAACAGATGAGGGACATGAAAACCAACAAAATATTTAAGAAGCAAGGTGAAGTCTGAAAAGATGTGGAAGCAAATGGCAAGTGGCAAATAGCCAGCTAATGGCAGGTGTGTAACGCAGAGGCTTACAAGGAAATAGATGCAATTAGTATATAACCGAGGTGTCATACAACTCAGCAAACGATAAGGTAAACGAATTTTAAAATAACAGTAAAAAATACTCAAAATAAAACAAGCTACATGCAATTTTAAAAACATAAATATAAACTTATAACGTTTAGGAAGAGGATTGTAGTTCCAATAAGTTGCTAAGAGTTTTCTCCGATGTGACGCATATCGGTTTGTCGCCTTCTCTTTTCCTAAGAAAAATTTTGCCATGCGAAGTCCAACAAAAGTTAAAATTCTGTGTGACAGCAAATTTCCTGGCCTGATGAAAAATATGTCTTGAGGAAGGTGGTAAACGATCAGAGATATATACTGGAGTGCATTCACCGGACAAACCAATTACACTACTGTTTAGTTTTCTATCCTTTAATTTCCCTTTACTGTACTGGCGGGCAGCTTGTAAAATTTTATTTTTCTTGGTTACTGAGGATAATTCAACAATAACTTGTTTGGTGGGTCCTTGTTTAGATTGCACTCTATATATATCCCGTATTTCAGCTGGTTCTATACGCACTTGAAGAGCGTTACCAGTATTAGAGATTATTTTAAAGAGATCGTCGTTGGCTTCTTCATTTTTATATGGGATGTTTCTTAATTCGAATGTGGCAGATCGCTGGCGTTCTTGGATATCTTGAATTTTCTTTTCCAATTGGTTGATATAACAGAGCTGCTCAGATCTCTCATTCTCCAACTTTGACATCTTTGACTTCATCTCTTCGTATTTAAGATTCATCAGACTCGCGGACTCTTCAATGTCTGCTTTAATTTTTTTAATATTTTCATATTGGGCCTTTATTTCAGACAATTCTGCGGTGATCTTTGACATAAATTTATTTAGAGTCGATTCCTGGATCTCATTCCATTTAGCAAGCATCTCACGTATTTTCTCCTTAAAATCACTTAATTCACTCGTAGGGGAAGACTCGGGTCGAGGACGCTTTGTTCTTTTTGTTATATTCACAAATTCAGGTTCACTCGTGGTTTCAGGGATATTGGGGTTGGAGTGGCTCCGTTGTACCTCAATTTGTGGTGTAGACGGTGGAGTACGCTTTAGTTTTGCCATTTTATAATAGATGTTACGACTTAGTAGTATTAGTTATGGCAATTTTACTAAAACTATGGTATTAACGTACCAGAGATAATTGATGTGAAGTTGAAGTTCGATGACAGCTGACGCTACGATGATTTTGATAATGACAGGTGACAAAACAGTGACTTTGATGGTGACAGTTGACAGAACGATAACTTCTTTATTAACTGTGACACAATAGTGACATTTGACGTAATGATAACGTGCGTTAAACTGACGTAGCTTCGTACACTAGCTTCATCTTCACTGTTGCTATCCTTTTTTTTTTTAACAATCATTTGTACCACCTTAATGCTTATGCGCTCCTGGTACTTTACAGAATTAATTTATTCAACCATACCGTTTGGAAACGTTTTAATAATTTCATTGTAATGTGTAAATGTGTATTTTCCAGGGTCTACACATCGTCAAAGACGACCTGACAGCGTGTCCTGAATGTGACTTTCCCGCTATATATACGGAGTTTAAAGAGTAAGCTAATATACACAGCATTAAACAATTTATTTCTTTTTTTAGTTTCACGCTGTATCCCGCATATAACTTCTACCCAGTTAGAGAGAGGTGGGTTATTGAGAACCTAGTGTTAAGATACTCCGTTGTCTTTCGATTCGATTCCGATCCCCACTTTCCGCGGGATTGCGGCATTGCGTGATGAGGCGGAACTCAACGCCGTTCTTTGTCTTGTTGTCTGGAGTGGGAATCGAATCTACAACCCGTCACATTTGCGCCACGACAGATGTTTACTACTACTATAATTTTTTAAATTAGAAAATTTGATATCAACTAAAACAATCTAGAGAATCTAGAGTCAGAATCGTTCTTCACTTTTCGTCCGATCCAGTTTCCATTGCGCCATGGTGACCTCATCTAAAAAATCAGAATATCATTCCTTGAATGGAGTTATTAACACGGGGACATCAAAAAGTGGGAAACGAAAATCTTGATAGAACGGAGTGTCTAAACACTAGGTTCTTAGGCTCTACCTACCCTGCTATGTACGGGGTAAAGCGTAATAAAGCATTTTCAAAAATAATTTAATTTTTATCATTATTATAACTTTTTTTTAAGTAAGTTTATTTTTTTTCAGTTTACTAAGAGACGAAGGCAAATGTCCAATGTGTGGTGAAGCCGTGGACTACAGGAGACTCGTTAAAATAGATGACATAGCCTTATACATGGACTTTAAGAGTGGGGAATAAAGCTCATTTTCCTTTGTCATTTTTTTATATGAAAATAAAAATTGTGATAATATCCGTCCTATGCATATAATTGAGATTATTCATTCCAGTTTATGTAACTTTAAGATTTAAAAATAGTGTTATTGTAATAAATAATATGAAATATATTTTTTTTTTTTTGTATAATTATTGTTTTGTATATTTTTTTCAGCTTAAAGCTTTTCCCGTATATGTAGGGGATATAAAGAAAGAATCTAGTTTCAAGATACTCGGTATTCTCATGTTTCACCATATTCGAGATATTTTGTTTTATGTGGCGGAACTCAACACCGCGCTTTGTCTTCCCAGAGCGGGAATATGAAAATAATTTAAATAAAATAATTCCTATAGAAAGAATATAGTATAGTGAGAATAGTGAGAATCGAACTTATAACGATCGAGTTTAGTCAGATGCTCTTCCATTGCACCATCATGGCTTCAAAACATTATTAACACATTCGCGACCGCCTTTTTTTCTACGTTTCTAATTCTGAGTACGGCAAATGTAATGAAATTCTGAAGCTGGTTGCCGTAAACTTGTATCGTCAAGGGGAGGATACAAAGTATAAAATTTGTTTTGAAATATCAATATTTAAAATATTAAGTTTTTTTGGGATAGTAAATATATGATAGAAAATAATACACAAATAGAGTGATGAAACATTTAATTTTCATTTGAAAGTATACCAAGTTGTAGTTACACGTCCGATACTGAGATTCAAATGAAATGTAAAACACAATTGTTGGTATATATTATACAAAACGCGGCGGGATTGGCCTTTCCACCCAATTTTTGCTTCAAAATAATCATTTATGACGTAGTAAAAATTGATATAAACTTTTTCAAAAATTTGACTTGGCGTTAAAGGAATAAAATGTAGGCACTTTAAACTTTTTTAAAATTATGCAAATTAAAAAATGTAATTTAAATAAAGTAATCATGGTTGTATATAGTATTTTGAAGCAGAAATTTAGACGAGACCGTCCCGCCCCCTTCGGTTAGTCTAGAATCATCGATATTGCCCTAATATAATTACTACTACCTATCTATGCCTTAAGTAGACAATACATTTATACAACTTAAATTAGTGACAAGAAGAGTAACTCAATAATACATCGATAATGGAAATGAATCGATTGTGCTAATCGTACGCGAAGGGTCCTATGCGACCCGCTACACTCGACTTCACTTACTTAAGTAATACTCGACGCGATTCGAGTAATTTTCGACTCAACTTATTGGTACTCGACTCGACTCGAGTGATACTCGGCTTTACTAAGTAGATACGCTAGAATTCGGCTAACGACGCGGGCGCTGCTTATTGCCCCGCTATGTCTGTACTCCACTACCCCACTACCCCAGTCTATTACAAAGGAAATACCGCTACCGGTCTATAAATAGTATTGTATAATATGAACGTTATCAAAATCGAGTGTGGAGGTTGCGGGAGTTGCGGGCGCCCGCGCCTTGTCGGTACAGTACGATAATTCCGTCGAGGCAATTCCTAGTAGTATCGTCGCTGAATCGATTCCTCATTGCAACCGTCCAGGCCTTGAGCTCAGTCACGAGTGGTGCACTCTAAACTAAGAAAGCATTGCTGCGGGTGCCGTTATTTAGACCGATTACCTCCGATATGCTTATTTAAAAGTCTTTGAATTTATATCCAGAATATAGAAAAGATTTTATTTTATCATAATATGTAGTTAAAATACATTTTCCAAAGAGACGAAAGCCTATTTATCTATTATTTATACTTCTAGAGGAGGTCTCCAAAGAATTTTTGACAGTTTTGTAAATTTTCTAACAGAAAATTAACTCAACACGTCATTAGAGATCGTTCACGAGTTCGTGAACGATCCGCAGCGCTTCCTAATTATCTATAAATATGTATTTAAATAATCGGAGTACAAAATTTTAAATATTGGTGTTTTTACATATATATTCGTAAAATTTGTTTTCTGTCGTGACGCGATTTCAATAAGTAAGTCGATTGTATAATAATTTGTTTGGCAATTTGGAGAGTTATATCATGTTAAATAATAAATTATATGTTATTTAGTATTTATTTTGTTTTATATATTTTACTTAGTATCGCTTTTGTATTGAAATCGCGTCACAGAGCTAATATAAAAATGTACATTACAATGGAACGGACGACGCACTAAAGCACAGAATCAATAGCGAGCACTAGTTTCGGAACACATCGAGTCACCCGCGCCGAGAGAGCGGACCGCGACCGTACACGTACATTGGACGAATCAAATAAATATTTTTTTCTTTTAACACACGAATAGATTTCAATAATAACAAAGTATATGAATAAATATTGCGATTATATCGTATCACCGTCTCATCTCGATCTCGTTGGCCGGATATATATTTGTACATACGAACGTCCGGCGCGCTCTCCCGACGCCCGAAGCGGCTCCCGTACAATATTTACAAATACATATAAAATATTACAAAATGATAGACACGATGGCACTCGGTTGCGTCGCAGAGGGGCGCTAAGTATAATTAACAGGGGAATGTATAAAAATTAGCTTCAACTATACGAACGTTAACTCGTCAACAATAAATACTATAAATCTTTGGCTCGATCGCGGCTCGGTGCGGCGCCGCTAGTGCAGGTGCGCCAGCTTGGGCAGCGCCGCCACCACGCGCACGCGGTCGCTGAACTGCGGCGGCGGCGCCAGCACCGGCGCGCGCTCCGCCTCCGCGCCCGGCTCCTCCGGCGGCGGCGGCAGCTCCGCCAGCGACACGGCGGCGCGCCCCCCCGCACACCCCGCCCGCCTCCCCGGCGCCTTCGCCACGTCCACGCCGAGTCGCTCCGCCGCCGAGCGCGCAGCCCCTCTCGCGCTGCCCACGGCCCCGCGCGCCAACGCGGCCGCGGCGCGCTTGCGCGTGAGCGAGTTGTGGCGCGCCATGGCGGGCGGCGCGGGCGCGGCGACGGCGGGCGCGAGGCTCTCGGAGGAGGAGTGCACGGGCTCGGTGCTGATGACGTCGTTGCAGGACTTGACGGTGACGGAGCTGCAGAAGGAGACCTTGTCGCGTCGCGGGCGCGCGGCCGCCTCCTGGTCGGAGGACACGCCGGAGGAGGAGTTGTCTCCGTCGTCGCGCTCGGCGCCGGGCGAGCCCGAGGCCGCCAGCTCGTCGCCGCACGACTTGGACGACTTGAGGCGCGTGCGGATCTTCTGTATCTCGTCCACGGAGAACGAGTGCTGCATCGAGCCCGAGCCCGAACCCGAGCCGGAGCTGCTGCCGCTACGGATCAATACAAACTCCATATCAAATTACCAAATTGTTTTTATTGATACACTACGATTTAATATTGTACAAGTATAAGCGAGACGTTAATGTCGACACACATTTAGACAGACATATGGAAACAGAATATTAACCACAATTAATGTAAATTAAAATAAATATAAATGTAGTAAAAATTCATGATTAATTCATCGTCAAAATCAAAATTTAACTAATATAAGTTAAATTTTGTAGTACAAAAATGTAAGTTACGTTGTAACTCAACAATTATATGAAATTAATGATTTCCCCAAAAGACAAGGACAGAAGCCACCTCAGTGATACAAATCAATTCAAACTATACCTGTCCTAAATATGCAATCTCTACTAACTACTAATGGACCTCTCCTTCGTATTCATATATTGTTGAGTAAAATGGTTTCCTGAAACTGTAATATATTATAAAGAAACCTGATTAATAGTTCATAGTATCTTATATAGAGGTCTCTCGTGGCGCAGAGGCACAACTGTGTAACTGTAAACGCGAGAGATTCGGTTCGATTCCCACATCGGGAAATCAAAATATTAAATAATATTTTGTATTTTAATTTCCTCGCTCTGGTAACAAGGCAAAGCGCGGCGTTGAGCTCCGCCACTCAATAGCTTAATTCGGCGCGAAGTGGGGGACAGAAATGTTAATAGAATGGAGTGTCTTATGGGATAGAGAGTGTGAAGCTACAAAAGAAATCTAATATATTTTAAAAAAACCTAACATTAAACATATACGGCATATACGGAGGAAGGTAAAGAAAAAACTATCTTGACACTACGTTCAAAGAGAACATAGTGTCTAGGTACTCCGTTATCGACATTATTATGTATGAAGCTATAATAAAATATTGTAATATTAGAGCACTAAATTATTATACACTTTTTGTGCATGATATCTAATAATAATAAATATCTATATATAAATCCGTGAAGCAAAAACTTTGTACCCCTTTTTACGTTATTAAATTTATGCGGACGTTGGAGCATGGAATTTGGCACACTTATAGTTTATATAGAGAAGGAGTGCAGAATGCTAACATTTTTTTTAAATAATGCATTAAAAATATATTAAATTAACAAAATAAACGTTATACACACTACCATACATAACACAACGCGTTATTAACGCGTCAACAAGGACACTAGTATATATAAATATCTATCAATAATCATAAATAAATATATAGTATTCCAGTAGTTGGTGGCATTACCTAGTGTTGCTGTTAGCGCTGGTCTCTCCGGGCGCGTCGCTCTTGGGTTTGGGCGCGTCCTCGTCGGACTCCGACATGCTGTAGTCGGGCTCCGGTATCGGTGGGGCGGGGGTTGAGTTCTGTGCAGGGTAACACAGGACATGTTATATTATGTTTATAATATTATTGTAGATCTGTTGTTTATGAATTGTAGTAAATATGTTATTGTGATATATAAACTACACCCATTCCTCGCTGTGTCGGGGTTACGTTCTAAAAAACACGACGCAAAGTGAAAATAGATTTACTATAGCAAACCATTTAATGATCGAAGATAGGTTCCAGGCTTACGAAAATACTACCTTTTAAAAATAAAATTGAACAAAGTAGAATTTTTCAAACAAAAATAAAATATAAAAAGCGTAAGTTTTGTAGTTAAACAAAATAAACTACATATTAATTAGAATTAATCACTGTGTGATGTGTCCATAGTGGTTGTTGTCGTAGGTCGGCTTTCTTTCATAAAAAAATGGTATAATGTTTGTTGAACTGCTTTTTTTTCAACGTAAGATTGGGGAAATATTTATGTTTTTTATAGCCAAAAACAATCAAATAAAAATAAAATTGTATTAAATTTGAGTTGATTTTCAGTTAGAAAGGGAATCCCCAAATTTTGATGACATGGCACAATTAAAAACAAAAGTGTTGCCATATTTTAGGAAAAAAAAATTAAAGACTCGAATCCAAAACAACTTAAATTCGAAAATCTAACTACGCACAGTGAAAATCAATAAAAATTAAACAGCGACGCAATTTCGAAATAACGCAAAAGGAAACGACGCAATGTGAGGTATTGGTGTATATTACTGTTAAAATTCATGTATGACCGTTTTGTAGTTTTTCCGCTTAAGATTAACATATATCCATTTATAAACCCATTTCAAATTATTGTAGCGTATTTAATGTGTAAATAAAGTGCATAAAATGATTTTATTATTATTCGGTCACGATAATAATAATTAATAGGAGTAAATTGACTGTTAATGAAGCATATTAATTTTACTCTTTAACATTCCAAAAACGCCTGTCGTGGCGCTGAGGCACAAGCGTGCGACTGTAAACGCGACAGGTTGTGGGTTCGATTCCCACTCCAGGAAATGTAAAATTTAGTATTTTCATTTCTTGGGTTTGTTAACAAGGTGTTGTTGTTGTTAACGTGGTGTTGAGTTTCGCTGTAAGTTCACTATACTTTCGCTGTAGTTTCGTTTTGTTGTAAGAGAACGGAGCGTCTTTACACTAGGTTCTCAGGTTTCCTCTGCCTACCCCGCTATATGCGGGATACAGCGTGAAATTGAAAAAAAAGAAACATTCCAAATAAATGAAAAAAAAAAATGTCGACTCGCCTGTCTCACAAAGGCGCCGTGCAGTGCGATGGGCTGCGCGTACTGGTGCGCCGCGTCGTCGGCGGACGCGGCGCGCGCGGGGCCCGACCACGAGCGAGGCGCGCCCGCCGGACGACCCTGCTAATGTATTTTTAATTATTTCTTTTAACATAAATTAAAACATCTTTTAATATAAAGCAAAAAAATTATATTTTGCTTAGTTTTTGTAATTTTGTTTTGTTTATTGTTTTTGTATCTTTTTTTGTTATTTTCGTTAGTTTTAATTTACCACTTCATGTAAATCAATTATATTTAAAGAAATTTTTATATATATTTCAATATTTAATTTTTTATTATTGTATTTTGTCAATCTTTATTACTTAACTTAATTTTAATTGTAAAATATAATGTATAAGTATATAGTTGGAGCATGTTGTGTCTGCCTGTAAGTGGGATAACACCTTGCAATGTAATTTTTTGAATTTGTATGTGTGTGTTTATTCTGTTCGCAACCTTATAAATAAATAATCTTTATTATTTGGAAAAAATTCACGTTTTAGCTTCGATTTGTATTATATTTGTATCTATTTAGCAGATATACAGCATTGTTTCATGTAGAGTGGATGCACTTCTTAGGAGGTCGTGGCAGTGATAAGGAAGAGGTTGGATGTGCACTTGCGTTCGAAGTTAGTGTAGTGGTGATGAACCTATTTACGTTATAGTATTGATGAAAGATATTTGTGTTATATCTATTTGTAGTAGATACATAGTCATTTTTACAATGACTGATCAACAGAATAAATATATTTTTAAAAATGTTGAATTTGTTGTAATTTATTAGTTTATAATACTATATTTTTCATAAATATCATAAATTCTTTTAGAGCTACGTCGAAATACGTTCTTATATGTTTTTCATGTGTCGTTGTTAATACACAGTTTAATTAGCTACAGAGTTCTTTCCAGTTTCGTTCAATCATTTTTAAGATACATGAGTTTAAGCCCCTTCATTTCAATCCAATTTTTATACATTTTGTAAAAATGTTTTTCGTATCCCAAGTATAAACAATACTAATAATATAGCGAGACTTACAGTGTGTTCGGCGGCGGGTCGGTACGCGACGGCGGCGAGGTCCCGCGGCGACGCGTACAGCTTGGCGGCGGCGGCGGGACGGAACGACGACGCGGGCGCGCCCGGCGGGGGGGGCGGCGCCTCCGCGGGGGGCGGCCCGCGGGGACCCTCTGTGCGCACACAACAATATTACATAAGTGTATATATTTTATATTGAAGCAACTTCACGTTTTTTTTTATAGTAATAATAATAATATCCACGCCGTTTTCGTCGATGGCGACTCCATGCGTGTCACACTTTCATGTTTCACGTAATTTCGTTGGTGTTATGGTGAGCTCTTATGTGGCTTGCGAATCCTATTTTCGCCTTGAAGATCCGCTAACAGGGCGCACCAGTAAAGCTGGCCAGCACTGTTATAACAGTCGCAGTCGCGTACCGAAAGTAGTGTTTTTGAAATTCTTCTACACGTACACGTATACGTGTACGTGTAGAAGAATTTCAAAAACAATACTTTCCATCCGAATTCTAGATGTTGTCTGTATAGTGGCGGAACTTAGATAGACCACTTGGACTTTCAGTTACAAATTAAGGAAAAGAAAATAATTTCAACATAAATATTTTCTAAAGTGCAGGATTAAATCTACTATTACGTTTACAGATATATAGCTTTTCTAAATTTTATCTTATATTTTATATTCGCAAAATAGTCAAAACTATTCTAGCGTAGTGATACACAGTGTCAAACTGTAAACGTGATTGGTTGAGGACTCAATCTTCACTTTTCGAATTAATAAAATTTGAGTTGTTTTTATTTCTCTAGTCTGGCAAATCATAGTACGGGATTGGATTCCGCCATTCAAAATGTATTATCGTTATATCGAGCAAAAAGTCGAAAATGGAATTTCATGATATTTATATATCTACACTTCTTTACGGAAAAGCTTCTGAAGTCTATGATTATATAAAAATCATAATTGAAAATATTACCATGCACATCTTCACTGGAGCGCGTACGCGGAGGGCGCGCTGCGTGCTCCGCCGCCAGGTCCGGTGTCGAGTGGAAATCACGACGTAGCGTGCCCGTAAATTTGCTGAGCAACTGTAACGTATTATACAATTACATAATATTAATGTATTAGTATTTAGTATACATATTATTTTGCTTTCTATTTTTCATTAAAATAAAAAATTCAGATAGTCCACTTGCGAAATTCTAAAATGTGTGTGTCAAAGGGACAAACAGCACAGTACAATAATAAATAACAAAGTTATATAAAATATTTCATTTAACAAATCATTGTCAAGTTGATATGTACTTAACAGACATCATCATTTTAAAATTGATATTTTTTAAAAAAAAAATGAAGTTTTTATATGTAAATGTTCATTGCTATATAGCATTAGGGATGAGACCGATATATCAAAACGTAATTAAAAACAGTTTTCACTCTTATATCATATCATATCGATATCTAAATGATCATATCGGATATCAAATATGTACATACAAAACGTAACGACAACTCGACGACGAGATATGAAAACTAAATCGTAACGAAAACTAAATCATAATGAAAATTATCGAAATGCAAACTCGATATCTGAAAACGGATTTGATATCGGATATGAAAACTGCATATCCGATATGTAACCGTTTCAACTAAAAAACGATAACGCCCATGTCTACATAGCATATATTATAGCTACGTCACTCGATATAGCAGTGTTCGTTACCTTGGTCTTGTTCCGCTTCATGTCCGCGACGGACGCGTACACGCGCGTGCGCGGCGAGGCGGGCGGCGACGCGCGCGGGGACCCGCCGCCGTCCTGGAACGCCGACCGCGTCATCATGGCGCCGCCGCTGGAGACATAAGACGTGGTTGTGGTTAGTATATTTTGTATTTGGGGGTGTTTAAGTATTATGTAACCCATTTTGTTTTTAAAACGTCACTACGTGGTAAATAGGTGGTAGGGGGATTTAAATAACGTGCTACGTAACATTTTTTTTATGACAAAACTAGAAAATTAAGAGATCATCGTAGCGTGGTGGGATAGCGTCTAACTTCAGATGCGATTGGTTGTACGTTTTAATTCCATTCGGAGGAATGATTATGTTGAAATTGTTTTCATTTTCCATTTCCATATTCCTACAGAGCGCAGCTTTCGAGTTCTATCAAAACGCAATTTTGAGCAATTTTTTTATTTACTATTAAAAATAATACAAATATCAAAATTATTGTTTTACACAGGTGTAAAGCAAGCGTAGTGTAATGTGATATAAGCGTGTAACATACGCGTGGTCCGCGTCGGCCTGTCGCTGGAACAACTCCTCCAGCTCTGCCGCGGTGATGCGTCCGGAGGCGGGGCGCGCGCGTATGGACGCCGTGCGCGGCGCCACCGGCGTGCCCGACACCGGCGTGTTGCCTAAAACACACAAATTATACTTTATAAGTAAACTGCGACGACAGGTCGTGGGTTCGATTCCCATTCCAGGAAATGAAACTATTAAATTATATAATTTCTAATAATTCCGTTTCCCACTTATTGACTTGTTGTAAGAGAACGGAGTCGGTTAACTCTAGGTTCTCTGGTTCCCTCTGCCTGCTATGCGGGATACAGATACAGAGGGAATCTGAGAACCTAGTGTTAAGACACTCCGTTCTCTTTCAACAAATCCATTCCCCACTTTCCGCCAGATTGAGGCATTGCGTGCTGAGAGGCGGAACTCAACGTCGCGCTTTGCCTTGTTACCAAACCCAGGAAATGAAAAATTCCATTTCCTGTAATGGGAATCGAACCCACAACCTATTGTGTTTACAGTACGCTTGTGCTTCTACGCCACGACAAGCGTTAATTTATTTTAAATGCAATAATAATTCAAAATATATTAAGAAAACTTACTATTACTACTGCCGTGTAACTGTACTGACTCGGCGGAGGACGACTTGCCCGCGACGCTTAACGGCTCACAGCTCTCTTCTTTTTCACCACCATTTTCTGGAAATGTATCATAATATTATTATATATTGCTTTTTATGTTTTTTTTAATTGATAGGATAGGTATTTTTAATATGTATAAAGTTATTGGAATGATAACTAAAAGGGAAATTCATTCTCTTAAGGATCACTTAGTCTTTAGTAACTTATATGTAAAGTTGATGACAGAGAGAAAATAATAATAATAATAATAAGCCCGCAGGGCAGCTTGTCGCGAGCTGTTGGGGAGTGGCGACCCCACGGACCTGAGACCTCCAGAGGGGAATTGTAATTTATCCCCCGCCTCTGGCTTGCCTTCATTGGCCGGCAGAGTGGAGCGCAAGAGCTATATGCTCGGAAGGGTGGAAGTGCTCAATCTGCGTAATAACGGGGAAACCCGCTCACGAGCTCACTCGCGATGGTGAAACCGGTGCACACCTCTCGACACCCTTAGCCGACCACACCGATGTTGCGCCCGAGGCACTACGCCGCTTTGTGGGGGCCCATCTAGTGGGAGGCGAGTCACCGTCCGCTAACCTTTCAATTTGAGACTGTTAAAAAGGCGGACGTCCGGTAGTCTCAATCAATAGCCCAGTACTTAGTCCATCCAAACTTCATTTCATAGCCCTATTTTAGTTTTCCATATGTTCCATAGCTCCTACGCATTGACCGGTGACCATCTCTGAGCAATTGCCTATGGTTACTCAGAGATGGATCCCGGTCAATGCGTCAGATTAGTTTAAAAAAAATATTGTTGTCTCAAAGGGGCCTCTACGTGTTGGACCTGTGTCCCCACGCAAGCCTTCCAAAGGACCGGGTTCCTTTGAACCCGAGAACTTATAATGAGATACATAATAATAATAAACTTTATTGAAAAAAAAAAACACAATGCTTACATAATAGATTAAAACATATGACACAATTAACATTCTAAAACACAACTAAATAACATAAAGTTTTAAAATTACAATTATGCACGAAAAATATATATTTTTTTAATAAATTAATCGAGTTTAATATTTAATAGATTTTTAATGGTGAATAATTTTTTTTTTTTTTTTACCTTCACGCTGTATTCCGCATATAGAACCTGAGAATCTAGTGTTAAGAAACTCCGTTCTCTTTCAACAAATCCGTTCCCCACTTTCCGCCAGATTGAGGCATTGCGTGTTGAGTGGCCGAACTCAACTCCGCGCTTTGCCTTGTTACCAAACCGAGAAAATGAAAATACTTCATTTTCTGCATTGGGAATCGAACCCACAACCTGTCGCTTTACAGTCGCACACTTGTGCCTCTGCACCATGACAGGTGATAGGTGAATAATCAATATTAAAAAAATAAATAAAGAAACATTACCGAGTCCAGCGACCATGGACTTGGCTCTAGCGCGACCCACACTGAGCGTGGTGCGCGGGTCGCGACGCGGCGGGGCCGGCGCGGGACTGCGACCTATGGGGAACAAAAACGGGTTTATTTTTTTTTATTTATTTTTTTAAAAATTCACGCTGTATCCCGCATATAGCAGAGTAGGCAGGGGGAACCAGAGAATCTAGTGTTAATACACTCCATTCTCTTTCAACAACTCCGTGCTCCACTTTCCGCTGATTTGAGGCAATGCGTGTTGAGTGGCGGAACTCAACGCCGCGTTTTGCCTTGTTACTAAGCCCAAGAAACATAAATACTAAATTTTAGATTTCCTGGAGTGGGAATCGAACCCACAGCCTTTTGCGTTCATAGCCGCACGTTTGTACCTCTGCGCCTCGACAGGCGTCTATTTATTTATTTAAACCTATGTGATGATTGGGAGTTCAAATATTTAATAATTCTAATTTAAAATATTTTTTTTTCATATAGACTTTGCTTTGCAAAGTTGTTGCACTTGAATCATTGAAACTCAGTAGGCTACTGAGCAGAGCCGGTGATTTCATTTCATTAATGCTAACTTTGAAATTCAAATGATTTTGATTGCATACATTTTTTATTTTTTAATTAATTTTGTAAAGAAACATAAAAAAATGGTATTGTATTACGAAATCTTAAATTTATGTAGAGGTGGTATAGGTGTTTCCCACCCACAACCAACAAAATTTATTTCTATCTTAAAAGGATATCTTCGGTAATGATTGCATAAGCCCAAAACGTTTTTTAAAACAGTAAAGTAGAGAACGGAGTGTCATAAATCATAACACTGAGCTCTCTATATTTACTTTAAGATGTGTAACATTAGCAGCTTCATAATTTCAAACTCCGTGTACTTATTATATACATAATTAAAATTTTAACAAAAAAAACGACTTCATAAAAAATGTATGAAATCGAATTAAGTTCCTTCTTTTTCTGAAGTCGGTTAGGAAGTAAATAAGTAAATAGTTACCGGCAGCAGCCTTCCTGGGCAGCGTGGCGGCGTAGGGCCGTCCCGAGCTGGACAGCTGCGTCTGCGACTTGCTGGCCGGCACCGTGCACGCGCTCTCCGTGCTTAGCGCTGAAATATTAGACAAACACACGTATTATATTATATATAGTGATATTTTTAAAGCTTCATGCGTTTTTCCTTGCAGTAGGCTAGTATAGGATCAAGACATTCTGTTTTGCACTTTCCCGACTTTAAATGGCGCAATTCACTACCGCGCTTCCGCGTCTTCCAGAGCGGGGAAATAAAAATATTTTTTATATTAATATCCACTAGGGGTACCTACGCTGTCCTATTGCAACACGATGTGTATAGTAATTTCATATTAATTTAAAATATATATTATATTAAAATAAGAATTTAATAACTACTATTTGTTTATTTCTCCTATATAGATTCGTTATCAATAGATTTTGTTCCCCATTTACCAACTATCCTTACTAATATTATAAATGCGAAAGTTACTCTGTCTGTCTGTCTGTCTGTTACGCTTTCACGCCTAAACCGCTGAACCGATTTTGATGAAATTCGGTAGGAAGATAAAACTGTACTTGGGAAAGGACATAGAATACTTTTTATCGCGAAAAAATGGTAGAAGGAAACAAAATAAGGGATGAAAGTTTGTATAGAAGTTCCTTATTGTCAAACATAAAATCATGTAAAATTGTTGACAATTTTCACACCTAAACCACTTAACCAATTTTTTACAAATAGTCTAGACCTTGGGAAAGACTATAGGCTACTCTTTACCACGTTGCGCGATATAACCGAATTCCACGCGGGCGAAGCCGCGGGCGGAAAGCTAGTCATTCTATAAACAACTTATGTTCATTAAGCAAGATGTGTAAGAAATTCGAAATATAGATAGTTTATAATTTATAAATATTGTTTTTTTAAGTTTTAAAACTGTTTATAAAGAAACCTTAAATCTACTACAACATTAATTTCATTACTATTATGACATTAAAGACCACATTTATACATAGCTAATGTATTACCCTAAAAAAAAAATAAAGAACGTATAGTATTGAATATAAAAAAACATTCAAAATATACAAACCATGCGCGTTCAGAGACACGACGGTCATAGAGACGAGAGCTCCGGAACTGCGTATGAGCTCCACCACGTGCTCGTGAGACGCAGCCGACACGTCCTCGCCGTTGATCTGGGAATATGTTATAATGTTCAATTTTTAATATTTTTTATAAGTTCACTCTTCTTCTCTTCTTCTTCTTCTTCTGCTTCTTCTTCTCTTTAAATAATTTTTATAAGTTCACTTTTAATATTATATACCAATTATTAAAAGTGCCAAGTTATTTAAAAAATAAATTAGACAATGTCCTGACGTGACATTATCTAATATTTTTTTTAATTCAATGTGTAAATTATTTAAAAAATTAACAATAAAATGTTTTACTTTTTTATTCTTATGCCGGTTTAGATAGTTCTTATGTATTACATCGAAATTTGTACAAATATGTGTACGGAGATATTGACAGTAAAAATAAATTGCAACAAGCGTATAAGAATTCATATCAAGGGGCACGGGTTCGAATAAAATTATTGTTCAAGAATGTACTAGTTTGATGGAAATTTGAAAGTTTGTTCATACTTGTTTAATTTATTTATCCATGAATCTTAATAATTTATAAAATACGAAATTATGGATCTTATTAAAAACTTATTTTTAATAGTTTAATATGTTAATCATACACGAAAAACATTTTTAGAAAACGTATAAAAATTTTGAATTGAAAAACACAGCCGAACACAATCGCGCTGTTGGAAATTGTCCAAACGCTCTGACCGCTAAGCCATACGGTCTTATCCAGCTACATCGAAATTCTTATACGACTGTTACAACTTATTTGTTATTAACATCTCCGTAGAGAGAAAAAAGTTAATATCTATATGTTATTACGTGAAACAAAAAGCTTTGTACCCCTTTTTACGTAATTTACACAGACTGAGGAGCATGAAACTTGACACACCTGTAGTTTATACAGCGAAGGAGTGCACAATGATAATATCTTTTTAAAATAATGCATAAATGTTACACACACTACCATGGTTTGACATACAAGTTTATATAAAGTGACATAGACAGCTAGACAACGCGTTGTTAACGCGTCAACGGGGACGCTAGTGTACATAAAAATATGTTATCAATTTAAAACTTAGAAACACTTACAGCAATTAGAAAGTCTCCTTTCCGTAACCCAGCGCGGTCCGCCACGCCGCCCGCGTCCACGTCGTCCAGGTACTGCAGCGCGGGGCAGCGCTCGGACGGGCGCAGCTCCATGAGCGGGGACGACGCCTTAGCGCCGCGCAGCACGAACCCGAACCCGCGACGAGCGCGGTGTAGGACCACTGTCCTCGTCTCCATGTTGCCGTAGCTGTGAGGTTTAAGATGTTTTTTAGGTATATTTTTATTTTTTGCCTCGTTACCAGAACCAGATAATATAACCAAATATTATTTAAAATTTTCATTTCCTGGAGTGGGAATCGAACCCGCAACCTGTCGAAACGTTAGGCTTTTCACTTACTTATTTAGTTAGATTCACGTTTTATAATTAAGGTAGTCAGAGAGAATCGCGTAGAATAGATTTTTACACGTTTAAAATGTAATATAAATATTATTTATCCTTTTTTTGGAATTGATTTATTGATTTATAGATATAAGTTTTTAAAAATTTTGAACGAGATAGTAAAAAAAATGTGATCATACCTGTACTTTTAAAAAATATATTTAATAATTAAAATAAAATACATTTATTAAGCATAAAACTACTCGACCTAAATAAATATTAATGGGACACCGAAAAAAGCACTAGCTGTCATATAAAAAAAAAAAATCTATTCACCCAGTAAAAAATTACGCGGTAACACACTTATAAGAGTACAGTCGACTTTGCACCTCCTCCTGTAGGTACTTTTTAAAATCAGTTAAAACCAAATGATTTTCTTGTGATAAATCTGACGTTTGATCAAAGTAATCTATGTATATACTGTACGGGCATTATGCTTCTTTTGATAGTGATATATAATTATAATTTAATCAATTACCACGCTCCAGAGGATATCGCTTATTATACTGTACGAGGTTAGATATTCTCATCAATCATCGTATTACCTAACTTCCTATTTATTCAACTGAAAAGGCATACATACATACATAAATAGCTTCACGCTGTATCCCGCATATAACAGGGTAGGCAGAGGAAACCTAGTGTTAAGACACTCCGTTCCCCACTTTCCGCCTGAGGATTGATTGAGACATTACTGAGTGGCGGAACTTAACGCCGCGCTTTGCCTTATTATCGTTCTATGTTAGGAAATAATAAATTCGACACTTAGCTAAATAATGCACTAAATTACATATTACACGCCTTCTTGTAATTAATATTTAGGTAAAATAACAATCTATACGCATAAGCGCGCATATAGAGGCACACTAACGTCGAGATTAAGGATTACTCATTGTTGCCACATTGATACAGTTCAAAAGTTTTCCTAATTTGTTTACAGGTTGTTTCTTATAATATTATAAAAAAATATAAAATTTTGTATTCATTTTTGCATAATAAAAAAGTATGATAGTTTGATTGATTTTTTAAAAAATAATCGTTTATTCAGGAATATAGTATGATAAAATAATTATAATTTTATAAATATATACATTATGATTCTATATTATCATAATCAGTATTTCTAAATTCATAATGAATAAGCAGCATAATGCCGATAGATTTACAATATTCAGTTATTCATAAGTTACTTAAGTTGTGCAACCAAAACAATTGGGAATCTAAAGTTTACCTTTCGCTTTTTATAAGCAAATTTTGAAGAAGTTTCGAATACCATATTGATTTCAATCCAAAAATGTTACTTGTAAAGGTGCGTTTGAACACTTGCTTTGTTATACACATTGATACTAAGTGGAAAATATTGACAACATTGAAACAAAATTATTTTGTTTACAAAATATAATGTTTGCTAAACTGAAGAATTGTTTAGTAGACAGAAGCATTGTTATAAGATAGACGGTTGACACTCAAGTTGTCTTATATATTCTTTTTGCAATTTTACATTTTGTTCGCATAGTAGGGTAGTCAGATCTCAGGGGTATTTATATATTAATACGTGAAGCTGAATTTGGACCCCTTTTTACGAAAATTACGCGGACGGAAAAGCATGAAACTTGGCACACTTATAGTTTATAAAGGGAAGGAGTGCAGTATTATAGTATTTTTTTTAATTATACATAAAAAAATATATTTCTTCCTATTCAATATCATATATAAAATTATATAAATTATAAATATCGGAAATGTCGATCTTTCAACATTCAATGTATTAAACATTATTAATGTTAAAACAATTTAAGTTAATAACATTATTACTGTTAAAACACTCCGTTCTCTTGAACGGAGTGCTTTAACACTAAGTTCTCTGGTTCTCTTTGCCTACCTTTCTATATGCGGGATACAGCGTGAAGTAAAAAAAAAACGAAGTTGAGGGGATTAACTAGTTGTAATAATATAAAATAATAATATTTACTCACGTCTTCTTTATCCTAGGCGCTGTAGCACTATAGGTCTTGCTGAGTGCCATCTCCCGCCGACCAGTTACCCTCGAGTGGTGGATAGGCCCTGAGGACAGCACCTGTAATATACGAGTTCCAATTTATTTAAAATATATAATCTCTTTTCATAAGTCTATTGTTGAAAATTAGAATAGTCCTTTACAATAAAAAAAATAAATTTTATGCAACTGTAAGAAATAAAAATAATTTCTTTAGCCATACTCATATACACACACATAGCTTCACACTGTATCCCGCATATAGCGGGGTAGGCAGAGGGAACCTAGTGTTAAGATACTCCAACTTTCCGCCGAATTGAGGCATTGCGTGCTGAGTGGCGGAACTCAACGCCGCGCTTTGCTAAACCCAGGAAGTGAAAAATTCCATTTCCTGGAGTGGGAATCGAACCCACAACCTGTCGCATTTATTAATAGGCGTATGTTCTTTAACCACCTACCGCATTTAGTAATGTATGTAGTCGCATCAGGCAGAGACACAGTGTAAGATAAAAATAATTTTATAGTTTTTTTATTCATTAAATTAAGTTTTACATGGAATTTTATAAAAAAATAATTTTATAAAAATACAATTTAAAGGCAGTTCCACACCTGATGTAAGTGCGCGTTTTGTCGCAACCGCACTTCTTGCACGCAGTGCGCGGGGAAGTACCCGCTGACGCCGCGCAGAGAACCTTCTAGCAGGCCGTCGTCTGTTGCGCCCGTTACTATAGTCATTTTAGATTATTATGTGAGAAATAATTTTTGTTACTGGACCTGTTTTATCCCAATTTATGTGTATGGATTTAATACTTTATAATATTGGTTTGGATTTTTATATAAGAAAATATATGTCTTAAGTTAATTATAAATATATTTTTTTATTAAATAGTTAATATTCAAATGTTTTAATCTAGTTAAATGATAATGTATCTTAAGCTAAATGTATATAAATCAGTCGTTGTTAAAAAATTGTTAGTCACTTGACAAATCACAAACATTATTAGTCAGTGCAATGGTTTCCTGATGTCAATTCGAATGTTCCTTCTCATTTTTTATTATACGACCCTTATAGTAAATATTTGGCTATCAAAAAAATTGTACTAAGCCTCTAGCACTAATTAGCGTGCATGCCTACTAAAGGAGTAAATTCTGTTTAATAGCTAATTTTTAATAAAAAAAATCGCACAATCGCCAGTTCTTCTATTGTCACGTTATTAATCATTTAATATATTTAATGAATTGGCATAATACCTTCAATGATGTCCCCCTGGTTGAGGCGCAGGTGTCCGGGCGCGGCGGGCTCGTGCGGCTGCAGACACACGACGGTGGCGGGCTGCAGCGAGCACGTGGTGTCGGACGTGGACGTGCCCACGCCGCTAGAGTCCGAGATTATGTCGCTGGTGTCGCCCGCGCTCTTATCTGTTGGATCCGCGCTCGCGGTTTAGTGCGACCGTGTGGCACGGCCTTTACGATTCGCTTTTAACTTTTTACTTTTCATATGTACTGATTTAGGTAGACGGTTTTTATTTTTCTGTATATAATTTGTTTAATACAAATGTACAATTTATAGTAAACACAATAAAAAACACACAAGGGTCAAAAAACCTATGGAACAGAGGTGTACCGTATAAATAATTCGAAAGGAACGAAGCGAACAAGCGGATCGTGGAAACATCTATTATTTACATGAACACAGAACATGCGACGGTGAATGGTCGGTGCATGGTGATGGTTGTTCACAGTAGTGGTCGGGCGGCGGCGCGCGCGTACCTGTGATGATGCTGGCGTCGTCCTCGTGGCTGGGGTGGCTGGCGTCGCTGATGCTGGACGAGGCGGACGAGAAGGGGCGCTCCAGGCTGCAGGGCGAGTTGGCGGACAGCGGCGGGCGGCGCAGCAGCGCGTCCAGCTCGGCGGGGATGCGCGTGGAGGACGCCAGCGACGAGCGGTCGCCCGCCGTCCACCAGCCGCCCCACGCGCCCGACCGCCGCTTCGGATTGTACCGCGGCGGACCCCGAAAAGGCACTGCAATCGTTTCGTTATCGACCCAACAAAAATAGTAAAAAAACGTGCGGACAAAAATAATAACTCCCGCGCGTTCACTTACGACGGAAATAAACGTGCCACAAAATAAATAAATAAAAACTTGTATAATAATAACAATAATAAATGTAATATAAATAATACATAAGGACAACATAAAATACACCTTTATATATAATATACTTAGTGCTAGTTTATAATTTGGTTACCTCTTTTATAAGTGTTATATGTACATCGCTAGGTTTATAGTATATACAACCATCACCATATTATGATAGTAAGCAATGGAATAGAAATATTCGATAGATAGATGGATGGTCTCATGCAATATCGCTTAATTCTATGCTATAATATATGTAAATAAAAATTACACACTATACTATAAAAAGCCACGTGCTTGTAACCTGTAAATTAGAAACAATCTGCGTCAAATAAGAAACTTTTTGCTTAAATTTACAACACATGTCGAACCCACTTAAGCAATTAAGTGAAGCTAAATTTATTGGGAGAAAACCACATTTGTCGACGTGGAATTAGCCGTCAAATATATACAATATGAAATAATGTTTTTTTTTTATTTTCTACGTCTGTTCTGTAAAAATGTATGCTAGATGGGTAACATAATGAATTCCTCGTCGATAAATGAGGTTAATCTCTTAAATAATATCCACAGAAAATATAATGCGTAGTGTTTGATCACTTAACATTTAAAATCTGATTTGGCGCAGAAAAAATGCATAGGCCATCCGTTAGAATATAAAATATATTAATATAGAAGCAGCCAAATTCATGCACAGTAAAAGGACACAACTCACCGACTTCTTCAGATTTGTAATTCTTTATTACTTCAGCCAATTCTAAATTTCCAGCTATTACTGCCACCTGGAATTTAAGACTTAAATATATTTATAAAGAAAAAAAAATTTTTACAGATAAATAAAATTCAATAATAAGATTAAGGTTTTGGTGTATAAATATTACTTAGCTTACTAATGTAATTGTATTAAGATGATAATATCACATGAAAATTAAATATTAAAATAGGTCGTTCAGAGTGACAAATTATAAAAAAAAAATTCTTTATACAAAGACCGACCAGATAGACCATTATTTTAGACAAGACGTAGAAAAATACTGTCAAATTATGTCTGCCGAGAAGAGCTTTGGACCATGAAAAGTATTTTAAAGTAAATTTTTACAGCAACACAATAAATAATAGAATTTCCGTATTCGTGAATAAAATCATAATAATCTTGAATAGATTAAGCCAAGCTAAGATTAAGACAAGCTTCGTATCTAATGGTATATTTACTTACCTGATAAGGTGTCTGGTTAGCAAAGTTCAAGGACTCCTTATCGCATCCTCTGAACAGTAGTTGTCTCGCGCACGAGTCCTGCGCGTTGACGGCGCACACGTGCAGCGGGGTGTTGCCGGACGCGTTCCTGCCGTTCATGTCCGCGCCGTAGAACAGCAGGTGGTCGAGGTGTTGCACCAGACCGTTGCGACATGCCTGAAGTGTTAAATGTTGTTCTAGAATATCTTTACTTATATATAAATATAGATTGAAATATTTATATTTCTATATTCAGTATATTCTTATAAAAGAGATACCTGACGACTACGGAATATAAATACAAACAATATAAATAAGTTAATTAGTAATATAATTACAAAAACTATATACCTGATGTACTTCCTGCCATCCTTGCAAATCGGTCGCTCCGATGGTCGCATGGTCATGCAATAACGTTTCACACAATAACGGATCCGTTTTATTCGTAACGGACAAGTATAAGGGTGTCAATCCCTTGCCGTCTTTGTAATTGGGTGACGCGCCAAGTTCCAGTAGAGTTTTCACAGCTTCTAAGGAATTCTTTTCGACAGCCCTGTGCATTGCAGTACTGCCGTCTTTGGTTCGGTAGTCGAGTAAGGCGCCCCCGTTTACAAGGGCAATTAATATTTTACCAGGTGATTTCAGGCCGGCTGCGATTGTTAGTGGAGTTTCTAAAAGGGGAAAAGGGGCTTGTATTATATATACGTTTTTAAATAATTATTAAATCAATGAATATTTGACTTATTTTAATCCTAAGTGTGCGAAAAATATTAAAATGGTCACAAAATAGTAAATGTTAACCTTTTATTTCAAACCAAGAAGTTAACAAGATATTTTTCATATCCTACCTACCTACCTACCTTTCTTACCTTTGTTATATTTTATGTATCAACCAATCTAGCACTTACACTGTGTATATAAATTTAAATTATCTATTTAAATGTGCTGTTCCTATTTTCATTATAACATACACAATAAGCATACGATTGCGAATGGTAAGCGCAATCTACATAACTTCATGATATACATAAGAAATCAATTCTCAATGTCTTTGAAATTGTACTACTAGAACTAGTTGTTTCGTAATCACTGGTGCTACTGCAATTTGCTCTAATAAAACGTCACGATTCCCGCACGGGACGAATACCGGTACTTACGTCTAGGAATAGTCTTTTAAAATTCATTTGCATAAAAAATCATGGGTCATAAATGAATCGGTGAGTGCAGAAACAACGTAAGTCCGGATTTTCAAATTTTAGTCGTTTCTCCACTCAAGCGCATCTTGCCTTTCTAAGCTACTTTAAATTGATTACGATTTTTTGCATTTTATGTGACTTACGTTGTTTCTGCACTCACCGATTCAAATATTATAGTAATAACAAAAGTAAGCTGTAACAAGTGGTCAAGAATTTTGCCGTAGATAAGAAAGAACTCGATGGGAACCTATGGCTAAAATAACTAGAGATTGGACTTGGACGGTTTAAAAGGTGCGGGTTCGTGTCCCCACTTTGTTCAAATTTTTGTACATTTTCAAATATTTTTCTTTCTACATCTGTTTTAACTAAGCTCAGAGATATTAAATGTTTTTTTTAACTAATTAATTTTGACTTTATTATTAGGTGGTCACACATTCAACATCACATTCTCGATAAAATGTTATAAAATTACAACAATTTTTTATGTTTTTTGATTTTAAAACAATAGAGTTGTTATTACAGCTAAATAAATTTTCATTAAAATAAACAATTACCATTTGCAACTCGCATTTATTTCACATAATCAATATTCTCGCGTGAAGTGTGAAACATAACACGCGTTCATAAAAGTATTGTATGTAATAGTAAATTAGTTTCAGTCGTTTTCAAGGTCAAAGCATTTATCTCGGATTATCCACACTATTGAGATTGATACTGTATGGCATTACAATGGAAATTAATACAATGGTATTGAAGTTGAAAAATTTTTAACTTGCCCAGAGTGAAAAATGCTCTACATTTTTCATATAAAGTCCATATTAGCGTGGATAATTTTCGCCTTACACGAAACAAGTAGTTAGCACTAAGTGTGGGGAGAACAATAGAAGATAAAACATGGGGTACATAATGATCGTAATAGCTTCTGTACGTATAACAAGTCATTTGATCCTGAATGAATGAGCTGTGGCTTATTGGAGCGAGTTCGAGTCGTGACTTGCGTGCCAACCGCAGGTGCAATATTTCGTACTATATGCTAAATATCAGTACTGTCAATTGTCTTATTATGACTAAAATAACGAGCTTATTAGATTTTGTAATTGTTGCTTCTTGTCTATTTTTATATTAAAATATATATGAAAAATTTAATATATCTATATAAATACGTGAAACTAAAACTTTGGACCCCTTTTACGAAAATTACGCGGACGGAGGAGCATGAAACTTGGCACACTTACTTTTACTTACTCTACTAACTACTTTCACTTATATTTTTTTTAAATAATGCATAAAAAGTATATTAAATTAATAAGATAAACATTACACAAACTACCATGGTTTGACATCCATGTTTATACAAAATGACGTATACGTCACAACGCAATGCGTTATTAACACATAACGACACTAGTTTTTATAAATATATGAATATATTTACCGCCAGTGTCTTGACAATGAAAATTGGGATCCAATCCTTTAGCGCAAGCCTTCGTAATTTTGTCTATTTGTCCATGTGTCACGTGTTCAAGGAACCGTCGCAAGTTGGCCCGCGAGTGCAACGCCTTCAAAGTTTTTTCATCCAGTTTCAACATTTTGTAAACCCGCCGCTTGTACTTCAACTGTAAAAGTTATGGATTAAATCAATTAACAATTAACATATATTGAACTAAATAATACAAAGCGAATAAATATATTGTTACAGATGTTGATTTTAATTATAAGCACAATTAAATTATGATAATTTATATATTGTAATGAAATTATTGAGGCCATAGTGGCGCAGTGTGACAAGCGTCTGACTAAAGCTTCACGAAAGTAATTGGTTGTGGGTTCGAGTCCCACTCGAGAAAATAATTTTTAACTTATGCTCATTTCTTTGCTCTGATAAGATAAAGTGCATGTAGTTCTGCGACACAACACGTACATGTGACTCGAATTCGAGTGGAGAGTGCATAACGGAATGTCTTACCAATAGACAACGTATTTAGAAAACGTATAAAAAATTACGTTGCTTACGAACTCATGGCTTAGCGGTCAGAGCGCTTGGACGGTTTCCAAGAGGCGCGGGTTCGAGTCCCGCTGCGTACAAAATTTTTATACGTTTTCTAAATATGTTTTTCTTTTCCTAAGTGTGGGATTAACTCTTTAAAACTTCATATTAGATAACATTTTGACTAGCCTGGAATGCGGAAAAAGTATAAAGCTAGAAAAAATATTTCGTGTCTTATTCGTTTTGATGACAAATTGACTATTTTACTATGAAATAAATCATTTAATTATTCAGTAAATAATTAATATAAGTGTCTAAAGCAAGCACTTACTGGGCCCGGTCATAAATATTTTTGTTATTGCAATATTCTGTGTGCAGGCTAATGCATTATAATTAATAGTGTTTTGAAATTTAAATGGACAGAAAACTTATGGGATACGTGGGAGCAAAATATGCACTTTGCAGTTTAGCACACCTAATACCTCCTTTGGAAGAATGCCGTGTGTAATAAAATCTATAGTTGTAAAAGAAAAATAACATGTTTTCTCATAAATAATATTTTATTTTTTTTTAATTCTTTTGTCTTTTATTAAAAAAGAAGACCCATGCGAATAATAGTGGCAAATCACTCCGTTTTTCCATTCTGTTACATATTGTTACACCTTGTGTTCACTATTGAAAACTTTTTTATTTTGTGGAAGAAGTAATGTTGTACTCAAACAATAAATCAAAGGTGTAATAACAAAGGCGGCAAAGTCTAGCTAATGCAATTTACAAAAAACGGTTAATAATACAAGGATACTATAATATAATTTTTTCAATGGTGTAATTTATTTCTTTAAATAAAATTTTGATATAATTTATTTTAATCCTAAGCTATGTCTTGCCTAACTTGAAATCTTAAAAATTCGTGACAGTCTGCGAAGATGGATTTTGCCGGCTTTGTTATTATACCCAGAAATGTAATAAGAGCAGAAAACCGATAGAAACATAAAACTATATGTCATACCTCAAGATATCCAACAGGTCCGTTAAAAGGGTAGTCCCCAAGGCGACGCTCTTCATCGAGGAACTTCCCAGCTTTGCCATTGACTGGCGGGCAGAACAATCCATAATTGAAGCTCTCTTTCAATTCCTGAAAATAAAAAAGGGAAATTTAAAAATTTGTACAATATTATGAATATTATATAGTTGAGTAAACGGAATCTATATATAAATACGTAAAGCAAAAACTTTGGACCCCTTTTCACAAAAATTACGCGGACAGAAGAGCATGAGATTTGGCACACTTATAGTTTATATAGGGAAGAAGTGCAGAATGCGAATATTTTTTTAAAATAATGCATGAAAAGTATATTATATTAATAAAATTAATATTACACACACTAACATAATTTGACATCTATGTTTATATAAAGTGACATATTTGTCACTACGCAATGAGATATTAACGCATTTACGGGGACACTAGTTAAATGTTATTTTAAAATATTTAATGTTTTTTAAGTTACACAATTTTCTCCGTATAGCAAAGTAGGCAAAGAGAACCCAGTGTCAAGACAGTCTGTTTTCTACTTTCCAACCGAATTTGAGACAATGTGTGTTGAGCGGAGGAACTAAACGCTGTAATTTTTCGGGCTAGAGTAAGGAAGTTAAAACATATTAAATACAATAATTTCTTTGAGTGGGTAACGGACCCACAACCATCGTGTTTACAGTGAGATGCAGCTAATGTACCACAATGGCCTTTTTAATGTATTTAACAGATATATAAAGTTGTTAGTAAGAAGCCACTTCATCTCCTACTTTCCTCTTCTTTGAAGGTACTGACTGGAGGGTAGAGTTCTACGTTGCATTTTGTGTATCACAAGCCTTTTTTTTAGCTTCCAGCTGTTCCGCACAAAGTAGGGTAGGCAGGGGGAACCAGAGAACCTAGTGTTAAGACACCTCATTCTCTTTCAACAATTCTGTTCCCTACTTTCGCCGGATAGAGGCATTGCGTGCTGAGTGGCTGATGTCAACGCCGCGCTTTGCTTTATTGCCAGCCTTTGTTTAAGTTAACTATTTCTATGATTTTTATGGCTAAGTGTAATGAGTCACGATCTTTAAAATATCCAAAAGTGACTTTGGCTACATATTTAGAAAATAGCTTCTAAAATATAGCACACGATATTTTATGGCTCTATTACTTTTGAAATCTTAATTACGTAATCCGTTACGAGTTGAACTAAATCTATATTTTCTCTAAATAGGCTTGTATTAGCGAACAATTAATCTAGATTAGACTCTACAAGTATTAACACACCACTAAGCAAGTTTTCTTCCATTAATCTTTTAGGTAATCGTTAGCCAATTAAAAGTACGTTCTCGCGCGATGGACTCGCTAGCTATTGTTTACAATTTATGTACGGTCAGAAGGAAAATTGTAAATACTTAGCTTCACGCTGTATCCCGCACATAGCAGGAAAGGCAGAGGAAACCTGAGAACCTCGTGTTGAGACACTCCGTTCTAATAACATCTCTGTTTTCCACAATGATAAATCGCCTGTCGTGGCGTAGAGGCACAAGCGTGCGACTGTAAACGCGACAGATTGTGGGTTCGATTCCCACTTCAGAAAATGAAAAAGTATTTTCATTTCTCGGGTCTGGTAACAAGGCAAAGCGCGACGTTGAGTTCCGCCAGTTAGCACGCAATACTTCGAATCCGGCGGAAAGTGGGTAGAGTGAGTGAAATGTATTATTTATTATACTAGTCTCGAAAAACTTTGTACTGCTGTAGTTTTTGTCCAGTCGCTAAGAAAGTGTAATCTTTATGATAGATTCAAATCAGGTGGTTTATCTGTATTAAAATATATACTGATATGTTTGATTTATTGAAAATGAGTAGTTCGTCAGATTATAATTGACCGGAAATTACATGATATTATGACATTTTTAAAAAATGATCGATTTTTCAATCTTTTCTATATATAACCTAATCCTGGCAATAAAGAATAGAAAAAAAAATCATTTTTTCCTATATATTATATGCATATTATTGGAATATTTATGTATTTTTTTTAATAAAAATATCATAAACTATCTCGTTTTATATTTTTTAAAAGAAATAATCGTGTAGACTATTATTAATGGTTAGATGTACTTACATCGAAAGAAGGATTGAATCGATTCGTGATGCAACAATTGATGAGTGCGCGATAAATGTTAGCAATCAACGCACAAACATTGCTAGCGTTGTTCGCTACGGGTCAAGCCGATGCAAGCCTTATAAATGACCGTACGGCCACAGATTTATTATTATCAAACAGCCTATTCACCTATAATATGGGTATTA
This sequence comes from Philaethria dido, assembly GCA_033558755.1. Classification (NCBI taxonomy): domain Eukaryota; kingdom Metazoa; phylum Arthropoda; class Insecta; order Lepidoptera; family Nymphalidae; genus Philaethria; species Philaethria dido. The sequence goes on from JAKGSA010000407.1 coordinate 267,200, forward strand.
ATTAGACCGTTTCAAACGCACATAATTTTACTATAACTGTTGACAATAACGTAAAGCCTAACTGTGTTCCAGTTGATAATTTACTAGTTAGTGCCAATAAGTTTGTTAACAAATAATAAGTGGGGAACGGAAATGTTGAAAGAGATTGGAGTATCTTTACACTAGGTTCTCTGGTTCCCTCTGCCTACCCCGCTATATGCGGGATACAGCGTGAATTTAAAAAAAAAATACTAAATGTTGCAATTTAGTATACAAAAACATATTTTTGTATTCTAAATTGGTTGGTGTCGGCTTTGCATTAATTGTTGCTATTGGTATTTGTATTACGGGGGCTGTAATAACGTTAGAGATTATGAAAGTCGTTATTAGAGGATTAAATAAAGCTATATTTTGTGTTGACTTTTCCTGATTTCCTTATTTTAATTAAACTTTATAGAGTTGATAACTGAAATGATTATTGTAGTATAATTAGTATAATCTGAGAAACAAATAATCATAATCTTTTTTTTTTTTAACTTCACGCTGTAACCCGCATATAGCAGGGTAGGCAGAGGGAACCAGATAACCTAGTGCTAAGACACTCCGTTCTCTTACAACAATTCCGTTCCCCACTTTCTGCCAAATTGAGGCATTGCGTGTTGAGTGGCAGAACTCAACGACGATTTCGATATTCAAAATGTAAGCAAAATAAAATTCAATTTTTTATTGTCATGGTGACTGTACGTAAAATATATAACATGAATAGAATAACTTTAAAGATAATATTTATTTTATAATGGAACCGAAGAGCGAGATCAACAGCTATGATATACGAGGAAGGCACTAACAACTCTGTTCACGAGAATTATTACAGTAGGAAGCATCTAGGTGATAAAGGGAGCGCTCAAACCTAAGGAATGATAGTACGCCGGGGATCAGACGTTGGTCAGAAGTGGTTTAGGTGGGCGAGTAGCACGTTACCTAGCCGAGAGGCATACATCCCACATACCGTAACTCTGGTGTCGTCATTCTAAATATATATTATTGGTAACTATTGAAAATGTTAGTTAGTATTTAGTATTAATTAACGTCTTATTTTGATGAATTCGATTGTATTTATAGTGAAAATTATGTCTATATATAAATACGTGAAGCAAAAACTTTGGATCACTTTTTATTAAAAATATACGCGGACGGACTTACTAGTCCGTAATACTTGATTCTTGGCACACTTATAGTTTATATAACTAAGGAGAGCACATATATGATAATATTTTTTTTTAATTAATGCATAAAAAGTACATTAATAAAATATATGTTACACACACATACATGTTTATATAAAGTTCACATAACATCCATGTTTATATAAAGTGACATATACATTGATAAAGGCAACGCGTTGTTAACGCGACACTAGTAATAATTAATAAGTAACAATGCTTTTAAAATATGAGTAACATAAGTCTCAAAGTTAAGTATACGTATGTCAGATTTTGCTCATAAATTTACGTTTATTATTCCATTCAATACATTTTTATGACGCATCTTATTAAGTATTCACGGAAAAGATAATGAAAATGAATAACATATAGACGTTAAAAGAAAGAATATATTTTCAACGTCTAGCTTGAGGTTTTACTACAACCATATATGGTGAAGCCGGCCACGCACCATGTTCGGCATTTCCTCGTGTTTTTGTCTTTCTACGTCATGTTTTATGATATCTTGAACAGATTTTGAATTAGTTCTTCCGAATATGTAAGTGGCTTTGTTAAATGTCCCTTATTAAAAATTTATTTATTAAGTACGATAACAATAATTACTACAGTGTATATTTTAAGTTTATGAAAGTTATGCCTCAATTTGGCGGAAAGTTGGGAACGGAATTGTTGTAAGAGAACGGAGTGTCTTAACACTAGGTTCTCAGGTTCCCTCGTCCTACCCTGCTATATGTGGGATACAGCGTGAAGTAAAAAAAAGTTAATTTTTGATTATATTTAGTTGTTGGTCAGAATTTCTAGATATATGGTGGCTTAAGTATTATATGTATTATATAATACAATTAGCTTTATGTTCTATACGCAAAGAGAACTAAGGATCAATACACTCTTTTCTCAAGTAATAAATAGCTTAAACTACTATATACATGGGATGGGTATGTACTTAAATTTCACGCAATGCTGGAATGAAAAACAAAGGAAAAATAAAATTAGACATCATGTTTTTAGAAACTTATCTAATAGGTTTTGTTAGTTATCGCGCCTACTACATAATAATAAAGGACATTATTGTTTTTTGTACATAAAAAATATATATAGATAATATAACTAGAGTTAACGCCTGTCGTGGCGCAGAGGCACAAGCGTGCGACTGTAAATGTGACAGGTTGTGGGTTCGATTCCCACTCCACGAAACGAAAATTTTCATTTCCTGGATTTGGTAACAAGGCAAAGCGAGGCGTTGTGTTCCGCCACTCAGTTTCAGCATTGAGTTTGCATCAATTCGGCGGAAAGTGGGGAACAGAGAGTCTTAACACAAGGTTCCCTCTGCCTTACCTGCTATATGCGGGATACAGCGTGAAGCTATGTATGTATAACATCTTAATAAAATATTAAATAATAACCATTTATTTGCATATATGTACGTCATATATACACAGGCTATATCTACAGAATATAAATGACTACGTAATACCAACATACAATACTGAGTACAGATGGTTGATCAATTGATCTATATTTGTGTAACAGAAGGCACCATAACAGTATATTTGTAGCGAGTAGCGAGCACCGAGAGTATTGCAAACGTTGAGATATAATTAGATACGATGTTTGCATACAATAGACTACTACCACTTATTTCGTGTCAATGGGTCACTGGATTGATTTCTAGTCTCATAAGACTCGGTTAGTAATGAAATCATTTGCACATGGCGTATGTTCTAAAATTATATATTATAAAAAAAGCTTTAAATTATAACTTACTGTAAGTGTAATTATTTATTTATATAAAACATTGGCGTTACTGAGTGACTGACTGACAACGCACGGGCAACACAACTGGTCATAGAAAGATGAAATTTGGCATGCAGCCTCATTGAAAACAGTAAAGGGTAGCATCTTAGTGTTCCTCTACACCTCCCCTACAAGATTTCTCGAAAATGCTACGAAAACAGGAAAAATGATATTGTAAGTTCGTTCAAACGAAAAAACGTTTAGTATATTTTCAATGAAATAATAGTTTTAGCGAAAGTCCTATATAAAAAGATAAACCCTCCGTATGGTCTCAACTTTTTAAATACAACCAATGTAAATTAATTTAAATGAATACCTTAAATACATGCTCATTTCGAATTTTTTTTAGAGTTGAGTTACTATTGTACTTGAATAAAACTCAAATACAATTTTAAAACGAAACGTGCTACTTTAACGAATTGAACATGACTATTTGAAATAGGGAAGCGATCAATTTAGAGCGAGTACGGCTCAGTAATTAATGTGCGGCCAGAGGGAAGTTGACAGCGCGACGACCGGCTGCGCTTAGTTCGGAGCTTGCGATACGAATAATTAATTAGCATTTAAAAAAAAGAAACTTTATTAGGGTCAATCGGTGCTTCTCTAAGTTATAAAATTAATGACTGTTTAAAGTGTCCTGTAAAAGAAGAAAAAATATTGCGTCTTTTTCCTTTTAATTTTGCTGATAATTTTTCTTGTGTATTTTGTTTTTGTGCGAAAATGTATATTAGTAAATTTTATAGATAATTCTTAGTATGCAGCTTCACGCTTGTTTTCGCAAAGCAGGGTATGGAGAGAGAACCAATACCCAATTTTTTGCATTTCACCTCAATTCGGGACATTGTTCGTTAGTGGCGAATCTTAACGCCGAGCTGTGTTGTCTAACTAAAGCAGGAAAATGAAAATGATTTAAGTATTATCACTCCATCTAATGGAGATTGTATCCACAAATATTCACACGCCAAAGTAGTCTTACTATGCCACAATTGGCACGGAGGTATGTTTTTTCCTATTTATTATACATGACATTTTACAATATTCGATGAAGTGATTCTGGAAAATTTGTTGTATATGGTATATTAATAGCTTTACAAATTTTTGATAAGATAACATTTTGATGCGTTCTCTATTACCAGAGCTATTAAGTAAACTAGTTTCGTGGATTTCTGTCGATAATTTAATATTTTAATTAAAAACATAGCAAAACAAGCAGCCATACATCCAGGTAGCATTTTAAGATAAATTTTAGGGGATACCGTTTTTGTTAATAAGGGGAATACGAACTTACTTGCCTGAACTTACCTGAGGATTTCAGGGTGGAAGTAAGAAATTATACTGAACTTAAGTTTGAGACGAAAACTTTTCCAAAATTAAAAACCATTGATAGGAATATTTTGCCTCTCTAATAATTAATGTCGTTGAAATCATGTGCGTACGTAAGTATTTAGGTTACTCTACAGACGTGAGAGAGTATAAGCTGATCGTTTGATAGATAGATTCTGTCATATCGAAACCAGAGGTGAGTGTGCGTGTGCGCATTTCACAAGCAGCAAGTAACGTTACTTCATATATGTAGTAAGTAACTACTGACAAAGAAATTAGAGCAAGTTAATATAAGTTTGTGTAATAAATTGATAATAAAACTATTATCAATTTTGTGTTTGTCCTACTTTTGATTTTGTATTTTAATTGAAATTTGTGTTATTGAACAGTGCATATATACATACATAGCTTCACGCTGTATCCCGCATATAGCAAGGTAGGCAGGGGGAACCTAGTGTTAAGACATTCCGTTCTCCACTTTCCGCCGAATTGAGGCATTGCGTGCTGAGTGTCGGAACACAACGTCGCGCTTTGCCTTGTTACCAAACCCAGGAAATGAAAAATTTCATTTCCTGGAGTGGAAATCGAACACACAACCTGTCGCGTTTACAGTCGCACGCTTGTGCCTATGCGCCACGACAGGCGTTTCTGCACATTTGCAAAAGCTAAAAAATAGTATTATAATAATAAATATTTTTAAGTACAGGTTACTATCTAAAAAAATAACATATTGGTTTTAACAATTTTTATAAAATTGCCAATTTTCTATATCTACTCATAATAAATGTCATTTTGATAAGTAATGTCTCTAGTGAAAGCGGAACATAAATCATTATCTTGAACTCGGCGCTGTAGGTCTAGGTACATTTTGGAATTGAGTATGCCATAAAAACCGTTAACTCTTAGTATGATTGTTTTAACCCTAGTTTTATAACATATGTTGTAAGACTAGGGTTAACTAGGGTTAACGATATTTTTTATGTTTAAACTATAAAAATAAAACAAAATTCTCTTCTAAACAAGCATTTTTATCAAATTCTGATAAGTTTAGCCAATAGCGGCAAAGTATTAAGTTACTTCATATATTCATTAAAACTGTGTGAAATAATTAAAATGTTTTAATTGTACAGTTGAACAATATTCAACAAAAGTTACCGTAGAATTAATGATGTAAAGGAAGCAAAGGTAAGGAGACGAGAAATTGCGACTTCCAAAATGTTACAGCTTAGTAAAAGTTTGTTTTATTTAAATGTTTTGTTGATATTACAATTAATCTCTGTCCTTTACCGGAGCAAGTACTTAAAGGCTTAAACTTTATTACAAGTAAGTTGTTGCATGAATTTATATAAAATAGTTGCCGGCTTATGTATTATTATTAAAGTAATATCATTGTTTTAGTTACTCGTTTAGACATGCAAGGTATCGTAAATGTAGGTACTGTGAGACCATTCTCTGACCGATATTCTAAGCAAATTATTAACAAGCGATTGCTGGTTTACATCAGGGCGCGGTGCCTCAATGGGATAATAAGCAAACATTTCAAAGTTGACTTTTAGATTGCAAGTCCCGCGAAATGCATATACTCGTACTTCGAGATGTATTCGCTCGCTCGTTAATTAGGCCATTCTTTAAAATCTCGTACTTGCGTTCCACCAGAGTTCTTTTTTGACGAAGCATAATTACATGGCAGTCAGCCAAAAAGTGTCCTAGTTTTTTCGTGTTTAATTTCCAGCGTAACCATTTTTGTAATGAATTTTTCGAATACATTGAACGAATTTATGTATTAAAGTTATTGAAATTGCAATGGACATTGTGTATGTAGATATGGTAATTAGACCGGCGCCATGTAACATTATGTGACGTATTTGTATTATTTTTAGCTTTTATATGTTTTGTTAATGGCAAAGGAAGCACATTAAACTTGAAAGACTGGTTGCTGAGGAAATGTAAAGATGAGATAAGAAGTAACTTAATGATTGACAAGACCAGCTGTTATCAAGACCAAGGTCTATAACTAGCCCATTAAAGGAAGCTGCAAGCGATTTAAATTGTCAACTATATTAATTAAATTATCTACATATAGGAGTATTACAAAAAATACGAAATTTTATTGTTTTTTTAAATATGATCATTATACTACTTGAGATTATTATGGTCCTCTACCTTGTTAGGTAATAATTAATGTTTCAGTGAGATAGCGATAGATCGCATGCTGAACTACCATTAAAGGCACTGTTCCGATGTTACAAATGAAGGAAGAGTTAAGAGTCTACAATATAGTCTTTATAACTTATCCTTTTATAACTTATTAAAACCGACATAAAAGATTAAAATATATATTTAAATATTTGATAAATGACAATTACATGAAGCCAAATTAAAAAAAATAACAACTTTTGTGAGTAGCTCTAATCCGATATGCAGAGTTGGGTATCAACAAAAATCTATAGATATATTGGTTCAAAGAAAGCGCACTCAGTTACAGTTACGGCCAAGATACTATAGTATTACAGCCATACCTGGATATAACAAAAGGCATTTCTCTGCCAATAATAACGGGATGATCGCAAGATTCAATTTTATTGTCTCATATTGTATTTGACCAATACATGGTTAAAAATTAAAACGCATGTAAATCAGAAGGTCTTTGTCTGTTTAATATATTGTCTTTGTTGTTAGTAGTAGGAAAGAACCCAATGTTAAGACACTCCGTTCTCCATTTTCTACTCAATGAAACTCAAACGCCGCGTTTTATCGTATCACAGCGAAGAAACGAAACTAATTTATTTATTTTATCTATTTATTTTTATTTCTTTTAACTTCACGCTGTATCCCGCATATATCATGGTAGGCAGAGGTAACCTGAGAACCTAGTGTAGGCATATCACTCACTCCGTTCTCTTTCAACAAATCCGTTCCCCACTTTCCGCCAGATTGAGGCATTGCGTGTTGAGTGGCGGAACTCAACGCCGCGCTTTGCCTTGTTACGAAACCCAGAAAAGGAACATATTTCATTTACTGGAGTGGGAATCGAACCCACAACCTGTCGCTTTACAGTCGCACACTTGTGCCTTTGCGCCACGACAGGCGTTGACGAGGCGAAAATAATTTAATTACCGTTATTCCCCTAGTGGGAAAGCAACCCACAGACCATCGTGGTTATTACTGGCACTGTTCCACTACGTCACGATTGCCTGAAATACATCTTTTCTCGTCGAATATTAAAATTGCATATAAATTGAAATGTAGACCACGTTCGGGAAATTTCCTTCACGTCGCTAAGTGTAACATATTTTTATGTATCACTTAATACAGGTACTCTCAGATCTAAATCGCGTCATCATATCCATATATAAAATGTCAAGGAAACCAGCTTCTTAAAGACTACTACGGTACGAATGCTACCTTACATAATAATTTTGATTATTGCATAATAAAATTAAAATTATATTTATTTATTTTGATGATAACCTTCAAATAGAAATTTTGAATATGTTATAGTTTTTTAGAGGCCATCGTAAGCAAGTGGTTGGGTATTCGATTCCCACTGGGGTTTTTTTTTTAATTATGTTTATTTCTCCGTTATGGTAACCTAAAGAGATGCGTTGAGTTCCGCCACGCAACACACTATGTCTCGAGTTCAGGCGGAAAATGCAGAACGGAATGTCTTAATATTAGGTTTTCTATGATTGGGTCATAAAGCGTGAAGCTGGAAAATAGTTCAGTTCTTGTATTATGGCGCATTGCACGAGCCAGTTGTATGGAGAACACAGGAAGGAGGATTGATCGGTAAAAAAGAGACTAAAAACTGGAAAATACTTGTAGTTTTTACTCAATTATGCCATCATTTCTGTCAAAAAAACATTGGGTTTTGTTTATTTATGTCATACTAAATAGAGTTAATAACTATAAAATATATTTCTAGATGCACGTTAAAATTGTTAGTTTTAGTAGATACGTACTAACCCACATCCGTGACAGTTTAATGTATAGAGATAAATGTTAAAATAACTACTTTACTGTAAATCAAGTTGTATTATGTATATTGTCTTCACGGTATTATGGTACATAAAGTGTAAAATTAGTTGTATTGTGTTACTTATAACGCGTTGAGAAAGGGGGCTAGACGGAAAAAATTAAGACCAAAAGTTGTAACGACACTTTTTGCTATGCCATGCGGCGTGCGTGTCTTTCTGTCTGTCAGTCTCTCTCTCAAAGAAAGCAAGTCAGTTTCGTTATTTTCCAGCTATTTTTCGTTTCGTCTTTCTATTTCGCATTGAACAGTGTGGTGTCGCGACGATTATTTTATTACAATTCCCTCAATAATTAATCGAAAGGAATCTCGTTCCATCCGGGTGTCCCTTGATACCTTTCATCTTTACACATACAGTAGAACCTCCATTATCCGGGCTAATGATGGGTATGGAGGTTCATAGATAATCGAAAACCGAAAAAGTTTGGATTCCTTTTTCCGAAAATTAAGTGGACGGAGAAGAATGAAACTTGGCACACTTACAGTTTATATAGTGAAGGAGTGCACGATGATAATATCTTTTTAATATATTCCATAAATTCCCTGTTTATATAAAGTGACATACATTGCTAAAGACAACGCGTTGTTAACGCGTCAACGGGGACACTAGTACTAATAAAATGAACAAAATATAAATTACACAACTACTTTGTTAATTTAAACGTTATATGCCACGTAATATAGTTACATACATATATATACAAGCTAGCGCCGGTAAAGCTTCAAGAGACAGCGATCGATCGCTGTGAGTGAAGTGTAAACAAATTTCTCTCGCAAGGAAATGGAAATGTGAATTGATCGTTCTGTTACGAGTTTTTACATTCAGGAAATGTTATGTCAACGGAGGAAAATATTTAATGTCTTATATGAGAGCTTCATTTGTGGATTTTTCTTATAAATTATTATATGCATCATTAAAGGCCCATTTTACATTTTTCTCGGAGGAGAGGTGTTGGTTTAGTTATTTTCATTTCCTCGTTCTATTAAGACAAAACGCGGCGTTAAGTTCCGCCATTCAATACGTCTCAAGTGGCGGTGGTGGTGGTTCATTTGAGCGTAGCAGGATTCGAACCTGCCTCTCCTGGGATCTGTCCAAGCAAGTCCAAGTGCATCGATCTGTCCAAGTACACTTTAAACGAAATTTTAAACGCTTGTTACAGTTTATTTTTATTGCAATACTCTCAATATTGTTTGCAATAGCTATGCATATTTTGTATATATATTTTTTATATACATAACGAATGTATTCTACCTGAATATTTATGAGGTAAATTGACGACCTGATTAGACAAACACTCCACGTGTTGGTTTACGCCAATCAACTTGAGATGTCCCTATTATGGGCGGAAAGATGGGAACGAAGTCAGAAGTGACATATCATTATCTGCGATCTCATGCTGCGTAAATTTCGGTAAATGGGTAAAGGTAAAAAAAGAATATAAATTTCTACATACACAATACTTAAATTATAGTATTCATGTACATTCAATGTTAACTCAAATAAGAGGATAAATACTCATATATTTCTTATATGTATAGTAACTTATAAGTAGAAAATCATTTTAAGCAGAAGCTTTACGCTTTATTTAAATTAGTTGTACTGTGTTAGTGGCTTCTTAGTCTAGATAAGACGGTAGTCAGAGTTTGAATGAATGTCTCAAACATTGTGTGTTAAATTGCAGAATTCAACACCACGCTTTGTATTACTGGACTGAAGAATTGAAAATCATTTTATAAATATACATTTGAAGGTATTAGTGTCCCCGTTGAAGCGTTAACAACGCGTTGTCTTTAGCAATATATATGTCGCTTTATATAAACATGGATATCTAACCATGGTAGTGTGTGTAACATTTATTTTATTAATTTAATATAATTTTTATGTATTATTTTAAAAAGATACTATCATTTGGTATATAAACTATAAGTGTGCCAAATTTCATGCTCCTCCGTCCGCGTAATTTTCGTAAAAAGGGGTCCAAAGTTTTTGCTTCACGTATTCATTATAGATTTAACCAAAATAAAACAAACGTAAAGTAAGCTTGTTATAAAAGAACAGTGTTTATACCGCGTCATTTACTCATCCGCGCTCCATGTTTTTGGAATTTTCTGTTTAATTACACCGCTTTCACGGCGGAATCGATTTTCGGGAAACGAATTACCTTTGAAGTTTCAATGGTTTCGCTCGCGTCAAAGACATATTTTGCATAAGGTGATTGTTTCACGGAAAAGGGTTTATTTACGGCAAAGGATTTTATAAATATTTATCATGTATTCATATGGCTATGTGTAGAAATATTTTATTAACATCTTACAATTTATATCATTTTGTACACCACAAAATTAATTTTGTGTATCACATATGTATGAATGTATGCGTAAGTTTAAAACCTACAACATATGGTGGGAGTAAGGTCAATTTATTATACCTACTAATATCTTATTTGCATGACAAAAAATAAATCCTATTACCAGTCAAATACAAACAAAGTATTAACAATTAATTTATATAAGGAATTTTTGATTGCAAATCAAGATAAATTTTGAACGAGGATTGATTTTAAATGAATAAATTCACGGTCCGTCTCATGAAAACTTTGACAGACGAGGCGAATAAGATGTCTTAATTTTATGTACGCCTGTCGTGGCGCAGAGGTGCAAGCTTGCGACTGTAAGTGCGACAGGTGGGTTCGATCCCACTCCAGAAAATGGAATTTTTCATTTCCTGGGTTTGGTAACAAGGCAAAGCGCGGCGTTGAGATCCGGCATTCAGCACGCAACGCCTTAATTCGGCGGAAAGTGGGGAACCGAGTGTCTTAACACTAGGTTCCCACCGCCTACCCTGCTATATGCGGGACACAGCGTGAAGCTAAAAAATAATGTATATACTCGTACACTATTTTTATATTGTTATTATACACTTGAGATTTCTAAGAAATAAGTCGTTAAGAGGACAATACAAAAAATGATGGCTGGCTTAATCTTTTCAGTCAGATATTTCTTAGATCTAAAGGTGATATTTTTTCGAAGAAAACATCTTTCAAAAATACTTTATTCACAAATCTTGCTATTGTATAACATATATTAAAGATACCTCGGCAGTCTTTTCATAGAATTAATGTTCGAGATGACAATATAGCCATCTTTAAAAAAATCCTAGTGTGCTTAATTTTTGCATACATCTTTATATTGGTTTTTTAATAACTAATTTTATCAAATGATACTAACTAATAAGCAAATCTATGATAGCTTTATATTTTATAGTCTAGTTATTTAGTAAGTATTACGAATTTAGAACAACTTTGCGTTTGATTCGCTCTACTATAAAAATGCCCAGACTTAAGGAAAAAAGCAAGTTACATTTATGACAAATTGTTATATTATAGATAATAGGACTATAAAACAAATTAAAATAATCTTTATTGACCTGCGAGATAGAAGCGTGAGATATGTATTTGCGAAAAAGTGATTTTCGTGACCTTTGAAGATGAGTAACTTATAGGTGCCACGATTCAATGTCATTTCATGTTGATTTTTGATACATTTACAAAACCTTCCAGGAGTTTTTTCGTAGATTTAGTTATTTTATCTAAAATGACTTAACTAATACTAATTTTGTGACTACAGTTGATTTAAATTGAGAAACTATCTCAATATTAAAATTTTGTGATAAAACAATCATATATAAATTACATTTTAAAATATTTACTTACTATTATCTATTCAGGACATAATCATATGCGTAATTTTATTAGCGCAATTTATGAATACAAATGTGTCTGCGCGATAATGGGCAAGTGACAAAGGTGATATCTAACACGCTAATTTTATTACAGAACGTAATTATTCAACTGTTACATTAAATATGTTGTAATATTAAAATTATAATCACGGCTTTTTTTTTATTTTTATGTTTCAATACATTTTATGGCCGGCATTATCAATTTTTTTTATCGGCTTACACGCTTTTTCCCACTTAACAGGGTATTCAGAGAGAAACGACTGTCAAAACACTCTGTTTTTCGTTTTCCGCCTGAAGTCGAGACATCGCGTATGAATTGGGCACCTTTACGTAGCGTTATCAAATACAATTATATAATTATAATATATTTTAGTATTTCTCTAAGGTCTCTTTTAACCTAAATAAGGTTATAAGAGACCTTAGAGAAATGTACTTTTGTTTCTATTTTGCATGAATTTAGATTACATGGTATAAAAACTAATACTCCGTTTAGCCTCATTATAGAAGAAATATGTATCGAGATTTTTAATAGGTTTTAAAAAATTGTACTACCTAAAAATCAAATTTACAAACATCGCATATAGTAGAAATATTAGCAACTATAATATTATGACATTACCGTTACAGTTCAAGGTTTTAATATGATAAAATGCAAAAAAGCTTGAACATGAAGGTACTAATTAATAACAGTGGTCCGTTACATGATAACCCACTTTTTAATTTTGATACTAGCAAAAAGAGTAGGTCTTAGATCATATTACAATGGAGATATCGACTTGCATTGAGCAAACACCGTGGGCGTCTTGCGAAACTACTGGTTTTTCGTTATACCTTTTCGGACTGATATATTTATTGGTCCGCCTTTACAACAGGCGGCACTTTTGATTATTATTAGTTTAGTTGTAAAGATAATGGGGCAATAAGAACTTATATAGTTGTTATGTATTATTTAAACGATGGATTAAGTTCTCAGTAGTTATAAAATAGTAAGCAATTATAAATGGTGTGGGTATTAAAGTAGATACGACGTGTTTTCCATGTACATAATATAATATATCTAAATAGAAGTATAATGCAAACGAATTAACAAAAACAAATTGTAAAAGTTAACATTTTCATTTCATGGGTAAAAGGCAAAGGCGCGGCGTTGAGTTTCGCCACTCAGCACGCAATGCCTCAATTCCGTGGAAAGTGGGGAACGTAGTGTCTTAACACTGTTCTCAGGTTCCCTCTATCTATCCTGCTATATGCGTGATACAGCGTGAAGCTAAGTCAGAAGTTAACATAAAACTGTTGACTTATCCATATGTAAGTCTGTATCGTAGTATTATTTTATATGTACGTACATATGTCCCTTAAAAGTGAAATGTAAGCGAAAGCTAAGCCAATTAAAATAAACGAAAAACTCATCTGAAAACCTTTTACGTTTAGCATTTTACTTTAAAAATTAAAATGCTATTTGTACGTTATGATCTTTGTTTTAAGGTTGAGTGCGACCCTTTCAAGTACGTACGCAGAACTAATGTGGGTCGGGACAATGGAAATTGCTGAACAAGTTTCAAAGCATATGCATTCAAAAAGGCCTTATATGAGCTTGAAAATTACATCAAAAGAAATGTTTAATTCTACTTTTAATAATAATTAGCTTATATTATAGGAGGATAAACTGTTATATTCTTAACCGGCTTTAAAAAAGGTGGATCAAATGTTATTAATACACATTTTTATGTGTTACCGCATAACTTTTTACTGTCTAAAACAATTATGATGGTTCTACTTTTATATGATAGCCAGTCTTTCTAATAAGGTTCCATTTAAATTGAGTTAAGACCTGACAAATGGTTTTTGAGTTATTCGTAATTTTACTTTTTAGTACATATGAAGTTGGTTTTCTTCTTAGTTATATATATATTTTAAAACTTTTATTGTATTCTAATAATCATCAACGGACCGTAACATTTATAACACCCACATTATTTTTTTACTTTTATAAAACAGGTTTCTGTTAATTTTAATAGCTTTTTACGCAGTAAATTATGTGTCGTAGAAACCATGATGAATTGATAGTACTGTGTAATATTTGAAAGTAGTCCAGTTTTTATACAATGACCTCATATTTTAATTTAGAAATCAACCGAACAATGATAGATATTGATATAAATAAGTAAACATGTTTCCAAATATATATTGAAAAAAATAATTGTTGTAAGTGTATAATTCAATTATTTTCTTGGCAAATCAACATAAATAACTATTTTGTACTAGACTCTTTAAAAGCAACTTCGATAATAACCTGTCATATTTTTTATAACAATCATTAACAAACGCTTGTCATGGCGCAGAGGCACAAGCGTGCGACTGTAAACGCGACAGGTTGTGGGTTCGATTCCCAGTCCAGGAAATGAAAAATTTAAATAATATTTAATATTTTCATTTCCTGGGTCTGGTAACAAGGCAAAGCGTGGCGTTGAGGTCCGCCACTCAGCACGCAATGCCTCAATTCAGCGGAAATAGGGAAACGAAAGTGTGGAAAGAGAACGGAGTATCTTAACACTAGGTTCACTGTTTCCCTCTGCCTATCCTAGCTATGTGCGGGATACAGCGTGAAGCTAAAAACAAATTAAAATAAAAAGAAATTATTATATCTTATAGGGAATAAATAATTTTGGTTCCCAATAAATAATCAAAAAACTATCAACAAGTAGAAGTACAGCAAAGTGTCAAATTAAATGAACTGTTTGAGAGCTCTTAAAGTTTCGCATGGAATGGTTTTCCCGAGGGCACCTAAAACGAGATGGACAGACGCTGTCCAGTAATAAACGAATATACAACCCCTAGGGATCTCAATCAAAACGAAAGTATTCTATGCCCATAACACCACACAGATAAAGCTCAAATTGCGAAATTGCTCACAAACAGTTGTTGCTTCTGAAAATGGATTTCTAAGTGGCGCGAATGGGCGGTACATAAAATTTAAGCTGCTATATTTTATACGCGAATGCTTCTATAAAACTGATCTTTGAATTTCTTATATATTTTTTAAATGTTTGTGGAAATTTTTATTATCTTATGTAAGTTTTAGTCATGACTACGTGCTTACTACACTTACGTACTTCGTCGTACTATTTTTAGGGTTTTATTTCTTTGCCTATAACATTTTATATCTTCTTTTCGACGTTACTTAGAACTAGACTTAGCTTTTTTATATCAGCTTCACGCTTTATCACACACATACATACACATAGCAGGGTAGTCAGAGAGAGCACTTAGTGTCAACTCATTCCGTTCTTTTCAGGCGAATTCAAGACATTACGTATGGAGCGGCGGAACTCAACGCCGCGTTTAGTTTTAACAGATCAGGAAAATGAATTTTATTTTGATTTATTTATTTCATCGTATTACAATATTTTGCTAAAATGTTAGCTACAATATTATTATAAAGTATTAAAAATTGGCTTATGATTTAATTTGCGTATCATGTGGTACACCACATACACACCATAGGAAAATAATAATTGTGTGACCAAAACCAATGATTAACATAAACATAGTGTAACGCAAACGTGTCAATAAAAAGCTTTTTTAAAATAGACTCAAATATTAAAACAATTAAGAGATGTGGCCAAGATAAAATGTTAAAATAAAAAACAATTTGAAAATAAAATATATATATTCTGCTTTTGTGGACTTCCAGTTTTATTGCCATGAAAAAAATAAAGCTATATAATAAATAAGGATTTCACACGAGATTTTACAGGTATTTCAAGCAACGCAATAAGGTATAAATTACTGTTGGTTCTATATCTTGATGCCGCGACGTTTGCAGGTCATTAGATATATTGGCGAGTAATTTGTAGGTGCCAGAGTTGTTGAAGTTACGTGAATACAGATTTCGGATCGTGAAAGGGTCTAGATAGAGTACGTAGATTAGACAAATTATTATGATTATAATAGTTAGAACACCGGTAAATTGAGAGTAACGTAACTAAGTTTTTATACTATCTTGAAATTTCAAGTATCGATCAGCGAATCTAGTTTTGCCTACAAGGCAAGTTGTAAAATTGTTGAAGTTATCTAATTCTAAAATAAAGATATTATTTAATAAAAAACAAATAACCTTTTTTTATTATCATAAAATAATATGTCTGTTTTTTTAGCTTCACGCTGTATACGCCGTTCTCTGAAGATTTCTCTTCCCTACTTTCCGCCGAATTGAGGCATTGCATGCTGAGCGACAGAACTCAACGCTACGTTTTGCCTTGTCATCAGAGCAAGAAAATGAAAATATGAAATATTAATTACTATAAATTATCTATATTTTCATATCTTGGAGTGGGTATCGAACCTACAGTACAACCTGTCCCGTTTACTGTCACACACTTGTGCCACGACAGGCCTCGTAACAGTATGTAGATAAAATAAACAAAAAATCTTTTTGCTTACAATTTCTTTACAACTAGTAAGAAACGTACCCTCTTACAGCTCCAGGATTCTAATTTAGTGGCTCCTAGCGCATTGTTCAGAGTGTCACACATGTCAGGCACGTGTCAGAAGGACGTACTTAAAAGGTCACTCGGGCCGCGCGAGCTTTTGTCATTTAATAATGGACAGAATTTATTTCACTTTGTGCTAAATATAAATTTGATATTGTATTATTGTATGGAAATTGTATTAAAAATGAAAATAAAATTTTAATATTTAATGGATTAATATTGGAATTAATTAGCTTTCTTTCGCTAGGCTAGTCATAGAACCTGATGTCAACACTCCGTTCTCAACTTTTCAAAGTTGCGACAATGCGTTATCAGTGGCGGAAACCAACGCCGCATTTTGCTTTACCATTAAAATTATAAGTCAATTTTATTACCCTTTAAATATTTAATATGGTATGTATAATTTTACAACGTCTGACCACGTCGCGTCGCATTGACTCGCTCGCAAGATTAACGATGCACATTACGCATGCTTTGCGATACATGAATACGAATGCTGCTCTCGATAAATTGCCTGTGCGCTAATGTGATATGAGGATAGAGAATGTTGTAAATAACTATGATTTCCTGATACTATTGCTAAATTAAGAATCTATATTTATCAAAATTTTTGTATGTATTTGTCATGAAGGATTAATAAATGCTATAAGTTACAATATTTTTACATGTTGTAATAATTCTACTGAAACCTAATAATCTAGCATTTTATATTAATTTTTAAGGTTTTGACAATAACTATCAATGATTTAAAATGAAAATAGTTTAACACAGTTAATCGCGTATATTTTGGATTTGACACCCACAAGTTTCTACCTGTTATCATTGACTACTGTATTGTGTTCGAAACGTCGGGTTTTCTAAAAGGTATTTTGTTATGCTAAACGCGATTAATCCGGTTAAAATACTTTCGTTTAAAATATGTGAAAAGCACGAATACCAAAGATATTATTATTATCGATTAGTTATCTCACGCATTACTTCCACTTTATGGAGTAGATAACAAGGAAGTCACCAGGTTCCGTACTCTAGCTTCTTCCAAATGTATATTTAGATTCTATGATTCTTAAGGGATATCCTTTTATAATAAATACAAATATCTTTAAGTAAGAATCAAGCCAAAAAGCCATACCATATAGCCACGTTCCAATAATGCATCGATGGCATAAAAATAGTTATTATAAATAATACACACAAAGTAATAAGCCTCGATACTATGCGTTAGACTTTAAAACGCATACCAATATACACTGCTTCCTTGAACATTCGTACATTGCATAATACTAAACAACAAAGCACCCAGTACATACTCGTACACAATCTCAAAATCGCCACCAGGGGATTTGCCGCATAGAAAGTTATCTGGGATCTTGACAGCATGACTTCTTCGCCACAAACGTTTCTATATAACAAAAGCGGTGTGTAACTATTGCTTGCAAGGAAATATGTAGATTATATGATATTGTATCTGCTTTCGTTTGTTTGTTAATATTCAGACTAGCTCTGTTACCCGTACTTTAATGGAACTAATTTATATAATTTTATTGATAGTAAATATCATTGTTTCTAAATTTTGAGATTAAGTAGCTAATAATAGAGTAATAACGCCTGTCGTGATGCAGAGGCACAAACTTGCAACTGTAAACGACAGGTTGTGGGTTCAATTCTCACTGCAGGAAATTTTTCATTTCCTGGGTTTCGTAACAATAATGCCTTGTTGCGTTGCGTTCCAAACGCAAGCAAGCGCGGCGTTGAGATCCGTCTCTCAGCACGCAATGCCTCAATTTGGCGGGAGTGGAGAAGTGTTAAGTGATGGAATTCTAAGATACATTTTTTTTACCGGAACAGGAAAATGAACCCACAATTTTATCTAATAAACAAAAAATCGAAGATTATTTTCCTTCTCAGAAACCTAAGATTACCCAAAGGACTTTATCGATCACAATACATTATTATAATATTGATTGCATACTTTCTGACTTCTAGGTATCTATCCATCATGACAGATGACAAAAGCCTTTGGGAAATTGAAGTGCCATTTGTTGACAATAGTACCTATACCAAATCAACATACTTATATCAATATATACATACATTGATATAAGTATGTTGTTGTTCATAGCTTTCCGCTGTGTCCCGCATTTAGCAGGATAGGCAGAGGGAACCTAGTGTTAAGACACTCCGTTCCCCACTTTCCGCCGAATTGAGGCATTGCGTGCTGAGTGGCGGAACTCAACGCCGCGCTTTGCTTTGTTAACAAGCCCAGGAAATGAAATTTCCATTTCCTGGAGTGGAAACCGAATCCACAACATGTCGCGTTTACAGTCGCACGCTTGTGCCTTTGCGCCACGACAGACGTGGCATATATATGTATGTAGAAACTTTTCCGTTATTCACTGACTGACTGATTGACTGACAGACAACGCACTGCTAAAGCTACTGCGCTTAGAAACCAGAATCTTGGCATATAAGAGAACCATTGAAAGAAAATTTCACGAAAATCGTGTAGCAACGAAAAATTAATTTTATTTTTAAATTACAAAACTGTAAATAATATCATAAATGACCATAAAATCCTAGGAAGTGAAGTTGCGGACAATAATTCGTATATCAATAATAATTTCATGTTATTCTCACATTTTATGTTTACGATGAATTACTGTGAGTGCCATCAAGAGACAGGTGTGAAGTGTTGTACAAATAAAGATTATATTTCCCATCCGAAAAATGACAACGTATAACTAAAACGAGATGTAATAATACATTTCTTTTTAATTTCAGCTATAAATTAGAGCCTAATGCCTGTCGTGGCGCAGAGGCACAAGCGTGCGACTGTAAACGCGACAGGTTGTGGGTTCGATTCCCACTCCAGGAAATGTTAAACTTTTCATTTCCTGGGTTTGGTAACAAGGCAAAGTGCGGCGTTGAGTTCCGCCACTCAGCACATAATGCCTCAATTCGGCGGTAGGTGGGGAACAGAATCGTTGTAAGATAACGGAATGTCTTAACACTAGGCTCTTAGGTTCCCTCTGTCTACCCTGCTATATACGGGGTTTCCCGCGTGAAGTTAAAAAAAAAATTAGAGATGTAGTAACAAAAGTGATACATGCAAGGGTATACTTGTTTTAGTTGCAATTTACATATTTTGTTAAGTATAATTTCGATCTAGTTTATTTTAATTTATATTTTGATCCTAAACTATGTCGGTTAACTTGGAATCTTAAAAAATGTGATGGACTGCCGCGTTTGTAAGTAAAAGATGGACTTTGCCTTTGTTATTAGACCCTGAAATTTACTTTTTTCATACTTAAATTAAAATTCGAAAAAAATAAAATATTGATTGTAATCTATTCATTGTAATTTAATAACATTTTAAAACTAATTTTGTAAAAAAAGTATGTCCTTGTCCTTATAATTGCATGTGGTATTCACCTTAAAAGGTAATGCATTTAGCTATAAGAATAAAAACAAACTATTGTAAAATTATATCCGATGTAATTACCACTGGTGAATCTAATAAATAAATAGAAAAAACTATAGAACTAGCGTGTTGCTTGTTTTAAAAATAACCTATATATATTTTTTATCTAGTCTACAGTTATATTTAGTTATCAGATGTTTATTAATAGCACTTTCACTAATGTCACCCTACATGTAAGATACCGAGTAGCTTAAAGCGGAATTAGATAGCTTGATCTATGTGCGCTCAAACGTAAGGAGAAGGTCACGACTAAATTGATTTATTGGTTCAATAATTCTATAAGCCTAAATTGCACTTAACATAGATCCAATAGCCTAAATATACTTTAGTATTAGTTATACATACATAGCTTCACGCTGTATCCCGCTTATAGCAGGGTAAGCAAAGGGAACCTAGTGTTAAGACACTCCGTTCCCCACTTTCCGCCGAATAGAGGTATTGCGTGCTGAATGGCGGAACTCAACGCCACGATTTGCTTTGTTATCAAACCCAGGAAATGAAAAATTCCATTTCCTGGAGTGATAATCGAACCCACAACCTGTCACGTTTACAGTTGCATGCTTGTGCCTCTGCGCCACGGCGGGCGTAGTATTAGATATGTTATAATATAAAAAAGAAGGCAGAAACCTCTTTTATCAAGAAAGTGTTGTAAATTAGTACTGTCTAGTTAGATTTTATACATTAATCTTTACGTTATATTTATTTTATTAATCTAATATACTTTTTTTTGCGTTATTTAAAAAAAAATAGCATTCTGCACTCGCAGATCCCTCCGCTATATAAACTAAAAGTGTGCCAAGTTTTATGCTCCTCCGTTCGCTTAAATTTCGTAAAAAGGGATACAAAGTTTTTGCTTCACGTGTTTATATATATAGATGTGTAATAAGTTTTTAGTTGGTGGTGTTTTTGAGTTATTCGTAATGATATTATTTTTTAGAGCAGTTTCTTTTTTTTAATCTTAATTGTCATAGATATGCAAAAGTGTTAAATTCTCTTCACCCTTTTCGTATTCTGTGTTGGTATATAGTTATAGGGCACCTATAGTTACCATAGAAACAATAAATTTTTAGTGTATATGTATCTGTAATCAAATTCAAACAGTTTCTAATCACTTAAATAATCTTCCAATATGTGATGTTATCGTAACTAATCCGAGATAATGGCAAGAGGCGCCTAAGACTGAATACAAATTTAATATTAAAATGTTTATCTTTGATATACAAAGAGCAGGGTTAGCTGTTATTTAAATATGTACATATATATATATATATATATATATATATATATAAGAAATTAATATGGCTGATGTATAAAAGGGGATTATTTTATAAAATTTCAAAAGTTCATGGTTCAATCCCCACTCGGCGTAATGATTATTCTTCAATTATTTTCACTACCTAATTCATCTCCTATACGGCTGACGTGACGCAAAGGCACAAGCGTGCGACTGTAAACGCGACAGGTTGTAGGTTCGATTCCCACTCCAGGATATGTAAAAGTTTAGTATTTTCATTTTCTGGGTTTTGTAACAAGGCAAAGCGCGATGTTGAGTTCCGCCACTCAGCACGCAATGTCTCAATTCAGCGGAAAGTGGGGAACGAAGTGTCTGAACAGTAGGTTCCCAGGTTCCCTCTGCCTATCCTGCTATTTGCGGGATATAGTATGAAGCCAAAAAAAAAAAATCATTCCCCTCCCTGGTATATCAAAGCGCGGTGTTTAGTTCCGTCACTCAACACGCAATGTCTCGAATTCGGGCAGAATGTTGAGAACGGATTGTCTTGACACTGAGTTCTCTCTTGCATATGGTAATATGCGAAAAGGCATGACTGTAAAAGAACCTAGATATATATTTAAAATTAACATAGATGATGCATAAGAGGTTTCACACATGAAATGCGGTGGTTTTAGAAATCCGGGAGAAAATTTATATGATTGTTGTTTTCCTAATCTAGTGTGACGAACGCTCTGGTTTTTGCTATTTAACATACCAAGTGTATCTGTGAACGGGTGGAAAGTGATATCAGTGACGTTTCACTTCGTTTTCTTTATCTACTGTGCAAAATTATGGAAAAGTATTAGAAAAAGAAAAATATAAGAATTGTGTCAGTAATGGGTAACGGAGTGTCTTAACACTAGGTTCCCTCTACCTACCCTGCTATATGCGGGATACAGCGTGAAGCTATGTATGTATGTATGTGTCAATTATTACATCTGTAACATAATAAATATGGATAACACTTTTATTTGAGAGCGTTGATTTGAATATCTAAAGTTTATGATTTATTTTCTTTTTGAAGCAGTTGAAAATGCAAAAACATTTAGAATTACAAGCACTCTAACTTGGCAAGGGCGCTGATGTGTGTCACCATTAGTGTAATTTGTAGGAGCTACAACGAACTGCAGCCTGCAGATGTGCATAGCGTCAGTGTTGATCAATCTTTGAAGTATTTTTAAAACATAGGTAGTATGTCCTTGGAATCAAGAATTTCTAGTTACAAGTTATATACTTGCCACTATAGGTTATTTTCAATAAAATATATATATGGACTTCTAATATGTTTATAATTCTATTCCATTTTCTTTAACTTTCATAAAACTAGATGCACATTGTTGTAGTAATTTTAGCGAGAAAACATAATAAATATCCATCAGTTTATAATATTAAATGTATATAAATAATTCAATAAACATAGCACTTATAACTGGTATATAAATTAATAGGATTATAATATACAATTTTAGCGTTTAATTTTGCTCCTACCAGCAGTTTCTCGTTATGTCGTTACAGTAGCGAGCTGCACAGTCCACGGATACCGCCAATTATTTCATTAGTTTTCATTAACTGCACAAAATTTTTACTACTCTCCATTAAACGTATAAAAGAACAAAAAGAATAAATTACCAATTTGTAAGGAACAGTTTTATTGCTTTAGAGTTAATAGCCTTTTACAAGTCCTTGGATAAATGTATTATTTGACTCGGCGATGTCTTTATGTAGTATCTTACAATCGAATGTAAAAAATATTCATCTATTAATAACCAGGTACGTATTTAACGTAGTTTTAGTATCTTTTAGGTTTAATAATAGCGACATTAAATGTTGGTAAGACAATAATTGACTTCTATAGTATAGTAGAACACATTGTAAAAAAAAATATATTTTTATTATATATACTAAGTAAGGGAATGGTCTATTTTAACTATAGTTTCAGGTTGAGTATGGTTTTCAGCATTAAGCAGAAGTAGACAGGAGTATTTATGGTTATGTTGAGAATAAACTCCTTAACAATCCATGAATTCACCGTACGGGTGCCGGGCCCATTGCGTTGCAGAGAGAGGAGTTTGGAGAGTGCCTGGGACTTACGACCCAAGTGTAGGTTTAAGGGGCCCCTTTAAAATGCGCAAATAACTTAACACCTCCATTGTCCGCACTCCTCTCTCTACCTAACTAAAATTATTATTAAAATTAATAATCTCATTTTTACCCGCTTTCGTAGGAATTTCGAGAATACCTTTCTTATTTCTCCCTTACACTTCCCAGAGAGCCTATCCCAAATTTCAGCTCTCTCTGGCCAATAGTTTTGCCTGTGCGTTGTTAGTCATTCATTCCGTAACGCAAGCGTTTTATATACATATATAAATGACATAAAAGAAACATAAATTATGTCATTAAAAGTATCGTAAAATAATATAATAGCTCTATACTATTCCAGTTACTTAGGAGTTAAGTTGCTATCGACTGACGATAAGCCATCTCGAAGAAACACAATATCTGTAGCACGATCTGCAACCACTGTTATTGTTTCTAAAACTAATAAGCCACCTCCCAAATACTTTTCCCATATAAAGAAAATGAAACATTCTTGTACGAGAACTGTATTCTAGTCCATATAGTTTCGTTCCAAAATGTATCTTATTATTATTGCCGGAATTACCCACTATGAAGCGGTAAAATAAGGTCATTTTGGTCGAGTTCCAAATGATGCTTGCATTTCGAAGAGAATAAAAGATATTTATTGAACAAATTAATTATTATGATACTTTTCGGATGATATTGTGAAAACAAGCGGCTCTTGCTTCGGTTAACTCTTGACTTTTTTTTCTTTTAATGATCGAATTCAATTCAAGTGCCTAGAATTAAAAATATTTTAACAATTCAATATAAATGAGTCAAAATATTTTGAATGCACCAGTGTTATGACCTTGGTGATATAATATTTTAATTGTATTTATTACATTTACTTTTTTTATGGAAGTGTAAGTAAATAGCGCATACTTTACAAATTCACACGGAAATAAAGTTACGTCATTAAGTACAGGGACGACATTTCTAAAAACTAATTTAAAATATACAATCTATTTATATAAAACGCCTCTCTTAGTGTGAACTACATGACTAACAGACAACGTATAGACTAAACCCAGCCATCTATAGGCCATAGAAAGTTAAAATTTTGGCACGTAGACTTCATGGGGATTTCTCGAAATTCCTAAGACATCGGGGAAAAATGGTACTAGGTTTTATACACTATAGGTGGGGAGTGAAGTCGCGGGAGACAGCTATAAAATTCATTCAAAATGTCACTTTTAGGTATTACTAAAGACTAGATATTTCGTAGCCAGTTCGCCCACTGTCGGATCCGGTTAGTTAGAATGCAGTACACATGACAAGCAAATCGTATTAGTACTTAATAAGTAAGTTTGGCCAAACAACTGTCATGAAATGCTGTTTCTATACTTTAGTCATCAGTTCTAACAACCGGTGCCTAGGAGTTGCCGGTAATGGCACTGTCAGCATATAGATTTATGTATTTAGTGGCTCGTTAAAATAAGAAGCCGGCAAGATCTCTTTATTCGGCAGTACGAGGCCTTACCGCCGTTGTAAATCAAAAGTAATTGGTTTTCTTTGAATTCATATGTTCTATTATATTATATTATATCTTATTATACTTATATGCTTAAATGGTGGATTGTATGTATGCTAGTTAATTTAGTTTTTTATGAGAGATCTCGTACTTCACTTACCGCATGAATTCACAACATTTCGTGTTGAGTTGCGCATCTCAACGCCGCGTTTTGTTTCACCAGAGTGAAGAAATCAATAAGATTTCTTTTATATTAATATTTATTCTGATCACTACGGACACGTGGTCCGTACCTTTTGTTAACTGTCTACATTTTCATATTACTTGATTAAGCTTAGGAAGTAAGATATTTTTATTTCTAAAGAGAGTACCAAATATTTTAGTTGCCTACTTCTTATCCATAAATTAATATTATTCAATACTTTTTTTAAGCTTCACTCTGTATGCCGCATATAGCAGGGTAGGCAAAGCGAATCTGAGATACTAGTGTTGAAACACTCCGTTCTCTTATAACAATTCCGTTCTCTACTTTCCACCGAATTGAGGCATTGCGTGCTGAGAGGTGGAACTCAATATGCCGCCTTGTTACCAAACTCAGGAAATTAAAATACTACATTTCCTGGAGTGGGAATCGAACGCACAATCTGTCCCGTTTACAGTCGCACGCTTGTACCTCTGCGCCACGACAGGCGTTAT
The DNA here is from genome assembly GCA_033558755.1 of Philaethria dido. Classification (NCBI taxonomy): domain Eukaryota; kingdom Metazoa; phylum Arthropoda; class Insecta; order Lepidoptera; family Nymphalidae; genus Philaethria; species Philaethria dido. The sequence goes on from JAKGSA010000407.1 coordinate 292,826, forward strand.
ACTATTTAATACTTACTATAACTAATATTTAATAAGATTTAAATATGATCATTTCTCTGAGTGGAAATGGAACCCATAACCAGTCTCGGTTACAGTCAAACGCTGTCTCACTACGCAACAGTGGTCTCTAAATTTTAATTAATAACTAAAACTAGTTTAGATTTCAAGTTTTGCTTTGTTAAAATACTCAAAGTTATTGCATTATAAGCATGTTATTGTGTGGTTAGAATTTATACCCACAGAATTGTCGCACGAATAGTCGAACTAACAAAACATTTTCAATTAGGAAGCACCTAAGGCGAGCACACATTGTATTCAAAAATGAAATATTAAAGCGACGCTTATATTCTCTCTGCTTCTACCACACCTGACCCACTTACCTAAAAAGTATTTTTTATTATAAAAGTACACAGTTCGTACAGTATTTTTATGAAATTTAAGAGTCTTGAATCATAATTAGAGTCCGAAAACACGTTTTTTTTAAATAAAATATTTAATTAATATATTTGTTTATTTTTTAATGTAAATAATCCTTTATATGTTTTAATTACGTAACGTGTGAAGGAAATATTTATAGTATATTTTTTTTATTTATTCTCGATTTGCCTGTAAAACGGAGTAAGCAAAAGGATCTAGTGTCCAGATATTCCATTCATTCCATTGGTTCTCTATTTTCCGCTCAAATTAATTATATTGTTTGTGTCAGAGTGGAGAGTTGAAAACAATTAAATATCTTTCTTCCAAGAGGGAATCAAACCTACAACCATCGCATTTAGAATCAAAAACAGCAAAATTACCATTAAAAAAATATTTATCATCAAAATTATACAAAATCCATACTAATCCCCAGTACCGAACATTCAATTAATAAAACTGATGTTAAAAGATCAAAAAGTACAAACGCTTCTAACCTCTGGCGATTGCTAGCTAAATAGGAGCGTGGACATGAGAGTCAAAGCGTGGGGCACCGGCGGCGGCACCCTACGGAAGGATGTCCTGATGAGTTTATCCCCCGCTCTCCCATCCCACTGTACGCTGTCTGTTCTATTGCACGTGACAAATAACTTGTGATTTACGATTCTGTGTTGCATACTCGTTAATAAATTTATTTTAATAATATGATTAATGCAACTTCACGTTTTATTCAATTCAAAGCAGGGTACTGAGAGAAAACCTAGGGTGAAGACATTCCGTTTGCCAAGATCCGCCAGATATTGTGTGTTAAATGGCGGAACTCAACGCCGCGCTTTGTATTGCTAGAGCGTAGAAACATTTTAAATATGATCCCACAACCAATCGCAGTTATAGTTACTGCGCCACGATGGCTTAAATAAATATAATTTAGATACTGATATAAAGGCTAGTTATATTCCATAATGAAAAATGTAAAATAAGAAAAATAATAGTTAGTAGAAATCGTATAAAGAAATAAAGAATTGAATTAAAAAACCATCCAAGCATTACAGGTTCGAATCTCGCTACATTCAATTTTTTATATGTCGTCCTAAGCGTGTGAATAATACTTTAAATATATTAAAAGGAAGGAAATTGTATTATAATTTTTTGAAAGTATTTGTTAATATAAAGTAAATATGCATAAAATATATCGTAACCAATAAATAGTAAATTCTAATGCATATGTTTACGAAATATGTAACACATAGGTACTTTATATATGTGATTTCGTCTAACGATTGCAATGAATAAAAGCGCGTTTACACAACTTCTCATGTGCTCAGTCGGTCAATAAGCGTTTATTACCCTACTGACCGATCTCGACATGTTGCCGACTTGATAATTACACCTTGTCATTTTGATCGAATCACGGACATTGCTACTTTCAAATAAGTTATAGTACAAAAGTGACATAATCAACAATAATTTTCGGCAAAATATGAAAGAAAAAATTACGTTGAAGCTGACTTCACGCTGGGTAGAGACAATATAGTGTACAGACACTCCGTTCCTCTTTCCGCCAGAATATGAGACACTACATATTGAGTGGCGGAACTCAACGCCACACATTGTCTCACCAGGGTGGGCTAATGAAAATAATTTAAATATAATCCCCTGAATAGGATTCGAACTCACAACCAGTCAAACATTGTCCCACTGTACCACAATAGTCTCAAGCTATAGGACAGGATTTTTTATTTATTTGGTATTTCTTACTAAATATATAATTAATTTAAATATAGATTAAGATACTTCTAGATGACTGGTTTCAGACGTACGGTAAAAATGTTATGACGAAATAAATAATACATAACATTACATGTTGCTTGTACAAATAGTATTTTAAGTATCCTATCTCTAATATATGATCATAATGGATTATTCAAAACTTTTCTAAAAAGCATGACCAATAATAGACAAAGACTTACTTTAGTTTTGAGTGAACTTTTAAACAAATATAATTTTCATTTTAGGAGTAACTATTACAAATTAATTATAAACTAAACTACATTTAAAACAAACAGAATGCAAAATATTTACAATTTATTACCCAATAAGCTTACAATACTATGTTATGAGAATATCTGTGCAAACATTGAAGTAAGCCATGCCATGCCAAGGAAATTATGTCTACATGTCATTAAAATAAGTATTATGGCCTAGATAGGTAGCTTATGTGACCCTAATACTGCCTATACTCATGGGTTAGGAGTTTTTCAAGGTATAAAGAAATGGTATAATATCAAGTACAAGTAGTGTACTCAAGTAATGGAAAAGGTAATGACCAAAGCTTTTATAGAAAGTAACTTCTGTTGACCCTCATGAGTCAGGCCTACGTGGCGCAGTGGGACAACGTCTGCCTGTAAAGGCGATAGGTTGTAGGTTCGATTTCCACCAGGGAATTGTTATATTAAAAGTATTTTTACTTCTTCGGCAGGTAAGACGAATCGTGCGTTGAGTTTCGTCACTTAATGTCATCGAATTCGGAAGAAAACCGATGAACGGAGTGTCTTAACACTAGGTTCTCTTTTGCCAATTTCAATTGCCCAGCTATGAGGGATAAAGCGTGAATTTGTTTTAAACTTTTGTTGATTAGATTAAACTGTTATTATAAACTTAAAGACAATAAAGGCAATAAATATCTGTTCTTAAGCTAATAGATTAAAACTGGATTTTGATCTGTATTGTTTTATTTTAAATGTCGATTTGGTAGCGTTATTGCAAAATGAATTTTGCATGACTGATTTAAAGCTTTACATCGTGTGAACGGAAGTGTCGTAATATTGATTTACAAATATTCGAGAACGGTGTCACCCCAGGTGTTTTAAGCTGGTTGTGTTATAAGCAACCAAATTACATAAAATTACTTATTGTTGAAAAATATGTACGATCGAGATATACGTTTTTGCATTGATGGTAAAAATTTAATTAACGATCTGGACATTCCTTCTCTATATAAGCTATAATTGTGCCAAATTGCATCCTCCTCATAAGATTTATGTATTAATAACCAGCATATATAATTTAAAATGATTTTAAGCTTATTTCAAATTTTTTGAATAATTTATACTCGTGATATGTTTAACAGATAACTGTAAGCTGGACATCACTTCTTTCATTTCTGTTCTCTTTACAACAATAGAATATGTCAATGTATCATTAGCAGTTGTTGGTACTTTAAGATAAAAACAGTATTTTTATATAAAAGCAAAAATTATAAATTATTTTTAATTAACGCCTGTCGTGGCGCAGAGGCACAAGCGTGCGACTGTAAACGCGACAGGTTGTGGGTTCGATTCCCACTCCAGGAAATGTAAAATTTAACATTTTCATTTCTTGGGTTTGGTAACAAGGCAAATCGCGGCGTTGAGTTCTGCCACTCAACACGCAATGCCTCAATTTGGCGGAAAGTGGGGAACGGAAATGTTGAAAGAGAATGGAGTGTTTTTACATTAGGTTCTCTGGTTCCCTCTGCCACCCCGCTATATGCGGGATACATCGTAAAGTTAAAAAAAATATATATTAATTAAACTTAAGAAAATAACACATTTATGTTTTTGTAAATACAAAAAAACTGTATTCAGGAAATATGTTTTTACAATTATAAACACATTTAAATAAGTAATTTTAAATAAAGTGATCATCATCATGATTGATGTAAAGTTAAGACGGCTTCGTCTTTATGATAAGTCTACAAGGTTATAATAAAAAACTTAATTATAGCGGAATTAATGATGTAGGTAGGTACATAACAATTTGGCAAATTATTATGAACTAAAGCAGGTACATTGTGTTTTTTTTCAGTTTCACGATTTCTCCCGCATCCCGCGGATCCCGGATCCCGCGGGATCCCGTATGCTTACGGGATTCAGAGAGACCTTAATGTCATAGCAATTGTTAAAAAAATTAAAAATAATTTAAATATCCCAAGGGGGAATCGAACCCGCAAACAATGGCGTTTACAGTCAAGGACTTCTTTTATAAATTAAATTACATCCACGGGCTCACACTTGCTCGTGCCTTTTGTTAGTTTTTTTTATTTATTACAGTTAATTTGCAGCATACTTATACATTCAGTCACATATTGTCCCTTCGTCTACTTACTTCCATTGCAATGTAATAAAAATAAAAAAAAAGATCTTAAAAAAAAAGTCTTTAAGGATAGAACGTTTCCATATTGCAGTATATATGTATGTCATATTTTCCTGTCATAAAATCTTAAATTCCTAAGCTAGCCCATATATGCATTATTAATGAGGTAACCTATATTTAAGGCTGACACAAAGTTAATAAGGTAATTATAGATAACTAGATCGAGTACTTCATAGGAATCTAGCCCGCTGCTCTGCTAGACCTACTAGTATAATTCAATGACCTATTACGCTAGTTGTATCATCGTACTCGACCACTTTCACCTTCCTTTAAGAGGTTGACTGCGAAATATTAATATTGGGCGATTAGCATTTTCTATAAGGTTTATTTAAGTAAATACACTTTTTGTTATAAAACCTTATTTTTTAAGATATATCGTTTATATTTTGATTTTCAAAGAAGTATATTAGAACTATTATTTTAACCTCTTTAAAGTAGCCTGTGATTACAATTTTAAATTTTATTTGAATTGTTCTAGTTTAAAAATGTTACTAACTTATGAATAAGTAAAGATTAGATTCTAAAGAGTATATGAAGTTATTAGGTCAGTTTTAATCGTGACGCCTTTGTATGAGGCCTATTTGAGGTCATAATCGGATTTTCTACTCTATTTTTAACAAAATTATTATTGTCTCTCGGTTTGATTAGATAAAATGCGCATTTCGCTTTTACATATAACATATCGTCTTTAGGCGATGAGTTCCGCCACTCAGCACGCAATGCCTCAATTCGGCGGAAAATTGTGAACGGAAATCTTAAGAGAACGGAGTGTCTTAACACTTAGGTTTTCAGGTTATCTCTACCTTTTTTTCTCTCTCTACCTACCCTGATATGTGTGGGGTACAGTGTGAAGCACAAAAAATGTGGCCTTTAATACGCAGAGCTGTAATAACTGTAACTGAGTTTTGAAAGATAAAAGTCATATTTTCGTATTTATTTATAAAATTCTTTAATATAATTTAATGCTAAGATTAAATAGTAATTTATTTTATTTTCTTCAATATTTAAAATATACAAATCAAACAAGACCTAAATCCGCATATTTATTATGCCGTTGAAAGCTTGCAAAGGTCGGCTTACTTACCGGCTATCAATTTAATAGATGCCAATATTCAACACTCAGTTTATTCGACTTAAGCCGTATCTTTGAAACCGGCTGATAATGGCCCAATGACAACAAATGGCATATTTGCAATGTATTTATAAGGGAACAATTGTAGTTATATTCTACTTTGGTGTTACCTGTTTTGTGTTCCAATATTGATTCTAATTTTAACACAAAATATTATTTTAGTCAAAATAACTAAAATTACAACGAACGCCGACTAAATAAAATGAACTGAAAAGTTACATTATTACAAATAACTCTAAAACTACTTATTAGATCTTAATTAAATTTAAATTGGACCACTTTAGAAGCACTAGTTCGCATATAAAAATAATCATCAAAATTCGTTCATCCAGTAAAAGGTTATGTGGTAACATACAAAAAATGCAGTAGAAAAAAGAGAAGGTGCTCAAACTTTCCTGTTTTTAAAAGTCGATTAAAAAATATTGAAATAATAAGTACTATATCTTTTCTATATTTATAAAAGACATGAAAATCTAAAGCGTTAACAAATTTAATTTTTAGAAACCCCTGAAACTGTTTTGTCATTATTACAAAATATAATTTCTCAATTCGAATTGTTGAAAGAGAATGGAGTGTCTTAACACTAGGTTCTCTGGTTCCCTCTGCCTACCCTGCTATATGCGGGATACAGCGTGAAGCTATGTATGTATGACGATTTTTTTAATAAGATATTTTATTCTTTAGTTAAGATCTGACAATTAGTCGAGTAATTAACACTTAAATTACCTTAATTGTTAAAAAAGTTAAAGTTAAAAAAAAAACAGAATATAATTATAACTGTAACTATTTACTATAAATAAATCTAATTTTAAAAATAAGTTAAATTTTATTTTGGACAGTACTATAGTATCACGACTGTAGTATCCCGTTATGCTATTCCATTTCAAACAGCGAACATCACGTACAGAAAATAAAGAACGTCCAAGTTTTTACTCCCCTGTGTTCCATTAGTCCAGGTGCAAAATTATGTTAGCAGTCATCTAAATTTTCATTACGTTCCTACCTTTCATATACCTAAACCTTACCTTACATAAGTTGTTTCTAACTTACGGTAAGGGCTGTTTTGGCTAGTAAGTAAATACATACATACATAGCTCACGCTGTATCCCGCATATAACAGGGTAGGCAGAGGGAACCTAGTGTTAAGACACTCCGTTCCCCACTTTCAGCCGAATTGAGTCATTGCGTGCTGAGTGGCGGAATTCCACGTCGCGCTTTACCTTGTTACCAAACCCAGGAAACGAAAATGCTAATTTTTACATTTCCTGGAGTTGGAATCGAAGCCACAACCTGTCGCGTTTACAGTCGCACGCTTGTACCTTTGCGCCACGACAGGCGTTAATGATATTTTATCTCTTGTTATTTTGCTTAGTTATTATCATTACAAATATATTCATGTCAAAATTACCTAAATGTACTTGTTTAAAATATTTTTGTGCAGAAGTAATATTATTGAAAATTATGATGTCAATTATCATAAATGTTATGAACAGATTAGTTTTAATTAAATTGCTTATTTTAGTGCGTTTTTTATAATTGGAGGCCACAAATAAATTTAACGTATTTGAAATAGCCTATCTATGGGAAAGATATAGGAAATATTATTAGGGGGGGGGTTATAATGAGGTGATAACTTCCGGTAGAACTGACAATACTCATACTTGTATGTTAAGTGATGATTTGAAAGACCTTGTAATATGTCATTTGAATAAATTTGATATAAAAATTGTTTATAATTTTTCAATAGTTTTCGAACCTATGACCATCGTTATCTCTCACAACAATAGCGTGAACAATAATATGATATTATAAAAGATAGGATTACGAGATAAATGTCTTAATAAATCAATTATTTATCGCTCTATATATGTATGTATATCGTTTCCAAACATTGCTCTATATAGACGCGGTAGTAATTTGCAGGTGTCTGTTCTGAAGGTCATGTTTGCCTTTCTGATTTATTTCTAATACAGTCCAAAGTCTTGTTATTCTTTTTGCCTGTTTTTAATGTATGAGTATATCTATTATATGATGCCTTCAACATTTACATAAAAATAAGTTCAAAGATATTTATTTCTCAAAGAAAACACATAACATCGTC